>ML677350.1:24352400-24393546 GCA_007922305.1 Dermatemys mawii | reverse complement strand
AAAGAAAGAAAGAAAGAAAGAAAGAAAGAAAGAAAGAAAGAAAGAAAAGAGAAGGAGAAGGCAATTTCAGTATTTAGATCTGAATCCAGATTTGACATCCCGTGAAGTTCAGATTGTTTTTGGGTTCAGGTTTTTAGTTCAAGCTCCTCTCCTTAAGTTCTTGAAATGTGTTATATCAGAAACAAAATACACACCAGGAAAAATAATTTCATCTCCTTGCCCCCAAACACACACTTAATTTTTTTTGATCCTGCTGTGGTTATTTCTCATTTCATTTCAAGGGACAGGACTATTACAATAGTGCTGCACCCTCCCCGCATGAAAGCTGTGCCAATACAAACAGGAATGTAACCAGCAACTCGGGCCCACACCAATAATGTGGACTCTCAAAGCAGCCTGAATGGTTATGTCAGGGGGTATATATTTGCTATATTAAAGAAACAGCTCAACACTCATTTCCGAGCCAGCAGGAAAATGTGTTAAAACTTCTGGTCTGCAGAGTTGGAGCCCAGAGGCTTGATCCGATCCCCACTGAAGCCAATGGAAACCTTTCTATTGGTTTTTAATGGGCTGTGAAGCAACCCCAAGACCTGAGATAGCTGAGAAAGGCACATCCCTGATGGACTAACTAGAAATGTGCATTTGTGGAAAGTTGTGGCTTAAAATGAACCAGCCCATGAAAAACAAGGGAGAGGAAACAAGGGCCTTTCCCCTTTTCCTTGCTTACATGGGCCTGATCTCTGAATGTACAAAATTCAATGGGCTCACCCCACTCCCATGGTTAGCCTCTCCAGTCTGGACAGGAAGGACTAGAGCCTGGCTTTGCACGGGTGGGAATTCACAGTAGAGGTTCTAAAGCCTCAGGAAAGTGTTTGAGATAGCTACAGACAAAAGGACAAACCAAAGGGTAACTGAGGATGCTAATTACAGAAGTGAAACTATTTGGCTTTGTGTGCAATTTCATTGCTTGTGAAAAGCCAGACTGTGGCTCTGGAGACCTTTATTTATCCATAGTCAGCCACAGAAGCCTCTACTTATCCAGAGTGTGGAACTGCACAAGCACGGATAAGAGCAGCATAGGCTTCCCCACACTTCACTGCACCTCAGCTGTCACCTGGAACGGACCAGCTCTAGAGATGAGTGGGTAGTTCAGAATCCACAACCATTTAATCCTCCATCTTTGTACTGACATGGTCAACAAGTGTCATTTGTGCTTTATGGGGAGTGGATACATGTCCACTGGGAACTAGACTGAAATGACAACACATTTCATATAAGCTACCAAGCACCTATCACATGGCAACAACTTTCAATCACTACCTGGGCTAGGTTTGAGCCAGTGAACTAGCAGTGAAAGCCTGTTGAATTTCATTACCTAAGTTCCCTAAGACTCATGAAAATTTCCCTTATTTGGTTCTCAGGGTTTGTAGTTCTTGTGATGGTCAGCTAGAAAAGACAGTTACCTTTTCCATAACTGGTGTTCTTCGAGACGTATTGCTCATGTCTATTCCACAATAGGCCTGCGTGCTCGCAATATGCACTGGTGCCAGAAGTTTATCCATAGGGGAGCGTCTCTCGTGATTCTTGGAGTGATGCCTCCATGGTGAGTATAAGGCGGGCTGCGCACTCCCCCCTTCCTCAGTTCCTTCTTGCCAGACAACTCCAACAGAGTGGAAGGAGGGCAGGATGTGGAATAGACATGAGCAACAGATCTCGAAGAACACCAGTTATGGAAAGGTAACTTTTCTTCGAGTGATTGCTCATGTGTACTCCACAGTAGGTGATTCCAAGCTACATCTGTTGGAGGTGGGTAGGAGTTCACAAACTCTCGGGACTGAGTACAGCCCTGCCGAACCCAGCATCTTCCCTGATCTGGGAGATGATCGCATAATGCAAGGTGAATGTGTGAACTGAAGACCATGTGACAGCCTACAAATGTCCTGAATGGGGATGTAGGCCAAAAAGCAGACGAGGCCTGCACCATAGTCGAGTGTGCCCTCACAGTTGGCGGCAGGGGGATTCCTACCAGGTCATAGTGGGTATGGCTACATGAGGTGATCCAGTAGGAGAGCCACTGACTGGAAACTGGCTGACTTTTCATGCATTCGGCCGAGGCAATGAGCAGCTGCAAGGACTTCCTGAATGGCTTAGTCTGCTCCAGGTAAAAAGCCAGAGCCTGCCTGACATCCAGTGTGTGGAGGTGGCGCACCTCACCGGATGCATGGGGCTTGGGGCAGAGGACAGCAGGAAAATTGCCTACCCTATGGGTCAGGATGGGACCACCTTTGAGAGGAAGAAAGGATGCAGGCAGAGCTGGACCTTATCCCTATGGAATACCATGAACAGGGGCTTGGAGGTCAGTGCCCTGAGCTCCAAGACCCGCCTAGCCAATGTGATCGCCACCAGGAAGGCTACCTTCCACAAGTGGTGTGACTAAGAGCACATAGATAGCAGTTCAAATGGGGGAGGCAACAGGTTCAGGTCCCACTGTGGACTGAGTGCCTAATGATTGGGAAGAGACGATCCAATCACTTAAGGAATACTCAGCCATAGCATAGAAGAAAACCACGTGGCCCTGTACCAGCGGGTGGAAGGCCAATATGGCCACCAGGTGAACCTTGATGGACGAAGGCACCAGGCCCTGGGCTCTAAGGTGAAGAAGATATTCCAAAATTAGCTGGATCAGGATGGCCACAGGGGAAACGCCCCGCTCATCCACCCATCTGGAAAACCGAGATCACTTTACCAAGTAGGCTTGACGTGTGGAGGATTGCCTGCTTTCCAAGAGGACACGCTGAACTTCTTCTGAGCATGCTGGCCTAACCATTGAGCAGCCACACTGGGAGGTGGAGGGCTGCTAGGTTGAGGTGGAGGAGGCGACCCTGGTCCTGGGAGAGTAGGTCCGGGCAGGATGTCAATGGTAACAGCCACAGCAGGGCAACCACCAGGCCCATGAGGGTCCTGTACCTATGCTGCCTGGGCCATGCTGGGGCCATCAAAAAAATCCGGGCTCTGTCTGTCTTTATCTTTTCCAGGACCTTGCCCATCAGTGGGAACGGGGGGAAGGCATAGAGGAACTGGCCTGACCATGACAGGAGGAAGGCATCAGAGATAGCGCCCCATCCCAGCCCCGCCCCTGAAGCAGAACCAGGGACACTGATGGTTCTGCCAAGTCGCGAACAGTTCCACCTAGGGAGTTCCACACTCTTGGAAAAGTCTGTGCACCACCTCTGGGTGAAGAGACCCCTCGTGCTGGGAGGAGAAGTTCCTGCTCAAGCAAACCGCCCGCAAGAGCTGGGCGCCTGCTAAGTGGTAGATTTGTAGGCAAATGTCATGGGCTATTCAAAGTTCCACAGCCTGATGGCTTCCTGGCAGAGGATCTTGCCCTGCCTTGCTTGTTGATTGAAAACATTGAGGCCATGTTGCCTGTGAGAATCCCGACCACTTGGCCCTCCAGGTATGAGCAGAAGGTCATGAACACCAGCGTACTTCCCTGAGCTCCTTGACGTTTATGTGGAGGGCCAGGTCCTGAGCTGACCACAGACCTGGGTCTGAACATCCCCCACATGGGCCCCCCACCCCAGGTCTGATGCATCAGGCACCAGTTTCTTCGATGGGGCCCTGCCTCTGAATGGGACTCCGTGGAGCATGCTCCCCAGGGAGGACTACCATTGTAGAGAGGCGATCACTGGATCAGGCATCGTGAGGACTTTGCCCATCCTATCTCTAGCCTGAGA
This sequence comes from Dermatemys mawii, assembly GCA_007922305.1. Classification (NCBI taxonomy): domain Eukaryota; kingdom Metazoa; phylum Chordata; order Testudines; family Dermatemydidae; genus Dermatemys; species Dermatemys mawii. The sequence goes on along the minus strand of ML677350.1, from coordinate 24,389,809 downwards.
GAATGCCGAGGCCAACCAGAGCTGGAGGGGCCTCATCCTGAGTCTGGTGTGACAAACCATGTACGTGCACGCTGATGTGTGACCCAAGAGCTGAAGGCATGCTTTGGCTGTTGTCACTGGAAATCTTGTGACCGTGTTGATGAGCCCTTTCAGGGTTCCAGACCTGTCTGGTGGGAGGGAGGCTCTGGCTGATGTGGTGTTCAGGACCGCCCCGATAAACTCCATGCATTGTACTTGGCATCATTTACCAACAGACCCAGAGTGGCACACGTGGCCAGGATGAGCACCAGGTGATCCCACACTTGCGACTGGGAGCTGCCTTGACCAACCAGTCATTCAGATAGGAGAAGATCTGGACACCTCCTGCCGGTGCCTGAGCTAGGCCACCACCACCGACATACACTTCGTAAATACCCTAGGGGCAGTGGACAGGCCAAACGGGAGGACCGTAAATTGGTAGTGTTCCTGCCCAACCATGAAATGGAGCAAGCGTCTGTGCCCCTGGAATATATGGATGTGGAAGTATGCGTCCTGCAGATCAAGGGCGGTATACCAGTTCCTGGGATCCAGGGTGGGAATGATGGAGGCCAGGGAGAGCAGGCGGAACTTGAGCTTCACCATGTACTAGTTAAGGCCTTGCAGGTCCAGGATGGGCTGAGCCTCCCTTTGGCCTTCGGGATAAGGAAATAGTGGGAGTAGTACCCCTTCCGCCTGAACCCACCCCTTCCGCTTCCACCACTCCTAGGCCCAGGAGCCGCCCCACCTCCTGCTCGAGCAGAGCCTTGTGAGGGGGGGGCCCCAAGGAGGGTGGTTGGGCAGGGTGGAGGCAAACTGGAGGATGTAACCCCAGGAGATGGTGTTGAGACCCATCAGTCCGAGGTCAGCTGCGACCACTTCGGGAGGAAAGCACTCAACCGATTGGAGAAGGGAAGCTTTATTGAGGGTGGATCCCTGATGAGAACTGGCAAGGCGCCCCTGGGTGTCCCGTCAAAACCTGTGTTTCTTTGCCTGTTTGCTCTTGGAAGACCCAGGCTGGGGGGCAGGCCGAGACTGCCTCTACAGGTGCTTCTTATAGTCCTGCGACTTTTTAGAAGCAAGCTCATATTTAGAGTGGGTGGCCTGGGTGGGAGCCTGCTGCAGCTTGAACTTGGGTCTAGCTGGAGCTGGAGCAGAGAGACCCAGAGTCTGGAGCATCATGTGGAGTCTTTCAGGCCATTCAGTTTTACATCAGAGCTTTGCCCTCAAACAGGAAGTCCTGCAACGACGTCTGAGCCTCGCTGGACAGCTCAGAGAGCAAGGAGTCATGACATTCTTCTCATGGATACTGCAGAGGTCATGGACCACATGGCCACGTCTGCCACATCCGACACTGCCTGCCCTGGCAGTCGCTGTACTCTCCTCCACCAGCGCTTTGAATTCCTTCTTGTCATGCTCCTGGAGGGAGCCAGCAAACTTGGATAAAGAGCCCCACAGCTTGAACTCATACCAGCCCGATTCGCCACCCGTAACTGGAAGCTCGAGGATGAATAAATTTTTCTTCCAAATGAATCCAGCATCCTTGAGTCTTTATTTTTCAGAATAGGGGCTGGTTGGCCCTGCTGCTCCCTGTGGTTGACCAACTCAACCACCAGGGAGTTAGGGGCAGGATGGGTGTATAGGTATTCATGCCCTTTGCTGGGCACAAAATACTTGCGTATTAGCGATGGGGGCCAATGAGGCCAGGGTTTGCCACAAGGTATTTGAAATTTGCCAGCCGGAGGAGCAAAGCGGGGGGCAGTGCAGCTGTGGCACAGCAGGAGGAGCAAAAGGGGGGGGTGGCCAGAATGCCGCCCCTCACAGAGTGCCTGCTGGCTATGCTGGTGCCTGGAGCCAGCCCTGGCGATCGCTTGAGATGGATTTCCTCCAAACAGCATAAACAGTCCGTGTGCGGATCACTCACTGGCATAGGTTGCCTACAAGGGCCTACATGACTTAAAACCCGGGGCGCGGGGCATGCCCTGGCCTGGGCGTGCTAGCTAAACTAAACTAATCAACTAACTACAGGTACCACACATTGAACAAGCAAGCAGTTCTGGGGATGAGCTACAGCAAAACTGGAGCAGAGCAGCTCCGAAGAACCTTCCCTAGCGGTAAGAAGGAACTGAGGCTGGGGGGGAACGTGCAGAGCCCCTTATATCGCGCCATGGAGGTGCCACTCCAGGAGTCGCTGGGGCGCTTCCTGCTAGGGGTACTGCTCGGGGAAAAACTTTCAGCACCGGTGCACATGGCGAGCACACACACCTACTGTGGAGTACACATGAGCAATTACTTGGAGAAGAAATGACAGAGACATGTTGTTGTGGTTTTATTATTATTAAATCAAAAGGCCATAACACAACAGCAAGGTAATGACAAGTGAAGTCTTTCTACAACGCTGAGAAGGCCAAGCTGTGTGCTTACTAAGTGTAAGCAGACATAATATCCTTTGCAATCACAGTGAGATGAAGATGTGAACTGAATAAATGCTTTAAAAACATCATAGATTCTATTAGATGCAAAAGATTGAAGCGTCAGGCACCTTTTAGCTCAACTTTCATTTAATTTACTGCTTGCTGTACTGTAGTCTAAAGGGAGTGAAAAAATTCTCTCTCTGATTCTCTCCCCCACCTTTCATGAGCTGACCAAGGAGATGCAATCTGGGTACTTTAATTACCATTCAGAGCCAAAGGCCTGGCCTTTGATATGGAAATCCCACTTCAACTCCAGCTTGCTGCTGCCTTTCCCTGTCCCCCTCTCCTTTCAATCCACCAACATGAATTTTAAGTAGCCTAGTCAACACCTGATAGTGAAAGCCAACAAAAGCTCCTGTGACTAAGTTTGTACTGTTGTGATATTTTTCCTTAGGAGGGAAGTGGGGGTGGGGAGAGGATGGGAAAGTTAGAAATAGCCTAAACTTAGTGACCAGATTGCAGTTTCTTCTCCTTTCTTGTCACTGTATCGTGCGGGCCCGCTGCATACAGTAGCTCACATTAAGGAGGGTGGGGGGAAGGGAACGGATGAAAGCTGTCATGTACAGTTACCCTGTTATTGTCATCTGCCTGCTGCATGACTCCCGGCTTTGCTATAATTATTAATTGCACTTGTCAACTGTCATTAATTCCTCTTTAGCTTCCCTGTCTTGGAGTAATTAGACAGAACAGCCTCACTGCACTCATTGTTTTGAGAGGCCCCTGAAAGAGCCCAATGGGCTTTGAGAAGAGACAACCATCATTAATACAATAGAGTACCTCAGAATTAACCCTTTCCGCAGTGTGAAAAGGAGGAAAGAAATCCTGATACAGAAGTTTGGGTTGACAGACTTCTGTTTTCAGTTGATTTTTTCGGATTTCTGCCTCAGTATTTTCCAAAGTGGCTAGTGACGTTGGGTGCCTCAGCTTTGGGGCACCCGGCATTAGATGCCTTTCACGGGCCCGACTTTCAGAGGGTGGACATCAGTAACTGGGACATGGGCAGTGATGTTTAGTGCCTGGAGCAGGCATCAGGCCTAGTGGCAGAAGCAGGTGTCAGACAGCCAGGAGTTGGAGCCCAGGTCACAACTAGGTTACCTGGAGTGAGGCAAGGCAGGAGCAAGGCTGGGGACAAGCAGGAGCAGGAGCTACCACAGCCATGGGCAAATGCTTTGAACAGCCATTGAACTTCTGCTGCTGCTTGGCTTAAGAGCCAGCCTGCTGACTCTCTTAACCAATCAGGCAGCATAGCCAACCAGGCAACCTACTACAGGCCAGCTGTGCTTAACAGGCAGCCCAGACTGGCTCTGCTGCAGGCCTGTTTCCTGACAGTGGCTGCTCAGCACATTTAAGGTGTCTCAGGTTGGGTCCCCAAAATTAAGGCATTCAAAAAAAAAAATCACTAGATACTTTTAAAAAGATTGGCCTCAACATTTTATTTTCTACTTGAGCAAAGGGACCTTACAGAGCGCTGTTGTGGGAAAGCTACCATAGAAATGGTATCACGAGCTGGCAACCTTCATTGTTTCTCTCTGACTTCCAGATCAAATGTGCTCAGTTTGCAGCTTTGGTGGGGGGAGGGGAGAGGAGCCTTCTCTAACTACCAGCACTAAAAATTCAACCTGGGATCTGAAAACCAAACTTTGCTCTCACTGGTTCCTGCACAGCCACCAATAATGAAGATTCTGATGGCCATATGCTTTCCTCACTTACACTTATTCCCCATTGACTTCAATTTCTTCCCTGTCTAAAGCCAGTTGTTTTCAGTGGGATTACACAGATATAACAGAGGACAAAATTTGGCTTGCAGCTGGCATTTAGTTAAAAATTGTGTTGATAATGCATGAGTGAGAACAGAATCCAGTTTACTCTTCTAGAGTTGTACTGGCTTCGCAAGGCTAGAAGGAGCAAAACCTTGTATGTGAGAATGAGGTACAGTAAAAAACATGAGTCTGAATATATACACACATGGAGCATATTTGTTGAGTAATTTTTGTTAAGTAACATATTGTCCTTGTTCAGAGCAGAACTGCCCTTTAAGATGAAAATATCCAGTTGCTGCTGGAAAGCAGGAGCATTCCCTTTCTCTGTCCCTTCCCTTCCGGTCGAGAGACTCCTGGCTACCATGAAGGAAGTTGGGGGAAATAGAAGGGATTGAAAATAGCAAATACCCTGCCCCTTGCGTCCTGACTGCTGCATCAAGGTATGTCTCTGTGATTCTATACTGTTTCTCCCTTTGTTTTCTGGCTTCCATTTCTTCCCAGTGAAGAGCTTCAGTGTCTGTTCTAGTATTTTGTTTCTTCTTATTATGATGAATTATTTGTATTCTGGAAGCACCTAGGAAGCCTAGTTGTGCGGTAGGACCCCCCTATGTTAGGCACTGTATAAACAGAAAACAAAAACAATACCCTCGCCTCAAAAACCTTGCAGTCTAAATATAAGACAAGAAACAACAGATGGAGGAGTACAAGGAAACGAGACAATACCAGTCAGTATGATAGGCCTACCAACAGCCTAACTGTTGTCATGTCTTCTGTAGGCGCTATGGCAAAGAAGAGTTTTGGGGAGGATTTTGAAGGAGGACAATAAGGTAGTGTGATGGGGCAAAGCCAGATGGCTATAGGAAAGTGCTGAAGAACAGATATGTTAGTCTCAGGCTAAACAAATCCCTGGTACCACTGGAACTTTCTAGAAATCAGTAGAAACAGCAGGCCTGATTGGGACATCTGAAGCCAATCAGGGACTGGCTCAACTCAGTTAAAAGCCTCCCAGTTAGTCAGGTGGGGGTGGATGTCAGGAGCTGTGGGAAGAAGTTATGCTGTTGGTGAGACTGAGTGGTAGACAATATATCATACGCAAGGAAGGAGGCGCTGAGGTAAGGGCGAAGTGGAGTTTGAAGAAATGGGGACTGCTGTGGGGAAGTAGCCCAGGGAATTGTATTATGTTTTGTGGCTAAAAGGTCAGCCATCTTAGCTGATACTATTAGGGTCCCTGGGCCGGAGTAGAGGGTGGGCCTGGGCTCCCCCATTTCTGCCTCCCCTAATTAATCACTGAGATTGGGAGACAACGGAGACTGTGCCAGGAAGGATAGCTTCTCCTCACTGGCTTATGATGAAAATGGCTCAATAGGCTGTGACCTTGTCTCTAGAGAGAAAAGGGCTATGAGGAGGGTCACAGTGAGACTCTGAGGCTAGTGAAATCTGCCAGGAAACGCAGAATCCACGAAAATAAGGACAGAGTTTTGTCACAGTAGCTTTGCAGATGTATATGGGGAACTTCTCCCAAGCACAAGATGTAGCATGGGAGAAAGCACAAAAGTGCTTGTTAGAAAATGCAATAAGTTGGCAATGGAAGCTGGCATCAGGGGCCAAACAGAAGCAACAATCAAGAGCTCAATAGTGAATGACAGATGAAAAGTAGGGAGGGGATTGATTGTGAAGTGCCTTAAAAGTGAATACAAACAGTTTCATCCACCAGAGAAGGTGGAGCCACACAGGGTTCTGAAGAGGAACAGCAGGAAGGAAAACTTACTAGACTCTTACCAGTTTTCATTCTACTGCAGCTTGGTAAAGCCCTGAGCAGCAGGAGAATTTCTGGTACTATGCATCAGTCACATTTACTTAGCATTTGAAAGGTTACATTTATAACCAAAAGGACTAAAAACTTTTTATTTTTTAAATTAAAAAAACCCCAAAACCTCCAGTTCTGTAAACACTGATAGCATGTGCCCAAGAAATATTTGTATTCACCCTGGGTGAGTGAATTCTGCAAGCTTGGAACCAGATCAGGTAAGATTCACATTTAAAATTTACATTAAAACAATCCTCAAACCACTTTTAAAAAAAGCAACTCTCCCAGTTTCAGCTGGATTCCAAAGTACTGAAATATCAAAAGAAAATCCGTTCTCCACCTTGCTTGAGACAAAGAGCGAAGGGAATGTTGTGAAGAAGCTTTCTTCCATGAAAAACTTCCCATTTATTTTTCGGGGCTTATCCAAATCAAACCACCAAAGCTACAAACTAGTGAAGAGGATAAACTCTGAAAAAGTCCTTCAGAGTCAGGAAATTTAAGAGTTTAATTCACAGCTTTACTTTCTTTGGATGTGGCTTATTAGCTTGTGATTCAGTAATGTAACAGAGTTTTTCATGGAGCCATGGGAAATATATTTAATGTGAATCTGCATCAGATTTGGGGTTCTGTACACCAGGCATCAGAAATAAGAATTTGGCCCTAAATCTGATCAATACCACTTGACATTCAGCTATTACCGATATAGTCAATTGATGCAACAACGCAAGTGATTTTCCCATGACTGGACCTGGTTCTGCAACAATCCAAGTGCCTTTCACTCATTAATTCCCACTAGCATCTTTCAGGATAGATCTCGCACTATACAGAATTGGGCCTATACTTAACAATTAATTGTTTGCAGCCAATTACTTCAGCAGTCAGAAAGCACTGGCGAGCTACCTATAAATTGAACAAGATGACAGACTAACTCAAAAGAGAGGAAAATTATTGCAACCTTCAATGTTTTGCTAATGTTTGTTCCTCAGGTATATTATTTTTTATTAACTATTTATTGTTATTTTCTGGAGGTAGGCCCTGAACCACAACTCCTAGAATGCATATGATCTCAAGACAGACTTGGAACATTCTAGTGCATTAGATGTCCACTTCACCCAATGGAGAAGAAAACCGATGTACCTCCCCAGTCAATCAGGCCTTTTGTGAGATCTGCTGAGATGCTCTTGGAACATCCGGCAGCAGCCAATGAGTTAAATGTGTTTGTCACATCTAAATCAAAAACAATTGGTATTTTACACACATTTCGACATGCATACACATGATTTTCCAATGAGCTTTCAGAATTAACATTTTGATGCCCAGATTGGTAGCTTTTGCCAATTTAATAGTAAGTCACTGAACAGGTTGTTATCAAATGGCTTCAATGGCATATCTGTGTATTCTCCTTTTAACTCTCAATGCCTGCCCCCTTTATACCAGGCATTCCTCCATCACACTGAATCTGCATCTTGCACTCCCTTCCATTTAAAACAACTCATGTCAACTAAAGAAGGAAATTAATGAGCAGCAAAGCACATAAAACCTATGCACACCTTAGAAATACACCAATATCATCATTAAAGATAATAAATTCTCTATTCCATAGCTCTCCAGTGAAGACTGTTCAAGTCATGGTTAACCAATAAGCTAAGTATTCAGCTGTGTTTTAGCCCATTTTGAATGGCTTTTGCCCAAGGCAAGTTGAAGCAGAAGATTAAGAAAAACAGACGAACAGAAAACCCCTCCCAAGTGGATTAAAAATCTAGTTAATGGCCATCTTGGAGATCATTATAAGAATAAGAAAATTTATATATATAACCTCTCTCCCTCTCTCTCATATAACTCAGACAATGCTTCTCTAGAGAATTATGCCAATACTTTTTGATTTCAGAGAGATTTAAAATTATTCCACTAAATAAGAAGCTATAACCTAAAATTAAATTCACCTCTGAGCCAATCAGAAATTAACTTTAAAAATTTGTAGTTTCTAATAGTTATGTGGGTCCTAATCCCCTTGGAAACAGTTTTAGGTCATTATTCTGGGAGTTATTAGGTTGGAAAACAGCTTCTAGGCAAATCATGCTATTCACAAACCTTTTACACCAGAAATAATGGCTGGATTATTTCTGCCTCACAAGTAGTCTTGAGGTCTGATTTCTGATTTCTTTTATTTCTGGAGTTCCTACACAAAGGCAATGTTCCTTGCTGTTAAATAATAATACTGAACAGTTTAAAAAAATAAAAATAGAATTGTTATAAGGATTATGATGGCAGTAATGAGAGCAGGCTGTTTGAACTGTTTGAACTATTTTTCGACCTCCACTCATCTTCTGACTTACACTGCTCGTGTGTGTTTCCAAGGGCACCTGAATGCTTTGGTGTCTTCCCAAACTACAAGTTTCAAGGGGCTTTCAAACATCTTGAATTTTTCACATGCCTTCTAGAGCATTATTCTTTTCTAAAATTGACTGTCATTTCAGAGCAACAGAGAAAAATAATGAAGAACACATTTGCTCCTGTTGTAGATAGTAAAAGGATGACCTGTGAAAATTGAGAATATTCCTTTTTTCAGAGCCTGTTCTAATGCTCCCTGTTGTTTTTACCAAACAAGTGTTTTTCCTTGGCATTTTGTAACCCTCTGTAGGCTGTCTAGCTGAAGAAACTATTGGGCAGCGGAACATGTGAAACTGGTAGTAGGATAGCAAAAGTCCTCCTGCATCTCGAGATCCATCATTGCTTGTTTTGAATGCACATTTTTCTCATCTTGAACACACATATATTAGATCTGACGTGGGACAGATCTTTTGTTTCTAGTCAGTTTCTTTGTTTTTATTCTAGAACATTAACAAAATGTTGTTGCATTTGAATGTCCAATATTGGAAGAGAGAGGGGTTTTTTTTAAAAAAAAAGTAATTGAAAAAATCAAAATACGCACAATTTCATTCACAATGAAAAAATAATTGACATTTTTTCTTCATACTAAGCTTTACTTGGCCCTTCCCATCTTCTTCTCTGTCCTACACATACATTAACAATTCATTATGGATGTTGCAATAATGCTGCTACTCAATACACCTACTTATTTCTAGATCATCAAAGATATGTGACTAGAAGTGACTTTTGACTTTGCACTTGAAAATAGCCTGATGCTGCAAGGTCCTATGGACTACTACAAGGCACTAGTCGCCATTCACTGATTCCCAGCACCTCTTGGATAGGCACAGCATCTTCAGGATCTGTCCCAAGACGTGTAATATACATGTGATAACCTGACTTGTGTGTAAGAACTATAAAATATATCCACAAGTATCTATTCCATTAAAAACTGGAGAATGACTAGAGTCACCCTTCTGAAAATCAGGGCCACATATCATTTTATAAAACTAGGCTTATAGGTAGGAATAGATAAAGATCCTCCATTCAGAATCAGCTCATCCCTTAATGGATCCTAATCAAGGAAGCAATTCTAACCCTATTTCCTCCCATAAGGCCAAATCCTGAAGTCCCAATGGGAATTTTGCCTGAGTATTGGCTTAAGAATTTAGCCAACAATCATTTTTTATATACAGATCCACTTTCTAATCTTTTCCTTTTTCAAATAAAGTAATTAAATTTTAACCACAGAAGCCTTCATGTTGTATAACTAGTTATTAGCAAAACCGTGCCCATTAATTCTTACCCTGAAGGTGGCAATTCTAATCTTGCAGAACAAGAGAGTCATAGCTTGAAGTAAAACTTCAGCATCACAAAACTGCAGCAGGATTAAAGAGCAGTAGAATCTTCTAACATATGCTTTGTAGGGGAAGTGGTATCGTGGAATGTGGTGGTCAGAGGATTCCGTGGTATCACTTCCTAAAGTATATTAAGAACTGTGGTAAATTGCCCAGAAAGGAACTCCACTGTCATTATCCAGGAAAATGGCAATAAACATACCTAGGAAGGCCTTTTTTGTGTAATTAAGAGTTCAGGGATGTAAACATAAACAAAGAAAAGAAGAAACATTGCACTTAGTTCCCTGAGTTATATTAGGAATTAAAAAACAAAACAAATGCAATAACTTATCCCAGCAGTTCAAATTTTCTAATTTATGTAGAATGGATTATTACTTAGACAATCTGACCCTGGGCAAAACTTTCTCAGCTGAGAAGATTTACTATCTAATTATACAGGAAGTTCTGCTGAGACAGTTTGGGTGCAATGGTCTTCTATTATATTAGCTTAGCTAGAATAGCTGCTTCTTTGCTTGCTTGGTGTTCCAAACACTAATATGAAAACAAAAAAAGTCTTTTGTTCACATCCTTTATTTCCCCTTAATCTTTTTCCCCCATACTGTAAGCAAAAACTCTTGTTCCCAGCTACAAACAGCAACATTGGGCTTAGATTGTTCATGGAGGAACTATGAGTTGCCTTTCGGGCTTTTGCTGTGACCAATGTTTGGTGAACTGACTTTAAAAAGGACCATCAAAGTGTTTTTCATAATTTTTACGATAGGCTTGTTTGTTTTTCTCCCTGCTTGTAAATAACCTTGTGAAAAGCCTGAAGCTGAAATGTGTGTGCATACACAACATTATTCCCTCCTCTTCATACACACACACTGCTTTATTATTGTAGGGTGTCTCAGAAAAGTTGTGCTACTGAATATGTTTAATAATGCACTTGTTTAATTTTAAAAAAATAAATCCCTACACATTAAAAACTGTGAACTTTCCAAACAGGGAAAAAATTGAGGCCAAACATAGGCCTACAAAGCATTCTGGAGTGTCTCTTTAACTAGATATAGAATGTAGTGTTGATATAGTTGAGTAGGTATGAGAGTCCTAAATTTGCATAGCTGGAAATCAGTGCCGCCTTTTCTTACACTGTTTTGATTTCAAAAGGTCAGGGGTTTGTGCCATGGCCTTTCAGCCTTGATAATTATGTATGCATAGTAATGCACATTTTTATCTACAGGTGGCAGACCTTTTCAAATCATCTTCAATGAAATTCATTATACATTTTTATTGATACCACCAACCACAGTAAAAAGTAAAAATCTGCAGAGCAAAGTCCTAATTAATGTTCTTCAATTTAGATGACAGATTTGTCAACAAAGTGGCTCATACTCAAAGGCTGGTGACTACTGTTTGAATGAAGGACTCACAAAAAAAATAAATAAATCAGTCACCCATTATATGGTGATCTTTTATTATTCAAAAATTATTCAGCAACTGTATAGAAAAAATAAATTCTTCTCTAAAGAACAAGTTTTGCAGCCTAGATTAATGATCCCTACTTGGTAAAACAGTGATTTCTTGTTTATAAGATTACTAGGAAGAGGAAGTAGTACAAAAAAGTCACAACCTATTATCTGCAGTTAAAAGACAAAAGTGAGTCACAAAGTTTTTCTAAATAAAATCAACCATTTAAGAAACCATTGGCCAGATCCTCATCTGTTATCAAATGGCAAAGCTCCATTGACTTCAATGGAATAATGCTGATTTACACCACATGAAGAGATGTCCAGAATGTGGGCTCAATCCTAGAGTGTCCCATTTCCTGATTTCTATAGCATTTTTCCAAGCCAAGGATTGAAACCTAGGCCCCACTTCCCCCAGGTGGACTAAAAGCACAAACACACCTATCCGCATTCTAAAGGCATGTGTGTCAACATCAAAGCTATACATTTAAAAAATTCTGTATCTGTGTTCCCAGTAACACCTTCAGCCATGGACATGGAGAGACATTTCATCAGCTAATTTACTTTTCACCATTTATGTTCTTTGTTTATGTATTCTCCCAATTCACTCAACCAGTCTGTTTAGCCAGTTTCTCTCTCTTTTTCATGCACCAACCAAATGCTGCTGTTTGAGTTACAGGCACTGCAGGGGAACATTCTAAACATGCTCCCAGAACTGTGTGTCAGATCCTCAATTCATTTCAGTCAATGGAGCTCTGCCAAGTTCACCAGCAGAGGATCTAGTCCCAAATCCTTTGTTACAGTGAGCCTGATTCTTCACTGCCTTGCATCTTGAGTGCTCATTTATACCTGAGAAAAACACATGAACAGCCAGTGCAAAATATGCCCACCATTGTGGGTCAGTAAAGAAATCTGATTCGGTAGCATTTCACACACGCCTTGCAAAGGCGTAAATGACATTACAAGGTGCAAAGCGGAAGGGAAACAAGTCAAGTTACTTGGAGATCAATCTTTAGAGGAATTCAGTACTCTCTGAGGTATACAGCATTGTCAACTCCTCCTGAAGTCAAAGGGAGACAAAGACATTCATCTATCTCTAAAATAGGCCTGCACAACATGTGGCCCGGAGCCACATGTGGCCTGCATGGGCTCATTGTGCAGCCTGCGGGGGGTGAGTAGGGATGAGGCGAGGCAAGCCAAGCGGTGGGGTGGGGGGAAGCAGATGAGGGCGGGGCTTTTCAGCGCACATCTGGTTTTTTTGCAGTAATATGGCCCTTGCTGCTTCCGAGTTGTGCAGGCCTGCTCTAAAAGGTGCTCAGCACTTCTTAGGATCAGGCTGTGAGGCTCCAATCCCGCAAACACTTTCCATTCCAGGTAGTAAAGTTAACGATATACTTAAATTCTTAACATGTTAATTTTGGGTACACCTGTACTAGTATAACTTGCAGACCAACACCACAGAAACTGAATTGCACTCACCAAAAATAAAAAGGTTTTTCTCAATTTCTATTTATTTGTAAATACTGAGGCTTTAAGAAAACCCTCATGACCTTTTAAACTAAAACACATTTACAAATCTGTTCTTACTAAAATTACCGCACATGCCCAGAATTTTCTAGTAGTACTAGGAAAAACCTGTGTTAATGGAAAACTTTATGAAGCTTAAACACAAAAATCTATTAAAATGATCATTTATATTATATTTTATATTATTTTATAAATTAAAACAAAATAAGTAAAATTACAAAGCTGTTCAACATGCCAAATAAATAACAGAGTAGATGGATAAACTTAAAATAATTGTACTGTATTTTAGAGCAATATATTGGGAAACATTTCTATCTACTTGCCAAGACTTGAGATTTTAAATATTCTCTCCCCCGCACCCATAAAAGCAACAACAGCTAAGGGAATTCTGGAAAATGATCTGAGTTCAAGCTCCAAGTCAGCAAACCACATCAGCACATGTTTAACTTTAAGGATGTGAGCAAACCCATTGTCCAAAGTGAATTCTCCTCAGGGCCAGAGTAAGTCTCCTGTAGGCCCGGGGCCTTCAGATTTTATGGGGCCCATGGAGGTTTGGAATGGAGGAGTGGGCTCGGGGGTAAGGTCTGGGGTGTTGGAGGGGGTGCAGCTTCAGCTAGGGGGAGGGCTCTGGGGTGGGGCCAGGGTTGGAACAGGAGGTTGGGGTGCAGCAGGAGGTTCAGGATGTGGGCTGTGGGTGGGAGTTTGGGTGCAGGAGGGAACTCAGGGCTGCGACAGAGGATTGGGGTGCAGAGTGTGGGAGGGAATTTGGGTGCAGGAAGGGATGCAGGGTGCAGGTTCCATCTGGGAGGTGCTTACGTTCGATGGCTCCTGGTTGGCAGCGCAGCAAGGCTAAGGCAGGATCCCTGCCTGCCCTGGCTCCACGCTGCTCTACTCCCCAAGATAGCCAGCATGTCTGGCCTCTACGCAGGCTGCTTTGCACAGTGCACACTACTTGTGCCCACAGGTGCTGCCCCCGCAGCTCCCATTGGCCACGGTATCCAACCAATGAGAGCTGCAGAGCCAGCGCTGGGGACGGTGGCAACTCACAGAGATTTCCTGAATGCCCCTCACCTAGGGGCTGCAGGGGTACATTGGTGAGCTGGCACTTATGGCTCCAGCCCTGGGGAAGAGGGGGGAAAAGAGCGCCAAGGCTCAGGAATCAGTGTCTGGCTCACGGTGCAGAGACTTGCTGCGGATTGGATGGAAAGAAGCAGTGGATCGCATCTGGCCTGCAGGGCCCCCCTTAGCCCCAGGTCCTGGGTTGCAGCCCTTACCTTAATCTGGCCCTGCCTCTCCCAAACTAAAAATGTTTTGCTGAATCAGGGTCATATATGGGTAAAACAGATTCCTGATAATCAGTTTTCACTTATCTTAGCACACCTGACCCTGCAGAGTTCATAATTACTATTCTGAATTCAACAAATGCAATGGTAGTCCACTACCCATGCTAAGTGTTGGCAGGAGAGGCCATAAATTTAATGGAAAGGAAAAGGTGCAACACACTCACACCAAAATGTGGTCAGTTCAAGGGAAAGTTCAGACACATTGCCCAGGCAACCTGGGACTACAGGACTACAGCTGCCCTGTATTATAGTTAGGATTAATAAGGAAGACTGGAGCCTCCGGGACTACCAGTTGAACTCTCTTCACAAGCACTTTTAAGTAATTTTGAAAAGTTTGTCCCAAGAGAGAATTCTAGAGTCAATATCAAAACTCTAATTAATCAAATATGTGTCGTGTATATATATCTAAGTGAGAAAAAATGTCTGTACTGATGTGCATTGTGGCAATCTTATAACCAACTCTATTTCCTCCATGTTTTCCCTTGCATCACACATTTCCATACTGCTAACCCTCCCGCGTAATTGCATTGTGTCTTTATATGGTTTTGTTTTCCTACCCAATGCTGAGGAACTGGGGTTATTTTCAACGTTTGGAATCTTGTAAACAGGATCAAGCAGGAACCTGGTCATCAGCAAGAGGAAGGCTAGAAAATAAAACCAAATTCATATCAACAGTAAGATTTAAAAAGGAAAATGCATCCAAAACATAAAATAAAAGTGTGGGTTCCTCTAACGCCACCCTATTCCTTTTTATTTGGCTCATGAACTCTTTCTTGCAAAACAGAGGCTGATGTAAATTAATGTGTGACCCAAAATATTTCACATGTAAAAGCTGAGACAGAAAGTTAGACACTATTAGAACTAGAGAGGCTCTCTCTTATCATCATAACTAATACAGCTCTAAATTTGTCCTGTTTCTCGTGACCCTCTGAACAGCTAACCCACATTCAGTGGTTCCATTTTTATGCCTGTAACATTCGTATATGAGTAGAACTTTCCAGGATGGTCCAGGGGTGAGAGTAAAAGACTTTGACAGCCAAGAAGTCCTCTGTTCTGTCTCAAGCTCTGTCACTCACTTATGTCCTGTGTTTGTGTAACCATAAGCAATTCAATTAACATCTCTGTGCCTCAGTCCAGCTGTCTGTAAAATGGGGACACTAAATTTTCACCTCATTAGTTTATAGTGGAAAAAAGATTGGATAATATAAAGAGTTCAATATTATTTTCTAACTTGGCTTCTTGTTTTGCATCAGGTTTTTGTGGTTTAGAAAAAGTGATAGGATAGGTTAATAATCACACTGATGGAGAAAAATCAATAGAGATATTAAATTTAAAAAATAAAACCTGATAGAATCGAAATACCTTTTAAATATAAGGCAGACACTTTCTCCACTAAATTAACATTGTGGGATTATTTTGGCAACTGTATGGTTCCCATAATACTCCATGAATATAGCAGACACAGTAAGACTAGGGAAAATAAGTTGGAATATAAAGAGTATAAAGTTCAAAAAATGGGAGCGATCCATAGTTCATACCAAGATATGCATGTACACACAAGTTCTTGCAAAATCAACCTTGATTTTCTGTAATATTCAGTAATGTAAGCAAAACAGGAATAAACTCCTTATATTTTGTTTGTAAATTTCACCACAAAAAGGAACTCCTATTAACAAAATCTATATGTATTTTCCAAATGAAAATCTAGTCCATACTGAAAGAAGAAAAAAACAAACAAATAAATGGTTATATCCTCAGTAGAGGTTAAGCAGTATAGATTCATTGAAATCACTCTCTCATCAAGTTCAGGGTTGAATACTAATTCATTGTAATATATCTCGAAGAATTTAGAAAGCATCAATTGCTTAGTTCACATAGTGGACTGGTCGTCATATTCAGTAACACTAGTTAAGCCGCAGATACTTCCCCCGCGTATATAACTCATATGAAACATCCATTACAGCATAGAATTTGTCATACTGTCTTCCTTATCCTCAGTAGACTGTAACTTCTCTGAGCCGCACCCCCAGTATTTTCCTGCTACAACAGGAATGCAACAAGAGCTGAGAATGGGTTGAGGACAGGATTAGACCCTTTTATTCATTCTAACATAGGGTCACATGCTCCAGGTGGTGGAAACTGAAGTCAGTAGACCTATGCCACTATATATCAGCTGAGGATCTGGGCTGTAATGCCATTGCATGGTAACCAAATATACCAACAGATTTATCTAATGTTTCCTAAAACCCAAAGCAAAGATATACTAATATCTCCTGCCCATTCCTTAAAAACAAAATTAAAAGGAAAAAGAAATTCATCTAATTCATTCAATTAATTTCTATCATGAACTCCCAAACATCATAATAGCAAAGTTAATCAGGACTTCATAAGAAAGTTGCAACAGTTTAATCTTAGGTGTAATTTTGAACAACTCAGTTAATCAAAAGGCCATGTGTATACTCTTATTTCATTTTAAAGCAGGCTTATTTCACAAGTCAGTTGGGAACCAGTTTAGCTAAACTAAAAATCCCACTTCTAAACCCAATTAAGCATGTCCATAAAAGGGTCTGAACCATTGCAGCTATATCAGTTTAAATACCAATTAAATTAAATCAGTTCAACTTGTGTGTAGTCAAGGCCTCAGTCACTCTGCTGACACACTGCAGAAGGTACTCTAACTCTGAATGTCTGGGGCAAGACTGTGATAGCTCTACTCAACATGAAGGCCTGTTGAAGTCAGTGGGACTATTTGAAGGGTAAGGTTTTACCAAACCTGAGTAAGGGCATTCCAATTTGACCATTACAACAGCATTCCAGAAGGAAGTGTATTCTCTGTAACATGAAGTCTTTACATCATGATTTGAGGACTTCAGTAACTCAGCTAGAGGTTATGTGTCTATTACAGGAGTGGGTGGGTGAGGTTCTGTGGCCTGAAATGTGCAGGAGGTCAGATTAGATGATCAGGATGGTCCCTTCTGGCCTTTACATCTTGTCTCAGGATACAAGAAAGACTGTGGCAAGTAGCTCCAAATTATCCAGTTAGACTGGAGGCCACCCATGAATACTTTGATCACCAAGACTACTAGTTATGCAAACAACTGCATCTTTTCTGTCACTTATGCTCCAATCTTATCCAAGCTCCATTTGTCTGTTTGACCACCTACTGAGGTGGGTCATAAGTCTAGATTGGGAGCTCTCTGGCACTATCTTTGGTCTATTTGTTTGAACGGTGCCTACCACAAAGGGGTCCTGATTTCTTATTGAAACCTCTGTGCACTACACAATAATAATTACAATATTACTACTACTAAACAAATAAATCCAGCACCAGATCCTCAGATGAAGCTATGTTGGTTTACATTAATTGAGATTCTGGCCCTTAATATCTATTTCTGCCTGATATGTTTAATAGTTTCTATTCATTTTTATCTGAATAAATCTTACCAGTAGGTAACCTCCCAGTCTTGGCTGCCTGGACTTACTCAGCATGCCTCAAAAGAGCTGTTTTATAATGAGGGTAAAGAGGTAAAATAATGAGTGAATGTGAGCCTTCAGGTATAGCGTAGGAACCTTTCCGGGATCAACATTTGCACTGGAAGGAAGCTTTTGGAAAAAGCAGACCTGTTTGGACCAGGCAAAAGCATAACTAAGTTTGTTTTAAGCAGAAAGGAAAATTTGTAAAAGGAAAAACCTTGATAGCATCTGCTTATTAACAAGATAAGGCAATCCCCAAATGCTAATGGAGACTTCAGATATTTGGACTTCTGGTTACAGTTATGAGACAGACGTGTGACTGACATACACACAGAACTGTGAGACAAAGAGAGCTGGGTGAGGAAAAGAAGGATGTTTCTGCCATGTGAGGTAACCGAGACGCTACTTTGTAATTAAGTTTAGTTCCACTCTAGTATGTTTTCTGTAGTATTTGCCTAAGCAAGCTTATGTTTGTTGCTCTTTATTTTATTTTTTCTCTATTTCTATAATATTGCCAGCAAATATTTTTGCATTTGAGACAAAATGAACTTGATTTGGGGTAACTGCTTGGGGCAGCTGCAAGATAGCATACTAAGAGAAGGCAACAGCTCGGTGAAAACAGTAGTTAACTTTCTACAAACAAGGTAATGGGCAGGAGTGCTGGAGGCTCCCTAGAAGCGTGTGTATGAGGTGGCCCATAGGTGCTGAACCATGGCTCCACTTCTTTCCCCAAGGCCCCACCCTCATTCACTCCTCTCTGCCCCCTCCTCCCATCGCTTGCCCTTAAGGCAGGTAAAAAGTGATGGGGCCGTGGCCCCTGGCCCCTTCTGTTCTGGCACCCCGGTCATGGATACAGACAAAACTGGACGCCTCCCTCCCAAACAGTGCCATAATAAGGTGAGGGCTGTTGTGGGTATGAAGAAAGCTAATGATCTTAAACAGTACCAGGCTTTTCTCCTAAGACTTCTATTGTGGTTTAAAAAATACTTTAAAAAAAGTAAGATTTTATATGAATGTAGTGCTGTGGGTGAAAAGGCCAAGCTGACAGCCCTAGTCTCTCCATTGAATAGGCACAGGCAGTGAAAGGACAAGCTTCCCCACACTGCCGTGCCCTGCCCTTCCCTGCCGGGACCCTGCTACAGGTGTGAAATGCTGATTTAGGCTATCTTTTGTTCACTCTTTTGCCTCTCTGTTGAGACCACTAACAAGGTGTCAGTACAGAATGTGATAGTGGCTGTTTTGTCATGTTCAGCCCTTCTCCACCATGAAACAGGGAAACCCTTTGCAAATATGGAAGAGGAAAAATCCACCCCCCTGAGCGGCATAGTTAAACTACCCTAAATCCCTGTATAGACAGCACTGGGTTAATGGAAGAATTCTTCCATGGACCTAGCTACCACCTCTTGGGGAGATGGATTACCTGCACCAATAGGAGAATCCTCTCTCGTTGTCATAGGCGGTGTCTACATGGAAGCACAACAGCTGTGCCACTGTAGAATCTCAAGTGTAAACAAGCCCACAATATACTATATGGTGCCAAACAAGAGAGACATAGAAAAATCTGGTATTCTTCCACTTGCACATTTTTCCAGGTACTTGGGGAATTCATAATTGTTCACTCTTGCCTCGGGTCTTAAAGCTGCCTATCAGGGCTGAGGCACACTAGTGGGGCTGCATGAAGGAGCATTCATTGCCACTTCCCACGTGTACTTGTTTTGCAGATAAAAGACTTCACTCACTACATCTGCAATCTGGCAAACCTTTACCAGCATTAAGTTCACATGAAAAACTGAAGTGGGGTGGGTGTGGCATGGAGGAAATGGAGAAACTTGTCACAGCGTCTTCCTAAAACTCACTGTTGTCTTCAGAAGGGACCTCATTCCCTTCTCCCGTGAAATAGACTGTCCCAGTTTCATGACCACAAAATACGATTGCAATGGTACTTTGTAGAATGCTGCTTTCTGGACAGATACCAGTTACCATAGCAGGTGCAATCTCCAACCCAACACAAAGCCCTACAAAACACAGCAGATTCAGGTCTGTCAGTGTGAAAGGAATGATCACAGTTGATGTTTTTTTTAATCCAAATCTGTTTTATCAAAATGGTCAAGGACTAGCATAGAGATACTGTTTTAAAACCAAGTCACTCTAGAATGACAGTAACAGGTTTGTCTAAGATTACCTCGTCTGTGTCTACCTGCTCCTAATCTACGTGGTTGAGGTATAAGAGAGAGGTCTGGAGGGTTTTTTTAATCTATTTGGCAACCAGAGTCATTTATCTCCTATTAGATAAAGTATAATAGACTAGACCGAAAGGGTCATTGGCCTTCCATTTAATGATATTGCCAGCACCAATCTACATTTTCCTGGCAGTGTCTCTCAACACAGAATAAATGGCTGATCTCTTCACAACAACAGCTGATTTCTATTTATTAAGCTAAAAAGGTCACCATTTTCTACGGCTGGGCCGCCCTGCACTATTGATAATTTTATGCATAAACAAATGGCAAATTTGTGCCACATAAATATGCATTAGCAATTACTTTTTCCTCGGGCAACGCTCGCCGCATGCAAATGTGTCCCTCACAGGCCCTGGTGGCTTTTGTTTTAGCTCTTGAACAGCTAAACAAAAGAGCACAATAAACAGTTTAAAAATTGCCAATCAACAGGAAATGCAAATGCAAAGGTACATGGAAAGAAACTTGCCCAAACAAAAAAACAACAAAAAATCAAGACAAAAAAATCACGTTAGGAAAAATCTATGAAAGTGTCCCCCCTCCCCCTTCTTTTCACGTTTTTATCTATATTTTATTTTCTCTGCCTTTTGATAGTGAAAAAGCTAAAGTACTCTTGACTCTGGAACAGCCAGGCTGGTGCTGGAGCAGACACCAGATGGGGGACAAATAGAAAATACACGCAGGGTAGGTAAACACTGAGCAGGACACATACATACACACACAAAAGAAAAGTGGGAAGAGGGGAATGCTCGGTCTTTGAGGTTATTCACAGTGAATTTCATAATCGATCACCTGCTCTTGGCTTTCTGTAATTTCACATTTCCACTGAAGATTTTCTTTTCTTTTTTAGTTTGAAGAGAAGCTAAACATGTCAAAACAAGGTAAAGACAAAATACTTTCAAATAAAGATTAGGTTAGGATGTTTTTTTTAAAAATGGAAATGGAAAGAAATTATTAACCGATCTTTGTCAATGTGAAATTATCTATATTCACAGCCTATTAATTGTGGAAATGTTAGCGAAATAGGCCTTACATATGATTTTTGTTAGTCCAAAGATAGAGGACCCAGCTCCCTGTTGTCTTGCAACTTGTGTAGTTATTCACACCAGTACAACAGTAGTGTATAATGCTCTTGTGTTTGAATAGTAACATTTTATATCCAGTCTGCAGGGGTATAAAGGATTATACAGGCCAATGGTAAAGCAGCCCCAGAGTCTTCTGGTGGTCTTCAGTCTGGGGATCTCATGTTAGAGTGGAAAAGGAAACCTAAAGACTTTGGAAAATTGTAGCCTAAAATTAGGATTGTAGCCTAAAATGTTCCCTGCCTATATAGAAAGTCTGGATGGAAAGCTTAAGTCTCTATGAAAGATGAGTATAGTACTCACAGTAAGCATAGACATGTTGTGCACAGACAATGAATGAAGATACTGCTCAGTCCTAATGAGCGATGTGGACAAACACCCAGAAGGCCAGTTTTGTTTTCTTGTTTTAATCCATCAGGACTCCCAGCTTTCCTGTATAAAGCTTTTAAGTCAGTACCTCTGGTTTTTATTGGGCATTGCGGGGAAGGGAAAAGAGGCCTGAAACTTTTCCAGCACAAACATTTGGGCCTCAGTTGTCAAGTATTTGTGAACCTGTGAAACAAACAAACAATTCAAGTGAAGTCAATGGGACCAATCCCATGTTTCAAGTGTATGCAGGATAGGAGTCTTAGTAAACCAAGTTAGTTAAGTAGGCAAATAAGAGTAAGTTTTGTTTCTGTGCCATCAATGGCCCAATGTTTTCCTTTTTCACTGGATGGGGATATTGTAATTTCATTGTAAAAATTCAACAGTCATTCAGAGACTTTTCACAGCCAAGTCATTATCATCATCATCCTGGCAAATTCCAAAGGGACCTGGCCTCCTCACACATCAAGCACTATCCGTATCAGTCTTCAGTTAGTTACAGAAGATGGTCTAGTTAGATCAAGTATGGGCAAACATTTTGGCCCGAGGGCCACATCAGGGTTCAAAAATTGTACGGAGGGCGGGGTAGGGAAGGCCCTGGCCCTATCCAACCCCCACCCACTTCCTGTCCCTGACTGCCCCCCCTCAGAATACCCAACCCATCCTGCTCCTTGTACCCTACATGCCCCCTCCCAAACCCCCTCCCAACCATCACGCCGGGACCCCACCCCCAACCCAAGCTCCCTGCTCTGACCCCTATCCACTACCTCCCAACAGATCCCTCAGGACTTCTCCACCCTATCCAACCCCCTAGTTCCACTGCCCCCCAAAGCCTCTGCCCCATCCAACCCCCACTGCTCCCTGTCCCCTGACTGCCCCCAGAACTTCCTGCCCCCTATCTAACCCGCCTGCCCCCTTACCATGACACTTACCCCCACATCCCCCCTCTCCCGGAGCCTCAGCGCGCTGTATCCAGGAGTGGCCCTGGACAATGCTGCAGCTGCGTGGCTCCGGCAGGGCCTGAGCTCTGCTGCTTGGCTTGCTAGAGCTCACAGCCGCACCCCCTTACCACACCGCTCCCAGCTCAGGCCCCGCCAGAGCCACGCTACTCCTGGACATGGCACGCTGAGGCTCTGGGGGATGGAGGGACGGCATGGGAAGGGGGCAGGACTGTGAGCTCTGGCAGGCCATGAGGCAGGAGCTCACCGCCCCCCCCCCCCCCACCCCAGCCCCCGCCGCCCCGTCCCCGGCCCCACCCGGGTGCAGTGCTGAAGCTCCGGGAGAGCAGGGAAGGGGGGACAGCAGGGGAGGGGATGGGGTAGTCTCCCCAGCCAGGAGCTCGGGGGCTGGACAAAATTAGCTCGTGGGCCAGATGTGGCCCGCGGGCCATAGTTTGCCCACCCCTGAGCTAGATATTCAATTTAGGTCCCTCACTGGCAATTTTGTCATATCATCAAAGCTTTTGTATTACCAGGCTTCTAGTGGCATTCCTTGCGGGATACACTTCAGAATTCATTGGTCTTCCCTTCTAGTACAGTAATATGTGCATGCCAAGAAATCCGCCAACATCAAACCAGTGCTAATGAAGTCAGTGGCTGGGCTTGGCTTAGAATATCCTCATTTCTGATCTTCTCCTTCCTCTTAATATAGCTCAACTGATGAACACAATGAGACTCGAAAACATCAATCTGGTGTTCTTCAGCCTTCCTCAGCACCCATGTTTCACTTCCATACAACCATGTTTGTATAATTGTGGTTCTATAGCTCTGCACTTTTGTGGTAAGTTTGCTGTCACAGCATCCCCACTGAAGGGCCCAAAACATGCAGCAGCTGCTATGTGAGTGTCCACATCCATCAAGCATCCTCCAGCACCATCAATGATGCTACCCAGGTATTTACCAGTTACTATCCGCTCAGTGTCCCATCCAAACAGGTTAATACTGAGCCCTGGGCTACACTGGTGTGGGGAGGGAATCGACCTAACATACGCAACTTCAGCTATGTGAACAGTGTAGTTGAAGTTGCCATATTCAAGTTGACTTACGTTGGCATCTACACACTGCTGAGTAGCTCCTCCCGTCAACTCCGCCTGCACCTCTCAGCGCAGTGGAGTTCCGGAGTTGACAGGAGAGCGCTTGGGGATCAATTTATTGCATCTAGATGAGACATAATAAATCGATCTCTGAAAGACCGACCTCTACCCGCCGATCCGGCGGGTAGTGTAGACCTGATCTGAGCTGGCTGTAATCTGGAGCTGTAGGGTTTTTGGACATAATGGCCTGGTCTTAGGTCTTGTCTCCGCAGTGCATTCTATGGGAGTGTGAATTCCGGAGCACACCAAAATGTTTCACTCTAACTGCCCAATGTGGATGCTACCGCTGCAAACTAAAAGGTACCTAGTTTGCATTAATATAGTCCTCTTCAAACATGACCACATAGTAGATACAAGTATTTCTCAGCAAACAATTTATTTCTTGCTTTTTCCTTAACTATTTTTATTTTAATCTTTTTGCATGTCAGATGGTTTTACAGCAACACTATTAAAGGTATGACTGTTCTGTGCAAAAGGGCCCTTACTTCCCAAAGGCAATATGATTAGTCGTTATTCGTGTTCTAAAAATATTGGTAGAGTTTATTCCCAACCTTCTCCATCACTTCCATGCAAAAGAAAAAATGTTTTGAAAACCAATGGTCATGTTGATCTCTCTCACGTTTTCACACATTTAGACAATTGGAACAGGACATAAACAGATGTATTTTAACTCAGACAATGATTACTATAGTTTCATTTCATGCCCAGCCAGGGCCCAATGACTGATGTATATGAGCAGAGAAGGAATGCTAAAAGATTATGAATAAAATCTAACGTTCAGGATAGTCATTCTCTTTCATTCTCTAAAAATACGCTAAGGACAGATTAAGCTTCCTCCCCAGTTTTCAGTTCATAAAAACAAGAAAGACCCTGTCACCAAGCACTTTTCATGAATTAATGGCCATCTGACTTTAAAGGTTGTGCCTGAAGTCACTGCCCTCTCCCAGTACTGATCCCCAGGAACTATCTTGCACCTTGATAATTATTGCTTAACTCTTAGAATGTATTGCCCAAGGAAGTAAATCTGAATAAACACAGAGAGTAAACAGTCATTCTTGGCCATTAAAATCATTAGTAACTGGTGAGCATATGAAATAAGTGAAATTTAGGGCTGCAACTAAAAAAAAAATATCTACACAGGAATTACACTTTTAGGCAAGTGAGGAAACTGGCGATAATTCTAGTCATGCTATAACAAACCAAGTATATAACAAAGTTGATCTCAGTCACAGTACCACTTGAGAATTTGATTTGTAATGCTGACTTTGCTGTCTATTTGATTAAATTGAGTAGAAGGGTCACTGTTACAAAGAGTCAGCTGTGATCAGCCTATTATTAGTCCAGCACGCTTCTTCCTGCTGGTCAGTCTTGATTATTGACAAATGGCTTGGTATGGAGATTAGTGACCATGGCTACCAGTGGTAATTTTTTTAAAAAATCATTCTTAGCCATACGACTCTACAAATGGGTAACAGTACTCCTAACCATGGTCAATAATGGAAGAAGCTTTGTCAACCATAGTAAAAATATGCTATTTTCACAAAAAAGACCATAATTCTAGCACTCCCTCTCCATCACAACTATTTCATCACATTTTTTACTGTAATACAGTAGCCACAAATCTGGTGTCTTCAATCTGTCCAAAAATTTTCACTGGATGACTGCTAGAGTGCACTGGAACACAACACATACTGCTGTCCCATCATCCCCTTCCATTTCTTCCTTCTTCACCACACCTATAGATAGGGTGACCATATTTCCCAAAGGGAAAATAGGACACCGTGCAGGCCTGGCCTGAGCCCTCCCCTCCCCCACCTCCAGCCAATCACCTGAGGGACCCTCCCCACTGCAGGGCTGACATGAGCTGTTCTCCCAACCCTTCCCACCACAAGACTGTTGCTGCTTGCCCAAACCCTCATGCCCTCTGCATCAGGCTGTCACTGGTCTCTTGAACCTTACTGGCCTCCCTGCTCAAGGCTGTCACTAGTCATTTGAACCCTGCCAGCCCCCTGCGCAATGGAACCTTTCCTCTCTCTACACCCCTGCCGCCCCCTGCAGGGAGCAGGCATCTCCACTTATCCTTCCCTGCACTTTTCTCCGCACCACACGTCACTTCTTTTTGTCCTGTTTGCTTTTGCCAACTGGTCAAATTGGAAAAAGCAAACATGACAAATGCCCACTTTTGGGAAGGGAAAAAAAAAAAAAGTCAGGATGGCTGGGACAGGGCTTAAAAAGGGACTGTCCTGGCCAAAATGAGATGTATGGTCACCCTACCTACAAACCAACATTGAAGATTTAGAGCATCAGCTGTGTAAAGCTATTTCACTCTATTCAAGAGAGTGAAAGATCAGAGTTTATCTCCAATGCTGATATCCTTTACAAACACTATTCTGTGTTAATCACAAAGCCAACATTTTGTCCTTCCTAACATTCTTCTCTCCCACACACACAGCCTTGCACAATGCTTCTTAAGATTGAACCATGAGCTGAATAGCAGTTACCAAAGCATATACATAGAAACATCTGTTTCTTAGCATATGCTGGGCAAAAGTGTTCAAATGGGTTAATACATCACTCAAATATTAATACTGTTTTGTTAAGCTGTGTTTGACTGAAAGACTTGTGATTATATACCAAGTTCTCCTAAGGTCAACACCAGAGTGAAAAAGGCATGAGCAGGTAAGCTAAAGTGAGATCAAATAAATTGTTTAAATGTCACTGCATAGGTAGTTCTCACGAATGTCTCTGTGGCCAGTCTAACTTCCATTAAGGTAGTTAGAAAGTTCTTAATAACAAGAAAAATTATTACATCAAATATTACTGCAATGAGACATTGCAGCAGAATTGAAATGAAGTCATGTAGCTAATGTTCATCTTACAGAGACAAGGCGGGGAAGGTAATATCTTTTATTGGACCAACTTCTGTTGGCAGGAGAGACAAGCTTTTGAACTTTTCTGTGTAAGCTTGTCTCTCAATCACCTGGTCTTCTGTTATCCTGACCGATATGGCTACAACAACACTGCATGGAACACTCGTCTTACAAACACAACATGGTGTAGATGGTGGAAGAAGAAAGGTGTTTTAAAAATACATTAGCAAGTAGATTCTAAACAGCATACAGCAAGATATTCACTATTTGACTTCCGTAATTTAACTGATTGAGGTTGTGTCACTGATGTTAGCATTCAAGACTGCCCCATCTGTACCAACAAATCAAAATCAAGAAAAAGTGAAAAAAGGAATTATTTTTTGTAAATCTACATGAAAGCCTTTTTTTCTTGGCAGGGGGGTAAAGTGCAAATGTAAACCAAGAGGATGTGATGGGAACACAAATGTTAAAATTGTCACAGTTAGGTCTTCCTTCTCTCCCCCTCCCATCTGAACTTCAGTTCTGCTCTTCTAACAGCTAACTTCAATGCAGTAACATTTCTGCAGTTAATGGTTCAAAGAAACATATTTTAAAAAATTTCATTCACAGAACTGCAAACTTCACAGCTACATGCATTTAATATTGTTTTTTTTTGTTTTGTTGTTTTTACAACTCCTCTGAAATGCACAAAAACTAAATTTTTCTGATAAAAATATCCTTTCTCCTGCATGGTTCTAACTTCTGGAGGTATTATCTTTGTAACAGTAATATTATGCAATAATGGCAAACCTGTCATTGATACATTAGATAGTTTTATATATAATACATAATAATGACAACTAGTTTATAATGCAGATGCTGGCACATCTGCACAATGGCCTGCTAGGATGATTTAGTCTCACCCAGATTTTTTCCATGACATGACAGATGAGCTATATTATTAGCAATATGTTACATACAATACCCTGTGAGTATTCCCAAAACACACAAACTTTTCTAACATAACTGATGGAAACAGCCCAACATTTCCCCAAAGTTGTTAGTACTCCAGAAAATGGATTTAGCTGTGTCCTTCTGATCCAACTGCATCCTCACTTTTTGAATCTTTATCGCTTCCCTTTCATCTCTGATACGATTGTGAATTTAATGTTAGAAATGTCACTCAAAAATGACATCATGGTAGTTCCAAATTAACTCCCCCTCAATTTTTTCTACATAAATGTATTAACTTTTACAATAAAATTTTGGGCGTTTTCCCCTGCCTAACCAGCCAACTCTGATCAATCTGGGAAAGTCAAGCTGGGCTCTTTCTGCCTCCTACAATTCTGCTATCAGAACTTAGTTGACAATTCTGCTGATGTCATGAGAGGCAGAATAAAATCCAGCTCGCTCATCAGTAGCTGTATGGGCTCTGTGGTACTGTTTTCATCCGTAAAGAAAGCAGAGATGATCTGAAGACACCCAGGCTAAGCAAATGTTTCCTTCTCAAAGGTGAAAAAGCATCCATCACATGCAAATACATGCAGATTTAAGCATTCCACTCAAAATATTAAGGGAAACTCTGAAGGTTCACATAGGAACCCACCAGAATTTGACCAAATATATCCATCTGTTTACTTTCATAACAACAATATGCATGCTGCCAGTATTGAACCTCTTCTCGGGCAGGGCTCAGAGACTTCAATTACATCTGCCACTTCCCCGGTTTACAGCAGCCTCATCAGCAAAGCATGTTTTTTTTAAAAGACTCAAAATAGCATCCTGAGGAAACAACATAAGAAAATGACTATTTCTCACATTTCCTCCCTTCTCTAGCTGATGACTTTTGCCTCAGTACCTAATATTAATATCAAATGTGATCTGAGCTGGGAAACATGGAAGTACTTCAAGAAAGCCTTTTAGTGTTTCATTTCCATCTCCTTAGTTCAGGAGGGGCTATTTCATAAGCAAATGTGAACACCTCCAAGCAACTTGTGATGAAAGTGCCTGGCATCAAACTTAGCTATTCCACCTCTACTAAAACTGGCAAAGAAGCAAATCCCCACACCATATTCAGTATATAATCACCAATACAACAGGATTATCAGAACCTCTAAATATGGCTGTATCTTACATATCCAAAACTTGACTGATTTTTTTTATATTGGCTTGCTAATTTGAATTCCTTTTGAATGACAATGGCGTGAACATTACTGCCATAGTTTAGCCTCTACTGCTTGTTCAGTTGTTGTGACTACTGTATCATATGCAACTATAAAAATCTGCTTCCTTGAATATAAAGTGGCATTTTCTTCTCTAGTGTGGATGACCATTTGGCACAGTAGTTAGCTCCATGGCAAAAGACCAAGTTAAATTCAGGGAAATTCACTAAATCCCCACAAGATCCCTCTATTAAGGGAAGAATTTTCTCCAGTCCACACAGTGGATCTCTGTTATATAGCTTGCATTCTTTCCCCACATAGCTCCCATCTAGGACAATAGGAGTTTCACAATATGGATCAACGCTGTTGGCCAAACCCTAGAAATACCCTTCCCCAATATGGGCATCTTGTCTTTCTTTCTTTCTTTTTCTCTCTCTCTATATGAAGAGCTAGTCCACCCTATCCCATCATCCAAGGCTGACGGAAGAGAACATGTTTGCTTCTATCTAAGAATGTCCAAGTCCCTCTTTTCCTCCAATTTCCCTCTTTGCTGCAATGTAGCTTAGCAGTAGATCCAACCTCTAATCTTTGGGCCTGATTTTCACAAGTGCTGTGTACCCACATCCCCATCTAAAGGCAACAGTAGACATGGTTGCCTCTGAAAATCATGGGTCTTGTACTTGAGAACGGATTTCACAATTCAGTTATAGAGCTCAGAGTGCTGCCAACTGAACCATACCAGGACTGTTAAAATAGACATTTCTTTAGCAACATAAAACCTTGATATTGATTTAATGCCTTCAGAATGGCTTTGTACATTTAATGGAGTGGGGGTTTAGTCTTTGTTCACATAAATAAAGAAGATGAATATAACTCAGCCAACCATGAGGCAAAGAATACTAAAACATATTTGTTACCTGAGTTCTCATTTACAATCCAGGATGCCCATTTACAATCCAAGATGTTCACCAACATCAACTGTAATCCAAGAGGCATATTAGCCAGCTAAGCTGATGCATAAGAGCAATAATAATACAAACAAATAAGCAAACATATTGAAAGGAAAATATCAAAATTTTTCAACAGACTTCAAAACCCCTTTGCTATAGTGTATTGTACAGCTTGGTACAATATGCTCCCCACGCCGAGTGATAGGGCTGGTCTACGCTACCATGGTAAATCGATCTAACTTATATTATTCACGTTACTGAAGTTGTGTAACTGAAGTCGACGTAGTTAGATTCACTTACCGCAGTGGCTACACTGTGCTGCATCGACAGCACAGCGTCTCCCGTCAACTTCTCTTATGCTTCTTGTAGAGGTGGAGTACACAAACTGATGGGAGAACACTCTCCCATCAGTTTAGCACGTCTTCACTAGACCCGCTAAATCGACACTCACTGCATCAATTGCAGCAGTGTTGATCTACCATCGATTTGTGCACTCCACCTCCACGAGACGCGTAAGGGAAGTTGGTGTAACCACCATAGTAAATGGATCTAAGTATGTCGACTTCAGTTACATTATTCACGTAATTGAAGTTGCACAAGTTAGACTGATTTACCGTGGTAGCGTAGACCAGCCCTAAGTAAGCTGAAGTTACATCTCAGTGGCTTTGGTTCTTGCAGTGATTTATGTATGAAGTTCTTACAATGGGGTGGGAAAAGCCACAGCGAGGTGTCACAGCTGCAATTCAAGGCTACTGTATTGTCATGTGTTTACTGAATAATGCAAACCAGAGAAAAACATGCAGCTAAGGTTGTAGGTGTACATGCCTGCGCCTGGATGTACACAGGAGTAAGACACACACACATGCAAGCTTGCACTCCTGCATGGCCTTCCCAGGTGGAAAGGGACTGTGCAAAGACTTGCAGTACTGCCGACTCTAGCATTAAAAAAAAAATCATGAGTCAGACCCCAAAATCATGAGACTGGCTTAAAATCATGGGATCTAAAAAAATGGATTCTCCTCCTTCTTCAGGTTTTTCAGCCTTTAGGGTTCAGTGTTTCAAGCTTTTCTTCACAACCGTGAGAGCTAGACATTTTTTTAAAATTAAAGCTGAGATTCACATGTATTCACAGGACCCCAGGAGCAGAGGGTTTAAGAAAAAGCACAAAATATCCCGAGACTCTTCAATTGGCAAAACTAGCTCTGGCTTTATTGTTCTCCTCCTCTTCCTCAACATACTGGTCATCGGAGTGGTGCTTGCATGCATGCAAGCTGGAGGAGGGGCAGAATAGCAATTTGCTGCTGGAATGGAGCAGTCACAGATTATTCCCTTTTTGAAGTAAGGGAGCAGCAGAGGAGTCATTCCTCACAATTCTTTCACACACGGCTCCAGGCGTGGTGCTCCAGAGGAAATGCATGGAGGGTTGTGGGGGAGGGGTATACACAGGGTCACATGACACCCCTCCACCCCCCCACTCCTCCCCAAAGAGTTGCTGCTTGGCTTGTACTGAGCACTCTCTTTTGGACTGAGCATGCTCGGTAACATCTGCTGAATCCACTGCCCCCCATCAGCAGGTACAGGCCGTCTCTGTGGTGCTCCAACATGCTGCACACGCACAAGACGTGAGCTAAAGCCATACAGAGTAGTCCAAAAAAAAGAAGGGAATTTGTGTTTGCTGGCTGGGAAGTTACTGTCTAGCACTATGGGACAGATAAGAGGAACTAAGAGTTGGACATTTTCTTTGACAATCTTCCCCACCACCTCATATAAATAAATCACTGTACTTCTGCTGTCAAGGCTGAAGCTTAAGGTACAAGAGAAGCAGTGAAAATTAGTGTCTTTGCCACCCTAAGGATATAGGGGGTAATGTTCTGGAATGTGGACTGTGGGGATCAGAAAACACATGGCTGAGCTGCTCCTGCTGGGAAACCACAAAAGCCAAGTCTCCTTGCTAGGAGGCAAGCAAAGGAAATAAGCAGAAGCCTTTTCTAGAAGTAAACTGTCTATCATATTAGGTACACTTTCTCTTTCTTGTCTCTCCGCTTCTCCCAACAATGGTTGTCTTCCTAATGTAACTCCATATGCTTGAGCATGTGGATCTATTGCAGGGATTGGAAACCTTTGGCACGCAGCCCATCAGGGAAATCCACTAGCGGGCCAGGCCGCTTTGTTTACCTGGAACATTCAGAGGTTCGGCCAATTGCAGCTCCCACTGGCCATGGTTCGCTGATCCGGGCCAATGGGGGCTAAAGGAAGCAGTGGCCAGCAAATCCCTTGGCCCCCGGCGCTTCCCGCAGCCCCCATTGGCCTGGAATGGCGAACCACAGTCAGGGGGAGCTGCGATTGGCTTAACCTGCGGAGGCTGCAGGTAAACTAATCATCCTGCCCCACCAGCGGATTTCCCTGATGGGCTGTGTGCCAAAGGTTGCTGATTCCTGATCTACTGTAATACTGTTTTCATCAAGACAGTTGTGATAAGCATACAGCAGGGGTCGGGGGGGGGGGGGGAGAGACTACAGCCTGCTGGCCACAGCCAGCCAATTTAATCGGCTCACCAGCCAATTTAATCGGCCCTCAAGCTCCTGCTGGGGAGCGGGATCTGAAGCCCCCTCCCGCACCCTGAACTCCTCATTTCTGGCCTCACCTCAGAGCTCACATTCCCAGCCAAAGACCTCACCACCTCCTGCACTCCAACCCCAATTTTGTGAGGATTCATGGCCCGCCATACTATTTCCTTACCCAGATGTGGTCCTCGGGCCAAAAAGTTTGCCCGCCCCTGGCATAGAATCTCTGTACTGGGTGGTTTGTTTACTTAGCTGTTTGTTTATTTTCACACTGGCAGATGTCACTGAGACCCATCTGCATGTTGCTGCTGACCCTGATTTGGCATGGTGGGTTCCAAACTGCCAATTTCGTGCAGAAGGAAGACATAGCTGATTAACAGTGCTATTTTCATTGTGCTTATGGTGCACAATATTGCCAACCATAGAGTCAAGTGTACTTAATCATCTAGCTGTTTCTCGTGCCCGTAACAGAACACCAAAATATATAGTCTGGGTGGCATATAGATCAAGAAATTATGTTAAATACGTCACTGCAAAGTCAGCAGCTATTCAATTAGCCCCTTGTCTATCCAGCTTCAAAGTTGATGCTAAAGGGGTGGATACGTTAGGCACTCCATACTATATTCATAGCTTTCTGAGGTATAAACTTAATGTGGAGGAGCTATTCCTTTCCAAAATAACTGAGAATAATTTAGAAATCTGGGACTTCTATCTATTTGGGTTAATTGGTTCCCCCCTTTGGGATCATGAAGAGTGGATCAATATGTTCTGATTCTCAGTATGTTCTGCAGTGCAAGGATTCTGCAATTTGCAATAAATGGGGGAAGGAAATGAACAGTTTGTCCTTCCAGAAAGGAAAAGGCACTTTTCAGGATTGTGTAGGTTGTATAAATAGAAGATCAAGCTTGCTTATGGTGGACCCATGGAGAGGATGATTAGAAGCCACAAGTGATCTTTTGAGCTATCAGCCCCCAATGTTTAGACCACCTCTGCAGAAATATCACAATCTGGAATTCTGGGGCAACTATAGATTGGATTCTGTGAGTTAGGGAGGTAAAGCTTATTGAAGATGAGGAAGTTATCTAGTCTATTAATTGCGTGAGACTGCAAAAGCCTCCAAGGGAGCTTAGAGCCAAAGTTATTTTAATATTCATAAATGTTCATCTTTGTTTTCCAGATATGTATGAGAGAAGCCTCCCATTATTTATATTATTATATCCTTGAGTTCACTGTGATCATCAGGATAATTCTCTCCCAGAAGACTGATAATGATTCTGGGATGCTTAGCCTTAGGGCGTGGGTGTAAAATAGTATCTGAGCTTGTGACTATTACATGTATTAGTGACATCTTGTTTATACATGTGTGCATGTCAACAAAATGGGACATTGTTTTAGATGGGAATATAGGGCTTATCATATAGAGACATTATCCATCTAGTGCAGGAGTGTGTCCCTGACAGTGAGAAGCACTAGCTGCTTCAGAAGAAGGTTTAAAATAAACCCCCTTGCCTCATGAAACCCATGCTCAGAATCAGTTCCACCCTGATAATTTTTTGCCAGGCCTGAAAATCTGGCTGGGGATGTAATTGAGGGATGCAAGGAAGCTGTGGGGAGAAGGGACTCATTCAGTCATCAAAACGATTGATAGCCGAGTATGCAGCGACTCTGAGAACAATTCACAATGATGTATCTTGGAGGGAATCATTTGAACTACATATTCCCCATTGCTAGGTTCCAAATTCACCCACTTGGAATGCGAAGTTCAGTATTGGTCACCCTGTCTCGATAAAGGTACTGGCGAAACAGACGTGGGCCAGAGACAGGAAATAAGTGATCAGTGGCATGGAGAGACTTCCATATGAAGAATGATCAAAGAGACTGGGGCTTTGTCTACACTGCAGACTTATGCTGGTATAATTACATTGCTCAGGGGTATGGAACAGCATATACTGACTGAATCCCAGTGTAGACAGTGCTATGTCAGGGGGAAGCCATCACTATAGCTACCCCCCTCGGGATGATGGAGTACCTATGCCATTGGGAGAAACTCTCCTATAAGCCTAAGTAGTGTCTTCACTAAGCGCTACAGTGGCGCAGCTGCCTCGGTGCAGTTGTGCCGCTGTAGCACTGTATGTGTAGATAAGCCCTGGGACTGTTTAATTCAGAGAGGAAGTGGAAAAAAATAGGACTCTGAAGATGGCTGCCTGGCATAGCAGACCACCGCAAATAATGTGTCTTCTTTATTTATTATATTATTAACTGCAATAGTACTATTTCAGTGGCCCATCTAAAATCAGGTACCCTTTGTGCTAACACAGCAAAAACACATAATAAGAGGCACAGAGAACTGAAGTGACTTGCCCAAGGACACAGCAGGACAGTGACAGAGCCACAAACAGAACACAGGTTTCCTGTCTCCTAGTCCAGTGCCTTTTTGCTGAATCAAATGGTCTCCTAACCAAAATCTTCCACCATAAGTAAAAAGACTTAAGAGGGATAAAAGCCCACGAAGAAGGTCTAGACCTGGTGTGTGCATCACACCTGAACGTAGCGCCTTTAAGTGAACTGTATTTAAGGAACCCAGAAAACAGTTATTCTGCAAACCAACTGTTCGTGTTTGTTTGGGGAGTATGTGCAATGTGTGCAAATAGTTGTCACAGATATGGTCCCAGCTGAGAGTGAAGGATTTTTCCCTTTGGCTTACCTGGTAGAGCAACTGCCTACAAACCAATAGGATCCTGAATAGAATCAATACTGTGATAACACACAGAATGCACACACAGCAAAGGTCAAGTGAAGGATGGGGAAATCCCACAATTGGTTAAGTATGGTTTAGTGTCTGATCATCAGCTGGCAGACAAAACAGCTGGTGCAGAAGCAAGAAAGTACACTGAAAAGTT
Source organism: Dermatemys mawii (assembly GCA_007922305.1). NCBI lineage: Eukaryota > Metazoa > Chordata > Testudines > Dermatemydidae > Dermatemys > Dermatemys mawii. Next base: position 24,355,034 of record ML677350.1, on the reverse strand, counting down.
TTATTAAATTTAGCTCTGCTAGAAACTGGGATGAAAACTCTGCCCAGCAAACAGATAACAGTAAAGACAGAGAGATTTATATGTTCATGTTGCAAAGATAACAAATGGTAGTGAGTTAAAAACAACAAATTATGTATGAAAAAAGAAGAATCTGGTTCTACTGCTGATTAAATCAATGGGTGTTTGGCTAATGACTTTAATGGAAGCAAGATCAGGCCTTCCATATATCTCTACAAATAAAACACTTTTTGGGGGTGGGAGGTATAGTTGGTAGCAGTGGAAAATCTTACGCAGTATATAGGCAATATTTTTCTCTCTGGTCTTTAGGGCCAAACTCTTGTCATGCATACACACCTAGCAGAAAACCCTACATGACTAATAGTGACAATACTAACTTCCACTCCAACTGTAGCTTTGTGAATACCTGCAGAGAGACCACCTCAGTAAACTCTCTTTGACAAGAGTCCTGGAAAGGTAACACAGCCCTGAAGGGGATTAGTACATATATTTTTGCACATAAGTTTCTTGATCCAGCAATGGCTCTTCTATAAAAAGAATGAAGCTTAAAATATTTTTCCAGTAGGTAAGAAATTACAGGTGTCAACAAATGTTTCCTGTATTTAGAGGTAAAAGAACCTTTTAATTGCTGATTCCCCTTCCCATGTGGAGATTATTTTTGTGCTGAGAAATGTGCTATAACGTAGAAGAGTTGGTGGTGTTCAGAATATGTAGATACGTTAATTTTGTTTTTGTGACACACATGCAGTTAAATGTGACACACACACATACACACAATGTCAAGCACTCAGTAGGTAGGAAATGCTTATTTAAGGTCATCTCGACAACCTTAACAGCCGTCTTCCATGATGACACAATCTTCAGTTGCAGGTTCATACACAATTTTTTTCCACTGCCATATTAGCAGCTACTTGTTACTTTGTAAGGCACTGTGCAAAGAGGGATTTGGAGGAGAAGTTAAGCAGGCAGAAAGTGAAGGAAGGCAAAACACTATTCTGTCACTGAAAGAGAAGGAGAGAAGAATTAAAGATGTAGTTGGGAGCAAGATAATTTGGGGCTTTGGAGTTCATGAAGCATGAATCTGAAGTTGTAATAGGCAGAAAGCCAGTAAAGGACAATTAGAACATTTCTAACTACACCAGGATGCCTCAGTGTCCCTGTGATGCTAGAGATATGATTAGTATCTGATGTACAAAAGAATAAGGAGATGGATTCCAAGGGATACTTAACTCAGATCCCTGGGGGAAGGAATTAGTTCAGGCCTGGAACCAATCTCCGGAATTAATGACAAACCAGATACAGGGGTCAATGTGCTATGATGGAACATATCTAAAGCCATTATATAAATGACAGTTGATGGCAATAGTTGCTCGAGGGGGCGGGGAATAAAAATGCTGATTTTACAGATATTCAGAAATGGGGGAGGAGGGGAATTAACACCGTAGGAAGAAAGAGCAGAAAAAAGTCTGAATATGAAGGTACTCTGAGATTTATTGAAAACCAGAGGGAAAATGTGAGCTACTAGAATGAACATTCACAGCATACAAGACAGGTTTTGCAAAGCAATTTAATTAGACAGAGAAAATGCCAAAGTAACCTCTCAAAATAAAAGTCACCAAAAAAATTAAAAAAAAACATCACTAAGGTAAAGGTGCAGAGAGCAAAAAACTTTCTGGTCCCAATCAGATTTCAGACATATTGACTATTTTTTTGCCCCGTTTTTCTTTTTAAACCACCAGAGGCTATGTAAAAGCAAGCTTAACACATCCAGCTCTATGATTAAAGAGTACTTAGAAAAGATTGATTTGCCCTGCCCTACGGCAAATATGAAGAGACTGGAAAAAGAAAGAAATGATTTGAAATTATACAGGTTACACAATACCTGAAAAGGAACAAAGCTGTTGGCCCTGGTGAGTTAACAGTAGGACACTAACAAATAAAAACCAAACTGCCTCCCTCTTCCTCAAAAATGTACATCTCCCTCTGCAATCGGGGAAGGAGAATAAGATGCACACAGTCACATCAACATAAATCTTTATAAACTGTTATTCCATATATGTTTTAAATACATGTCAAACTTCTTGAGAAGGGTTTAATGAAGAAGATTAAAACATATTCTTCACATAGAACCAGATGCCAATACTTACTCTTAATTTTACTCTACTTCTCATATGGTGTCACTGGCTTTTAGCAAACAGATCGTGGAATAAGGTACAATTCAATGTGAGTAAGCATATCAGGATCTGGCCCATAATAAAAGGAAGCCCTAACAGTTTTTCAGAAAAGGCTACCACTCCACCAAGAACAGTGTTCTCCGTGCAACCCTGTTATTTAAAATACAGAAGAGGAGTTACATCTTGACATCCAGAAGAGGTGCTAGTGTATCACAGAGTAAAGGCTCAAGACATCACAAGCTGTTCTTTCATCGATAGTTGCAGAATCCAAGCTCCACACCTCTCTTCCATCAGAAAATCACACTCAGTCTAGCAGATTTCTCAGGGCTAAAGACCATACATTAAGAATCAGAGGGGTAGCCGTGTTAGTCTGGAATTGCAGAAGTGACAAAGAGTCCTGTGGCACCTTAAAGACTAACTAAAATTTTTTTTAGAGCATAAG
>ML677350.1:23937669-24347400 GCA_007922305.1 Dermatemys mawii | reverse complement strand
CAACCCCTCCTGCTCCTTAATCACTGACCACTCCCTCCAGGGACCCCACCCCCAACTGCCCTCTGGGACCTGCCTGCTATCCAACCCTCCTGCTCCCTGTACCTGACTGCCCAAATCCTTATCCACACTCCTGCCCCTAACCACCCCCCAGGACCCCACTCCTTCTCCACTCCCCCTCCCCTGACCCCCCTCCTTGCTCCCTGTCTCCTGACTGCCCCCCAGGACCTTCCGCCCCTTATCCAAACCCCACCCCCTGCTCCTCGCCCCCTTACCAAGTTGTTCAGAGCAGCAGGATCTTGCAGCCCCACCAGAGCCAGCCACGCTGCTGCAACACAGACCAGCAGGAGCGGCGGGCCAGAGCACTGGTGGCGCGGTACGCTGAGGCTGCGGGGGAGGAAAGGGGGACAGCAAGGGACGGGACGGGGGTAGCCTTCCCGGACAGGAGCTCAGGGGTCAACGAGGACGGTACCACAGGCAGGATATGGCCCGCGGACTGTAGTTTTCCCACATCTGGTGTAGGGTAAAAGCACAAAAAAACCAGATTTCACCGTCCGTGATGCATTTTTTATGGCCGTGAATTTGGTAGGGTTCTATCAATAGGATAACACACGAAGTGCATATTCAAATTTATGGGTGAACTCACTTTTATCAAGATAGAATTGGGATTTTTTTCAGTTTCAAGACAGTGGACATGAGTTAGGAGGCCCAAGGGCTATTTCATAAAATGTCCCTCTTGGGGAAAAAATAAACCTTTTCCTGTAGCTCATTGAACACAGATGATCAGGAACAGGTTTTTTTGTGTGTCTGACCTAAATTTCTCATACTCTTAGTAAAGTCTCAAACTGTTAAGTTGGTGTTTCAGTGAGGTGACATTTCTCACAGTGTGCATACTGAATTGTCTCACATACTCTTTCTGCGTTATACCTTAGTAACAAGAGAAAAAAAGAGAAACCTTGACTGCAAGCACAAAAGCTCTGTTAGTGTCATTCTGTACCTCGTGCTTGATCTTAAGTGTATCAAGAGAATCATGCCTGCTATCTGTACTGTGGATGTAAGAACACTGCCGTCAATTTTATATCCAATGATACTTCCCAAAGAATTTCTTAAGACGACTAACCTGTGCGGTCAGGACAAAAAAGGAAGTAGCTCTGGGAAAACCCAATGTTTCATCATTAAAATCTTCATTTGCCTTTTGGCTAGTTTACTTAACTACAATAGTTGTATTATTCTGAAAGGACTCTACAGCCTCTGGCTCAAATTTACCACCAGTGTAAACAGACACACTATCAAATTCCTGAGTGCTGCATGCTCACAGCAACGGGGAATATAGAGAAACACATACAATATTCGATAAATGTATATCAGCACCGTATGTGTGTGTTAGCCACACAGTTTTGGTTGCCAAACTTCATAAAAATTCTACTGTTAAATCTTCCAAATAAACCATGGGTCTGAGGATCCCTGGGCCCACCACCAGTGAAAGGCCATATGCACGTTCTGTTTAGGCTATTTTCTTCTTAGAAAAGTGAAAGAAAAAGGCACAGAAAAAGAGTCTAAAATTAACTTTTTCAGCAGCTCCTCACCCCACCCCCAGCTTATTTGAAAAATTGCCCCTAACAGTTGTTGCTTCTTATGAGGATCCCAGTATTGAACTCATGCTCTCCACTCCCTAAGCAGCTTCCCTAGATTCCACAGGATGGTGGTAACACTGAACAACTGTGCCTGACCAGCAGTCTCCATGCTAAATATCTTCAGCTCCACAGCACCCTAAACTTCTGGTGGCTGAACAGACAGCATTCCCATTGGATACCTGGACTACATAAAGACCCCAACAGGAAGAGGAAGCTAGCTGAGTAACAGGGCATTGCCTGCTGGTTGCTGCCTAGATTGGTTTGCCTTCCTATCCAGCTGTTTAGTCTACACTAGCCTTGTTGCTCTGCTCCCTTGCCTGACCCTGCCTTGCCACCTTGCCCAATCTTACTTCCCTAGATTTCCAGACACGAAGGGGGAAGATGTGGTACCTCATTGATTTGAAAGGGTACAGGATGGAGGAGCAGTCCTGAGAACCAGCCTATTACATGCACACTCCTGAAAAGGTCAGAGCCTTCCACAGAGCCCGCCCAGATAAACCCTGTCCTGTGGTACCACAAGGTTGTCCCAAGGGAGTGAGGTGATGTCAGAAGCCCGCTGTTGAACCCAGGCTTGCTGGATCCCTAGATGACATCCCTAGCCTCTGAACCATGGTGGTAACACTAGACCACCACCTGTGACCAGCAGCCTTAATACCAAACATCTACAGCTCCATATCAGGCATACCACAAGTCCCTGATTGGCTGAACAGACAGCATTTCCACTGGATACCTATATTGAGTCTCCAACAGGGAGAGGAAGCTGCCTAAGGAACAGGCCATTGCCAGTTGGTTCCTACCTAGACCACTTGCCTTGCTGCCTCAACTGACCTCACCTCCCTATCTTGCCAACTCATCCCCCTTGGGTTGGATCTCCCAGCTACCAACCTCTGCAAGAACTCTAACCTTTACCCCAAAATACTTCTAATACTGACTCATCTCCCAGACAATGGACCATGTGTGCAACACTTGACCATGGCTCTGGACTGCCCATAGCCCACTGGGCATTACACTTTTCCCCACTTATGTCACCCTGTCTCCTCTTTTGCCCCAAGGTTCTTTCACATAATCTCCTGCCATTCTAGTCCCAGCTCCCACAACTACTTTACCATTTCTGCCCTCCCCACACCAATTCCAGACACCATGACATCTCCCTTTCTCATCAGTGTTCAATCAGCAATTTCCCCTCTCTGCTCCTTTCCAAATGCCATCCCATTCTGGAGTCTTTGGGGAAGGACAACAGGCCTATTTCAACCTCTGGCATCTTTAGGGGTCATCATGCACATTTTCTCTCCATTATGGGATGGAGCATCTACGTCCCTGCCTAGCCCTCTTTAAATTTTATTAAGTTATTGGCCTCAAAGAAAAAAGTATTTCTTTTTTACAAATTTTTATTTTGCTCACTTTCAGGTTCATTAACTATCCCTTTATCCTTTTTTAATGAAGCTAGGGCAGCGGTTTTCAACCTCTAGGGCCCACAGACCATGCCTAAGATTTCCATACCTCCATTTGAAATTTTTTAGGGATCTGCAAATGAAAAAAGGATGAAAACCACTAAGCCAGGAGAACAGAAGGTCCCAGTCTATCAATTATTTTATGTATTTTCATTATGTCCCCTCTTATTCATCTAAATTTTAAAATAAACAATACCATTTTTTAAATCTTCATTTATAGGTTTTCCATGCCCTTTATCATTCTCATTGCCTTTCTCTGAACCCCTCTAATCCTGTACTATCCTTTTTGAAATGCAGTAACCATAGACTTATAGAATGCATTTTAAAATATTTTTTGTATTATCTCTTTCATGTTCTTTGTGTACCTAACAGCTTGTTTACATCTTTGACCACCCCAGCTCATTAGTGAAGATCTTCACTGAGTTAGCTGTCCACAGTGACACCCAGAAATGACACAGTTTGCAACGATGCCCTTTCCGGACTTAAGACCATTAACATAGAAACCTATAAGATGTATCAGTAGTTCAGATTTCTTCTCTCCAATGAGCATGCACCTTTCTTTGGTGCAGACTCCTTTCAAATACTTGACAGACTATCACATTCTCCTTGTCATTTAGCCACGTGGTTCATAATTTAGAAAGAGGGAAAGATAAGGTAAAGGTCTAGGTAAAAAGGAAAAAGACCATTCCTCAGATAAATTTCTCTCTCTGTTCTGATCATTTCCTTTTACTACAACAGCTCCATTTTCTCCACCTGGAGTTCTCCTAAGGACTTGATGGTGTATGTCTATTGCAGATCAACTAAGGAACAATCAGCTTAAGAGTTTTATTCAAATAGTATTAATGTTTTCAAATTGACTTCCTATTTTCCTCCTAGAAATTCTGCCAACACACTCTTCAACAGACACTAAAATAATTTGGATAGTTGATATGCAATCCAAATTTTCAGTGGAAAACTGCCAGATTCAACATCTGTGAGAAAGTGGGTAATTTTTATTATCCACAGAGAGCATGCACTCGGTCTGATATTTTCTACCTCCACACATCGTCTTCTACTGGAACGGCTTTATGGTTTTACATGACTAACGGGCTGCCAAAAATTACTTAACCCTTTTATCGCTGCCAGAATCTATTGAGTCTCTGCAGCTGTTTTAAAAGAACATCTAGCTAGCGTGACATTGTCAACATAAATATTTAAACATGATGCACTTACCTCTCTGATGGCTAGCACCTCAGATTATTGAAAATTTTTAAAAATAATTTACGTGTGACTATTTATGTTGCTAACTCTGACAGGGAGCAGGGCAGAAAAGGACCTAGGGGTTACAGTGGACAAGAAGCTGGACATGAATCAACAGTGTGCCCTTGTTGTCAAGAAGGCTAACGGCATTTTGGGCTGTATAAGTAGGGGCATTGCCAGCAGATCGAGAGACGTTATCGTTCCCCTCTATTCGACATTGGTGAGGCCTCACCTGGAGTACTCTACCCAGTTTTTGGGCCCACACTCAAGAAAGATGTGGAAAAATTGGAAAGAGTCCAGAGGAAGGCAACAAAAATGATTAGGGGGCTGGAGCACATGAATTACGAGGAGTGGCTGAGGGAATTGGGATTGTTTAGTCTACAGAAGAGAAGACTGAGGCGGGATTTGATAGGTGCTTTCAACTACCTGAAAGGGGGTTCCAAAGAGGATGGATCTAGACTGTTCTCAGTGATAGCAGATGACAAAACAAGGAGTAATGGTCTCAAGTTGAAGTGGGGGAGGTTTAGGTTGGATATTCAGAAAAACTTTTTCACTAGGAGAGTGGTGAAGCACTGGAGTGGGTTACCTAGGGAGGTGATGGAAACTCCTTCCTTAGAGGATTTTAAGGTCAATGCCCTGGCTGGGATGATTTAGTTGGTGGTGGTCCTGCTTTGAGTAGGGGGTTAGACTAGATGACCTCCTGAGGTCCCTTCCAACCCTGATATTCTGTTTCTATGAATATCAGGCCCCCTGTAAGCAACGGGTTAACTCTGTTTTCTCTTGCTGCTCTCCTTGCTCAGCTGCTGGGGAGGAAGGCTTGGGGAAATACCTTTGAGAAAGCAGGCCTCTGTACTGAGAATGAGCTGACCCCTTCCCCAGGCTGGTGAGGTATTTTTTGTGCATTAGTTTTGCTTATGATAATGTGGGTTTTTAAATTTATGGTTATTAATATTTACATCTGGTGAAAAGACCTTGCTGGTGTTACTGCTGTTTCTTATTTCTGCTGAGTTACCATACCTCTTTAAAGGCCAGATCCTCAGCTCATTGACTTGATCAGCATAGCTCCATAGATATCTAGCTGGTCCTCTGTTGGCTTCTTGCTTTTTCACTCAACTTGCACCATGAAAACAGACTAATCATTTTCACTTCTGACTTATAGTTAACTATCTCCCTTTCAAGCAGTACGGTTTCCCTTACAAAAAAAATGAAACAAACAAGCAAACACCACAAAAACAAAACTCTCACCATGTCAAAAAGCAAACAACACATTACCTAAATACTTCTCTTCATATTTTGTTTTTAAAAAAAATACACATTTTCAGGCCTGAGCTACTTGTTTTGCCACCTTTAAATGAATGGAATCAAATATCCAACTAGTTGTCTTGGCTGTACTCAAGAAGTTCATTTCCTGGGTGACCTGAAGCACTAAAAAAGGTTCATCTCATTTGCAGAAAAAGCTATCAAAGTTTATTTGACAAGTGTGCACATATATTTCATTGGGGGAAAAAAAAACCCAGACCATGTTCCACCACCCCACATCCTCCCCAGTACACAATGACATTTTATGCATGGGTGGTAGAGATCATGGCATCAGAATGGTCTCAGTGCATCTACCAAATAAAGAGATAAGTTTGGGTATTTTTTTAAAAATCCAGTAGCTTATTTACACCAAATCCTTCAATCAAATTCACATGCTGGACCTCGGTGCCAAGGGAGTAACCTTGTTATCTGATCTTTGCTATGCAATTTTTTCGAACGCTGCTTGTCTGCTAAACAAACGAACAGCAGAGATTTGATCCACTGAGGGATTGGTAGCACTAGAGCTAACACTTAAGTTAGATCATCAGATATTTTGTCTCCCAGTTTTAGAATATTGCAAAGGATAAGTGAGGCTAGGACTTAGGGCCTGAGAAGAGACCCGTATTGCTTTAATTATAGTAGACATACAAAACAATATGCCTATTTCATGGCTCTTGTAACCTTTGTCCTCCCATATTTCTTATAAACTTTTTGTTTAGTTGTTATTTTTTTCTCTTGCTGTTTTATGTTTACCTTAGACTGCTAACTCTTCAGATCAGGGACCTGTAATTTTGACTTAACTATTAAATACCATGCATATCTATAGCTCTGTATAACTACAGTGGAACCCTGCAATACTGAGCCCCGCGATAGCGTGAATAACGCGGGGCACGCGGGGCTCCCGATGGCGGCAGCGGGCACTGCTTTGATGCAGTGGAACCCCGCAATACTGCAACCCCGCGTTTATCGCGATCAATATTTTTGGACCCCAATTATCGCAGTATTGCGGGGTTCCACTGTAATAATATTCTGTGCCTTTCATCTAGAGATCTCAAAGTGCTCCACAAATAATATGAATTATGGGCCTAACCCAAAGCCTATAGAAGTCAATGAAAAGACTCCCATTGACTTAAAGAGCCTTGCGTGTCCAGAAACCTTGTTAGGTAACTGTTAACGTCACCATTTCAGATGGGTAAACTGAGAAACAAAGACATTAAGTAACACAATGGTGCAGCACCAAAGCTGAAAATAGAACTCAGGAGTCCTGACTGCCTGTTTTCTGATGTACTTTACCAATAATTGCTGGCCAATCAAGAAACGAAGAAGTCTCAATATGCTCTGCGGAAACTAAATTTGTTTGAGGTTACACTAGAGAGGAAAGGGAAAGTTTGAAATAGGTAAAAAATAGTGGGCATTACTGACATATTATCTTGGATCAGAAACTAATACTTGCTCCACAATTACAAGCACAAATTGTTCCCTATGATAGAACTTTCAACAGCATATCTAAAAGTCTGACCAGTAAATAAAATGATCTGGTGAATCTCAAAACGGTGAGCGGATTAAGAAGTGGAAAGATGTTATAATGGCATCTCAGGCAGTGTCATGTGTGCAATCTGAAAAAAAAACAGCCACCCCAAACCTGAAGAGCATAAGGAACACAAAAGACCCCAAGAAACAAAATATGTTTTAGTGAGTATAAAAATAAAAGAGAGTGTTAATTTTCCGATACAGTGACACACACTCTTTTTTTGGGTGTGAAATACTATGGCTGAAGTACTACTTCCAAAATTAGCGACATGTAAAAAAAGAAAAAGAAAAGAAAAGGTTAAAACTTATTTGTAAGTATTTAAACCTTCATGTTGATGGCATTCTGCATCTTTAGCATATTTTACAGATAACCATTTCCCACCTTAAGGCACTATAATGTCATCCTGCAGCCTGATATTCAATAATTTCAGTGGTGTATAGTAGCAATACAACTTTAGGGCCATATCTTCCTTCCACTAAGTCCATGATAAAACTCCCATTGGCCTTGAAAGGGAAAAGAATCAGGCCTTCATTTTGTATAAATGTATGGCATCTTTCACACAAGAGGTCATATGGCGAGACTCCTTACTCCCTTTCATTCAGCTAAAAGTACAGTTGGAAAGGTGTGGCGGGGCACTTCCAAATTACTGTGAAATAGTCCTGGTGTTTTAGCATTATCCTACATTTTCTGCTCCAATACCAGATTCTTCCTCCTTCTATATACTACTGTTACAATTACAGAATAGGAGTGGTCAAACCGATGAACCTGAAGTATGAACTTGACCCAAATCTTTCAGCAAAACTCAGACCAACCTTTTTTGGGGACTAATAACATAAGAATGACCTATTATCATTTTTTAAAATTATGCTTGTCTCTGTACTGGGTTCCTGTTGGGACCAGGTCCAGGAGCTCCGAAATGATCCAAGAAAGCCTGTTTTATTTTTAGGCTGATTAGAAGCTTTCCAGAATCCAGCGCTTCTCAGAGTGTCCTACTTATTTTGGAGCTGCAAGAAGCTCAGGGAGTTTTGGTAAAACTTAGGATTCAACTTTGGGGGCTTCAGAGAACATGGGATATGTGGGACAGTCATTCTGGCACTGTTGTGGGCAGCAGCAAGGTGAAGAAGACAGTCAGGCCCTAGTGCTGGCAGTAGTGAGAGTGATACCAGCCTTCCAGCTGGAATATGGGATCATACAAATCAAAGCTGCCCTAGCCTAATCATCGGGACTTCTGCTTGGAATCCCAGCAATAAGTAGTGCCGTCAAAGGTACTTTAAAGTTATTATCATGCAAACATATCGAGTCTTCAACACCAAAATGAAATCACAAAATGTACAGCATAGGGAATTTGCATCCTAACTTAAATATATGACTTTTTCCAAAGAGATTGATACTTTAATAATACTTTCCTATTGCAAAAGATTAATCTTGGGTTTTATCCACTTCAGCAATCAAAATATATTCTGCTTCAACATCAACCTTTTTCTTAAATCCTTAAGAGACTATATCCTTATGATAAGAGTTGCCTCTTTGATAAACCTGTAAATCCTCTATGTAAACAACTTTGGGATGTGGGCATAGTATTAAAGTATTTGTCACGAACTGACATTGTTAAGTGCCGTATTAGACAGCTGTCAGAGTTATAGCCAGGGCCTCAAGAGTCTCTGAATTCAGAAACAAGGATTGATGAACTGTCTTGGATCCAGAAAACTTACACAGAGGCTTTGAAGCCCTTTTTAGGTGTAGAATTATTACAGCTTAATTGATTCACAGTTTTCAGTTCATTAAGAGCAGAATGTTAGCAGTTCAGATGCCTCAGTAATGGACACACTATAAAAACCTAGATAAATTGGTGCTTTTATGTTTCTACCATTTTGAGACCCTACCATTTAATATTGCTGGATAGGGACCATCTATTGAATTCTGTAGAAATTGTAAAGTCTTTCAAAATGGCAGAAAATTTTAAGGTTGTTCATAGTAGTTAGTTAGATTTGATGGAGATTCATACACACATCTTATGTTTACATCCTTCTAGGGACTGGAAGGACACTCATTCATGGAAGGCTTCATTACTTCTTGCCTACTTGAATGTGTTTCTATCCGTACAAGCTCTGCATAGATTAATTCTGTTTAATACAAAGCAAAAGTTCATCCTGTTTTCCCACTGTAATCAAGAACAAAAGAACAGCCATACTGGGTCAGACCAAAGGTCCATCTAGCCCAGTATCCTATCTTCTGACAGTGGACAATTCCAGATGCCCCAGAGGGAATCAACAGAACAGGCAATCATCAAATAGTCCATCCCCTGTTGCCCATTCCCTGCTTCTGGCAAGGGACAGCGTCCCTGCCCATCCTGGCTAATAGCCATTGGTGGACCTATCCTCCATGAACTTATGTAGTTCTTTTTTGAACTTTGTTATAATTTTAGCCTTCACAACATGGAGAGATATGTTCAGTTCTTATCAATAAAATAAAAGATGCTAATTTCATTGCCTCATAAAAATGTTGTGAGGCTATATTCACTAATGTTAGTGAATCCATGTAAAAAGCAGTGTTGTGAATACTTCCTATTTTACCACAACACTTGCAATATATGGTGTTTTTTGAAGTCAGATAATTACATAAGTATCTCAGCTTTTGTTTTTGAAAAGTAAGATTCCAGCCTTCATGGTTGTGCATAAAAGCTTAAGTGTGATTATAAAGGCAAATAAAAAGAACCCCATATTTATTAATTTTAAAATCTCATTATTTTAAGCTAATATCATAAAGGAATGGGGCTGCCTTGGTTTTATAATCCTTGGGGTTGGCAATACAGTACTGCAGTGAGGAATGCCGTAAGAAATTCATTTAAAAAAATCAATTAAAATAAGTGATGAGATGGCTGTATCGGAGTCTTACATTGACAGCAAACATTTGCTTTTGATGAGGGCAACTAGATTACCAGGGACAAAATATGAAAGTGCCAAATATATAAAGAAATTTGAATTTATTAAAATATCATTAAAATTGCCTATTACTAAAAGTTTGTTCTGTAATCCATATAAGAAAATAAGGTAATGGAACATTAGCGCTGCATAGTTAGGCACTTGAAAAATCAAGAATTGCCAACATCAAGTATGCATATATACCCTTAACTCTGCCCAATTCTGAAGAAATATTACAACTTAGTCTTTAAATATATGATCACACTCCATTTCTAAAATAACACAATATCATCCATTCCCCCCGTTAACTTCAATGTGTAGCATCTTGTAATGCTTTTATACTTACATTAATTTCATTGTCATAATAATCAGCCCTGTACACGTAGTTTTAGTGACAGATCCATATACCACAAGCTGACCTCTATGAATGGAACTCTATTTCCACACCATTGTTTTCAGTGGTTCTTTTCATGAGCTACATTTTTATTTAGTCTTTAAGGTTCCACAGGACTCTGTCACTTCTGCAATTCCAGACTAGCACGGCTACCCCTCTGATTCTTGCAAATATCTAGGTGAGCTGATGGAAGACCTCTCCATACCACTAGAGATACACATACTCCTGATTGGGAACCACTGGTCTATACTATCAGCTAGAGGGTGTGATTCCCCTGTTCATGTACAAGGATATTCAGTGTGAGTATAATTAGTAGTGTAGTCACTGTAATGGCAATGGAAGCATGGCTTAGCTATGCCAAGTACATATGTGCATGAAGCCAGTGAGTACATACTTGGCACTGAAGCCCATCTCTTACAAAACTGGGCAATATTACAATAGCTTCAGTTGAAAAGCGTGCTGGACACACAGCAGAATCAGGAAGTGCCTAATACTTTGCCTTTAAACAGACACTATGCAATATAATATTTAGTACAAATAGCCCTTCCCCCTCACTGTAAGAGTTCTGTCCTCTGTCTTGACATGTCAGCTTTTAAATAAAAGCAGAGGTTTTTCTTCACAAAGGATAAGGATAGAATAATTGACCCACATGTTTCCCTACTGAGTTTGGAATGCTTTTGCTCAGTCAGGTGTGTCTCCTGGATAAATGCTATCTGCGCTTCATATCTTTGAAGCATTGTTTGAAAAGTATTTCATATGAGTGTGTACAAGTAAATTTCACATTCCATGACAGAATCTTAAATCTATTTAGTGCCAATCTGGATGATTAATAAGGTAGTGAAAACAAAATGTCATCTCTCAGCCAAATACAAGAATAGTACATAGTATCCCCTCTCTGTGGTTATTGAGCCATATGTCCTTTGACGTGCTGGGAAAAAATACTTTGTTTTATGCCGGGGCAATGAAAATAAAACTGGCTACAAATTAATAATATTTCCCTCACAGAGGAGTGCACAACTCTTACTAAGTTTAATGGAAGTTGCATGGGTGTGTCAAGGAAGAATCGGCTCTGAGGCTTTTATCCCCCTGTATATTTAAGAGATTTAAATCGTTTGCTTTAAAAACCAAACAAAAGGAAGCCCATGAGTAGGCAGTTTGTCAACCAAATTTTAGGCCACTGACAAAAAGCCAAGAGTTTAAATCTTTGTAAAGCGCTTTAAGATCTCTGGATGAAAAGCCCTGTATATGAACCAGGTATTAAACCCTAGAAAAGTCAACTCAGCATTAGTCTGCTTAGAGCCCAGTTCAGCAAAGTAATTGATTTCCGTAGAATTGAAACATATACTTCAGTGCTTTGTTGAATCAGGGCCTTATTACTGCCATAATAAAATAAAAGATGATGATAAAGTTAGTATTTTTCATGCAGTAGGATATTCATTATTTATGAATTTTACTGGAGACTGGAAGGAACGAAGGAAGTCACAATAGATGGGTGAATTTGGACATTTGTGTACAAGTGACCATTATGTCTCAGCATCCTGCAAATGCTTTCCCAGTTTTTCTTTCTTTCAGACTCCACAGCACCTTTGTTTCTCTCTGTTTCTCCTCTTCCCTCCCCTCCCTCCTTTTCCCTCACTCTCTCTTGGTGGCCATTAACTATGCTGACAGTTTGACAGGCTGAAATAAGGAAATAAAACACTTAAACATTGTTTCCTGATGTATGCATTCATCTCTTCTGCCAAACACAGATATTGAGGAGATACTTCACTCCTCCTGTCAGCTCACTAAATTATACCCCCGCTCACATAGCAACAACTCTCAGGTCTTTCACATTCTCTTGATCTGTCTTCCTATTAGAAGACCATACAAGTGCCATTTCCTTGTCTTCCCTGGAAGCCTCCTATATTTATACTTTTAATACCACATTTTCATATGCCTGGGACTGGGCTTTTGTTAAAAACAGGCGCTCACACTTCTATTTAATAGTCAGAATTCTCATCAAAGTGACAACGCTACTTCTTGCTTGAATTTAAAAAATACCACTACCACTTCAGAACTAAAATAATGAAACTGATTGAATTAAACCTTGTGTGGTTTTGATAACCTACTGCATGAGCTGGCTAAACCAGAAATCAAATAGCTTTGATCAGGTATATTAAAATTTAACATTTGAAATCATCCGTTTTTATTTAAAAACTGCTGGTTGACAGAAAACATGCTGTTGAAGCTAGAGGCACGCTGTACGCATGCACACGCTCTCTCTCACAGATAGATAGATAGATAGATAGATAGATATACACAAACAGTGCTTACAGCATTAGCTGATGGCAGTCAATGTTTTAGGGCTCTACTACATGGAAATCTGCAAAGTTGCTGCCACTGCTCATTACCTCCAGTGGGTGTTGCTGTGAACAAACCTATGGGAGCAAGGGTGAGGAAAGATGCTGGAGAACTTGTAATAAGTTTCATGTCCTGAAAGTTTGCTTTCTTGATGTAATTAGGTTGAAACCATAGTCTGGATGCAAAACAAATCATCATATTTTATCGTGTCACTTTGTCATATTCATTTAGAACAGGATAAATGGGGAAACAAACACATATGTTTTGTTCTCTCTCCGTTGTCCCACAACAAGACTGGATGCTGAAAAAAACCTGATCATTAAATTAACTTTGACAGATCCCACTGAGTAATACCGATGCAGAAGTGGCACCAACTTGGAATTCTCAAGGAAATGCCCACACAGATACATACCCATCAACCAATTACTGTCACATGGCAGCAACACACCACACAGAGATTTCTTTTCTGTCCCCATTTTCTTATTTCCAAAAGGACTGAATTGTAGAAAGTAGGCCACACAATCTTCAAGCCAGTGACACTCTCTCCCCATTGAAAAGTGACATCTAAATCAAACACTGATGTTTCCATGAGCTGGAACTGCCAAAGCCTTTTTCTGCTACTCATTTGTTTGCCCAGTTCAGAAGGTTGGATCAAGTTCCTACTCACCACCTTGAGATACTACAGTAGTGGATGGTAATTTTAGAACTCTGACTCATGAGATGTACCAATAATTCACCCATTCCAACAGCTGATATTTTCATTCTAAGATTACTTTGATTTCTTTCCATTTTTTCTTTGTTTCAGAAATCTCTAATCATGACCCAAAGAAACTCTCCTGGAAGTATCTTGATAATTCCACTGATCTGTAGATTTAATTGGTAGTATCGAGGAAAAAAAAACCATGGATACCAGGAAAAGGCTGCATTTGTGATGTTATTGAGATTTTGTTCTTACTAACAGAAACAAATGTTGGAGATAGAGAGAGAGAGAGAATGTGTTGGTTTGCACTAAGGAGCATAGAGAATTCAGGTTCAATCACTCTGAAGAGCCAGTAAAGACTGAACTGAGCGGAAAAGTAATCCACTGAATCATGAAGGGGTGGTCAGAGCTCTGCTAACCTCTCTACCACCTAATATTGATTGTCTATGGAGTAGCATTGCTATTGGTTGCACGTATTACTTTAGGCATTACAAGAAAGGTATTCATAACAGTTGCAGTGTAATATATGCCACCATCTAACTGGAAGGGTTTGAATTCATGAATGAAACTGAAAGAAAACATCAATAAAGAAAGAGGAAACATAAGTTCTTTACTACTTCCTCGATACAAATATATCACGGGACAGTCAAACAGAGATAGTTAATTCTTGAGGTCGAGTATGTGCACTACTTCCTAAAAATGCTAAATTTTAAACCTTATTTTTTTTTGCTGTGGAAAAATATAAAAGGCTCCTGGTATGCTGCTATCAGGGGACTACATGCTATTGGAGGTGACATTTTTCAGATGAGATGTGGAAACAATCTTCTGCCCACTTGTGATAATTAATAATTCCATATTTTTCACAAGTGTCAGGGTCTTGGTTCTAGTGCACTGGCAAAATTTTAATTCAGGTACCTGCATTCTGTCTAAAGTTTTCCCTGTAATTCTAGTTGATTTGTTATTCTTCCTCACTTCTGGTCCCATGTTATTGACTTGAGATCATGTACACCATAAAATAGCTGCTGCATTTCACCCAAAAGGGGACTGCATTTTTGTAGTGTGGCAGGCAATTTATGTGGTGCATGTACAAAATTTGTAGAGTACTCTGGGATCTGTGAGGATGAGATGAGTTTTATAAATTAAGATTTAGTACTTCTCACATTACTCATTTCTACTTCTGGTCAGGGGCAGCTCTAAGGTTTTTGCGGCCCCACGTGTGGAAGTTCCGCGGTGCGCCTATGGGTGGTCTGGTATACCGCAGATTTGGCAGCATTTCAGCAGGAGATCCGGCCACATAGTCCTCACCGCCAAAATGCCACCAAATCCGCTGCAGCTGCGGACCTCCCGCAGACATGCCACCAAAGACAGCCTAACTGCCGTCCTGACAGCGAACGTCAGGCCGCCCCCTACGGCTTGCCACCCAGGCACACGCTTGGAGCACTGGTGCCTGGAGCCAGCCCTGCCTCCAGTGAGTTGTGTGTGATGTCAGTTATGATGACATAACTGTTCATGATAAAAAAAATTGAAAACAAAAGTTTCTCATTTTCTTTCAAAGGAAACTGAATGAAAACAAAAACAACCCTCCCCCAAAAAATTAATCCATGAAAAGAAGAAAAATTGCAAGACAAAATTTAAAATGAAAGAAAAATGGTTTCATTATCTTTGAAAATTTGTATAGAAATAAATAGGGTTTTTTTCAACCCACTCAGTCCTATTTTCTGTCTTTTTGGTGAACTTTTTTTTCTTATTTTACTATATCAGTCTCCCTTTATTTGCCCCTCCCCTCCATTATCATCAAAAGGCTACATTCTGCTCTGGGTGGGAATCCATTGGTGATTCAGCCATAAGTAATCCTACTTCTAAGCTGAGTACCGTGGGATAAGATAAGCTTGGAATGGTGGACTGTTGCCAGCACTTGTGAGCAGCTACACAGCCAGCTGCATTGCTGCCTCCCATGGAAAAAGAAAAGGAAGAAAGGTGATTTTCAAGGAGCTACTCTGCTTTACCCACAACTTCAGGAACATTTGTATTGTGGATGGTGTGGGAGACCACCGCTCCTCTGCTCTTCCCCATGGTCCTCTCCACCTGGACGAGTCTGATGTCACCTCCTTCTCTCAAGGTGGGGTTGTCAAGCAAGCAAGGAAACACTGGACTAAAGCTTAACATCCACCACCATCAAGTAGTGACCATTACTTACTTTCATGGTATTGGAAAATAAATGGACTCTTTATTGCAGTGACAAATATCCGATGGCGACTGCTGGGCATCAAGTTACAAATACCATTCCATAAAAGGCCATTTATATTCCTGGGAATATAAACCAGCCACTCAGACTCCCTGGAACCACAGCATGTCATCCTTTCAACACAGATCAGCTGAGTTCCATGAAGTTTACTGCATGACAAGGGAGAAGGTGGGGTGGGGATCTTTCCCAAGACACAGGACTTGACTGCTTTCTAGGCACATTAAACCTCTCACTGCACTTGACAGAACAGTAGTGGATTTCCCTCTACCCTTGTTTTTGAGCAAAATCTTCCCCTCTCTTTACTGTTGTGCTGTATTCAGATTTTCCACCTGATTGCTGCTCCATCTCCTTCCATTCTACTGTGCTTGGAGATTGAATTGATTGGTAAAGTGCTACAGAACTGCAGATTAGTAATAATGTTATATGCATTGTGTTCCAGTTAAAGTTACGAAGATTCCTTTCCTCCTAATGTAGGCAGAAACCTCCACAGTCATTAAAAATTCCTACGCCCCCTCTCTGCCAAGTTCACGAGCATTCCTGTCTAACCTCAGGATTTCAGCTTGCGGGTTTATGTCTATATTGCAGAGAAAATCCTGCATTGCTGAGACTCAGACCCTGGGTTAATTGATTCAGATGCGATTGTGGCCTGCACTGTGAAAGAGGTCAGACAAGATGACCATAATGGTCCCTTCTGACCTTAATGTCTATGAGGCTAAAAGTAGTAGTGTAGACAGACACTCAGGCTCAGACTGGAGCCTGGGCTATGAAATATAGCGAGTGGGGCCGGTCTCAGACCAAGCCTGAATGCTTACATTGATATTTTTAGCCCTGCAGCCTGAGTCAATTGACCTGGGCTCTGAGACTTGGCGTCACAATTTTTTCTTTGCAGTGTAGACATACCCTGATATTCAGCTTTGCAGTGGTTTCTAGATACCATGTTGAGAGCTGTCAAAACTTTGAAAGTGACTTGAATAAAGTATCCAGTCACCAATCATCAGTGGCTGATCTGTAGTGACTATGCCTCCGGCCAATGCTCCGAAAACAAAAAGTATTACAATACAACTTAAAAACTAAATCCAAAATTGTAAAATATTAAAATATTTATATATATACAGATTAAAAGACATGCACCATTAGTAGTTATGAGACCTCTGTGCCACTTGTTTTTTTCCTTATTTCAGCATCTGAATGTGCAAAAAGGGCAATCGCTTGGATCACAGATATAATGAAATAAGGTTTCTCTGCAGGTTGCAAAGATGACATTTCTTGAGTGCATCAAGGTCTGGATTCACTTTTCATACTAGATATATTCTTTTCCTATTATTTTTATATTCAAATTTACTTAAAGTGAATTTTGATCTCCAAATGATAGAAAGAAATTGGAGGTTGGGGAAAAAACATCAGTCACTAGGAAATCACAAAGGAAAAACATAGTTTTTAAATTCCCAATTAATGCAGGTGCATTCAGAGGCAAACAAATCAGACAGAGCAAATCTTCCACCATCTGTAAGTTAATTAACCTGATCTCAATAATGAACAATTGCTATTATGGTGTTCGAGAGGCAATGGAAGAGCATAAAATATGGGTGACAGTTTGAAGGTACAGAGCCTCAAAGAACTATTTGCCATCTATATAATATGCTCTGCCACTCAGTACAGGAGCATGATTTGTCAGAGGTAGATTACAGTTGACCATAATAGGTGACCTTTCACAAAGTCACCTATTGCCATGATTCAAGCTCAACTAGGAAGGTGAATAAAGCTATGCACTTAGAAAACTACTGGGCACTTGTTCCATTGAGAACAATGCATTGTGACTCGTACACGCAAAAAGCAAAAAAAAAAAAAAAAAAAAAAAAAAAGCTACAGAACCCTCTGACCATCCAAGATAAGAAAATATTTCCACATTACATTAGTATTAGTAAACATAATACATCAAATAAGGAAATTTAAAATAATTAGGATCTATCTACTCTTTTTTTTTTAGCTTGATCACAGATTGTTTCAATCCCACCATACTCACTGGAAAATGACTTCAATATCTATTTAAAAGAGAATCACAATCTGTAAAAAAAGATATGCTATCCAATGGGGCATGGCATTTTCTTTTATTTTTGCCCCCAAAACAGAATCAAATTCAGCCTGATATTAGGTCCCTGATTTTAACCTTAATAACAAAGAGTTTCCCACCTTTCATAGATCATAGCCCATTCAGGTAGGTATAGAAAATTGGTTCCATTAGCTCCAAACACATAAGCCCCTAGCACGTGAGTAGAAGGAAGTTTGTTTATAGCAAGGATCTTTACATCTAGAGCTAGTCAGAAATTGTTTCTCCTCCACATTCCATCCCATAGAAAAAGTTGACACACCAAACCATACACGTTTGGTAAAAAAATTGACAACCACAAACTGTTGGCCAAAAAACTAAATAACTTAAGCAGTAAACTGAAAATTTTAATTAGTAAATGCTGCTTCAGCACTTCAGTGAATTGTAGTTTGGTTTCCTTATGCCCCCATTCTCTCCTATGGGCGGGGTTCCCAGACTGGAATTAATCTCTAAGGTGCAACATGGTCTGCCCTCTTTCTGAGTCATGGTGAATCATGAGAGTCCCTTGTCCTAATCCATCCTGGGAGTTGTAGTCTAGCTGGGGAAGTCCACCCATGAAGGAGAATGGGGGTATGAGCACCAGAACTACGACATCATCATCTCTAATTCTAAACTTTCCAATTTTCAGATAAAAATGAAAACTTTATTGTTGGTTTTTTTTGGTTTTGAGTGTTCAATTTTTGGTAAGTCAAATTTTTCCATGAATTTTTTTCCATAGTTGAAAACTCAATTTCCCATCAAAAACAGTTTTGATGCAATTTTTTTGACCCCCAACCCTACTTAATTTTTCAGCTGCCAACAGAAGGCAACAGGACGTTGCCGGCTCATGATATTATTACAAGTTTTGTGATGTGTAGTGTTTTTCTTAAAACTCCAGCTGGATTTCTGTGACTGGTTGAAAAACTCAGCTTTCATTTTTTTTTAAAAAAAGTAAATTTCTAGCCCTCACAGTTGAAAAGAAAAGTTTACTAACTTGAAAAAAATGCTCCCTAAGGGCTCAAATGCCAGAAGGCAAATAGAACAAACAGAAATCATGTTAAAAACTCATGATTTTTAAGCCAATCTCAGAAGTTTTTGAGGCCTGACTCCTGAATGCTTGAGCCTGGCAATATTGCATGCAATGCCTGATTTCACTCCCACTGAAGTCACTGTCAAAACTCTAGTGATATTGACTCAAACAACCAGAATACAGCTGTATGGCATACTGGCATCTTTCCAAGCTATTCTGTGCTCCAAAACCTCAGCTTTCATACAAAAATAAGCCTATAAGCTTATAATGTTGCAAAGATAATTTTGAGAATGTGAACCAAGTATAACTGATGGAGACATGCCTACCTGAGTTTACAGGAAATTGAAACAATAGCTCTGAGAGATGTGAATCCCCAATTCCTTACAATGAGAATTGACTCATATACCAATGACAATAGTTAACAATGTTGAAATAGAAAGTATTTCACTGCTCATCAAAGCACGCAAGACCTTGTCCACATGAGAAAATAATACTGATTAAACTGACTCGCTTTTTAGAAAAAGATTTACTTAAATCAGTGTAAATCACTGAGTTGGACTCTTCTATTTCATTTGTAAATTGACGTAAAACTTTTATAAACCAATATAAGAATGTCCACACATGAGGATTGCATCAATTTCAATAAATTAGATTCTAAACACTTTTAGAGCTTGACTACACACAGTTTTGCACCAATTAAATCAGGATAACCCTCTAATATGGATGACATTATATCACTATAAAGTGTTTGTATCAGCAGGGGTTGTTCTTGAAAACATAGGTTTAAACTGACACAAGAGCGTCCGCACACAAAGTTGCAGTAATTTAACTAAAGTAGTATATAAAAAAAAAATCACTCATTGAGGTGTTGTCTATACTACAATGTTAGGTCAATGGAAGCGGCCTTGCACTGACTGAGATGTGCATGTTGACTCTTAAATTTGTCTCCCACTGATGCAAGAACCCTAGTGACGCCGACATAGTAACACTATTCCCAAGCGGTGCTGAATCATGGTTAAGGCTACGTGTTAGTCAAGGGAATTTTTAGTAAAAGTCATGGACAGGTCACAGGCAGTAAACAAAAATTCACAGCCCATGACCTGTCCATGACTTTTACTAAAAATACCAGTGAATAAAACTTGGCGTGAGTGCCAAGGGTGCTAGTGCAGGGTGGCTTGTGAGCTTGGAGGATTGGTGTGGCTGGCAGGCTCCCTACCTGGCTCCGCGCCCTGCCTGGCCCAGAAGCAGCAGAGTTTGGGTGTAGGAGGGGGCAGGGGTTTGGGGCACGGCACGGGGTGAGGTGGGCTCTGGCCGGCGCTTACCTGGGGCCTCCTCAGAAGCAGCGACATCTCCCTCACTCAGCTGTTAGGTGGAGACATGGCCAGGCAGCTCCCATTGGCTACAGTTCCCATCAGGCACTGTGTGTGCATACCTGATGTATGCTTATCAAGACAACTGTATGCCCAACTCAAAGAAGAAAGGAATCGGGAAGGCCAAAAGAAACTTGTTAAAAAGACACCCTCAAGATAAACATCAGGAGATGTGGCATCACCAGACACCGGGAGACAGCAGCCGAGGATAGGGATAACTGGCAAAGGCTTCTTAGAGAGGGTACTTCCACTTTTGAGGAAAATCACCTTGCCCTAGCCGCAGAAAAATGCCAAAAAAGAAAAGACAGACAACCATCATGCAGCAATTGCAGCCCAACCCTGTCTTCCAGCACCACCCCCAATGTCTGCCAATGAGCACGTGGTTCCAGGATCAGACTCCTCAGTCTCCAAAGGACCCATGAAAAATAAAACCTGTGAAAGAGATCATCCTTCACCTTCAGGGATCACCACCGACAACGACTGAGCTCAAAGCAGCCCAAGTGTAGATGCTGCATTACCGATGTCAGATAGCAGCAGCTACTCCACAATGCTTGACACTGACTGCTGTGGTCACAATTGTGAACTCCACTGACCAGGGATCATGGAGACCAGAAGCCTCTACTCTCAAAACCCCCACAAATTTTTGAAATGCCTTTTCCTGATTGTCCAGCTCGAGGAGCACACTTAGCAGCTCCCCATGATTTTGTGATACTGCCTGGTTGGCCATGCCCACTACAATCTCCAAATGCCCTCTGGCCTGGAGTAGACAGGAGACACAGGATCTCCAGGGCTTGTGGAGAAAAAGAGGCCACGTAGTCCTACTAGCTGTAGACATGTAGTCATCTACGAGCAGATTGCATGGAGGAAGCAGGAGACACGGTATAACGCGGATCAGCAGTAGTGCTGCATGAAAGCTAAGGAATTGTGACAAGCATATCGGAAGGCCAGGGAGGCCAATAATCAGTCTGGTGCCAAGTCACAGACCTGCCACTTTTTCAAAGAGCTGCATGCTATACTTGGTGGAGACTCCCACCACCACCCACACACCACCATGGATGCCTCTGAGGAGCCCAATCACAGGCCTCAGCCAAGAACAGTAAGTACAAGGAGGAAAAGAAAGAGGAAGATGGGGGTAATATGACCAGGGGAGGAGGGTCCCGCTATGCCATGAGTCAGGACCTGTTTAAGACTCCACCACTGTCCAGTCAGTTCCGGAAGTCAAAGCATGCGTGAGCACAGTGCAGGGGAAAGAACCACAGGTAAGTATGTAAATGTATTTCCCATTCCAGTGATAGCAATCCCAACTTATCAGGACAGAGCTATTGACTCTTTATTAATTTACGCACACTAGACAAGGTAGCAGTGCAACAATGAGAGGTCAAGTCAGTATCTGCTTTTCATTCCCCTGTAAAGTTAGGCAGAGGGGCATGCAGAGCAGTTCATTTATGTACAAAGGGATGTCTCTTGAATTCTCCCGAGAGATGTTGATGAATTTTTCAGGGAGGTATCTGCAATCCACGCAAAAGTTTCTAGGGAGGACAGCATTATTTCTTCCTCTACGGTAGGACACTTTCCCATGCCAGTTGGCAGTAACTTTGGCAGGCAGTGTTGTGGTAAACAGGCTAGCAGCATATGGAGCTAGGTGGCTTTGGGACACCAGCAGCAGATGTGTTCTCTGTGTTCCAAGTCTTAACTATTGCTTTCCATTGTGACTATATTGACAATGGTACCTCTAGGTATTTTATCTATAGCTGCTGCCGCTGCCACCTTCAGGGATTCTCTCTCCACTCTCGTGAAACTCCAGAGCCAGATACAGAGGAGAAACAAGAGGACTCAGGATGACACATGTAGTAAGATCCTGCAAGTCAGCGCTGTATCAGGCCCTGAGCAGAGGGAGGGTCTGAAGGGTGAATACTGCAGTCTGTATGGAGAAGGAAGGAGCAGACAGGAGAAAGGCCCAGGAGTCCCACCAGGAAAAGGAGATGGAGATGCTGCTTTTAGTGTAATTGCTTTTAAGTTGCACAGAATTTGTAAGTGTTCTGATTACTCAATACAATTCTATTGTTTGGAAAATAATTCATCTTTATTAGCTCCCAACATGTGCTGCAGAGTGTCTAGCAGTTGTGAAAATACTCACTTGTTATTGTATATTGTGACACTACTCACAGGATCAGTGAAACAGTGCAATAATCATATTTGTGTGGCAAGCACCACAACATTAAAGAGGTGCATGGAAAGTGTTACTGTCATAAATGTACACCAAGTACCACACAATTCCTAATGTCCCCAAACTGCAGGGCCAGACAGAGCACAGTCCACCACAATGTACTACTGTGGTTCATTTTTAAAGTGCTCTTTCAAAGCCACTCTGAGCGGTGTAGTTCTGCACTGAGCTATTCTAACATCCCTTGTGTCTGGGTGTTCCAACTCAGTAGACATCCACTCCTCCTCCACCCTTTCCCCAGTTGCTTCACAGGTATTATGCAAGACACAGCAGGTAGCTATAACCAGTGGAATATTTTTCTCACTGAGATCCAGTCTTATGAGTAAACAATGTCAGCATCTCTTCAATCTACCAAAAGCACAATCTTTTGTGCCTGCCGGTAGTTGGATCTTTTTTTGGTGCTATCAAGGTGGCTGGTGTGCAACTTCATGAGCCAAGGGAGTAGTGGGTAGGCTGGATCCCCCAGGATCATTACTGGCATTTCAGTACTGCCAATGGTACTCTGTTGATTGGGAAGGAAAGTCCCTGCTTGTAGCTTTCTGACCAGTCCTTTATTCTTGAAAATGTGCACATTGTGTACCTTCCCTGACCAGCCAACTTTCATGTCAGTGTGGCATCCCTAGTGATCCACCAATGCTTGCCCAAGCTCAGAAAAGTAGCCCTTCTGTTGATGTACCCTGTAGCAAGACAGTCTGATGCCAAAGTAGGGATATGCATGATGTCTATCACTCCACAGCAGTTTAGGAAACCCATTGCTTCAAATCCATCCACAATGTCCTGCACATTGCCCAGTCACAGTCCTACAGAGCAGGAGATGATAAATGGCCCTGCACATCTACTGCCCTCACCATGGATTTTCCAATTCCAAAATGGTTTGCCACTTACCAGTAGCGATCTAGGGTTGCAAGTGTCCACAGTGAGATCACCACTTACTTCTCCACTGTCAGTACAGCTCCCATTTTGGGGTCCCTGTGCTGGAGGGAAAGGAGAAAGCTTGGCTCACAGATCCAGGACTCAGAGTGGTAGTCGTATTAGTCTGTATCAGCAAAAAGAATGAGAAGTACTTGTGGCACCTTAAAGACTAACAAATTTATTTGGGCATAAGCTTTTGTAGGCTAATACGCACTTCATCAGATGAATGGAGTGGAAAACACAGTAAGATAAGTAACACACACACACAAAGAGAACATGAAAAGATGGGGGGGTAGCCATAGCAACTCTTTTGCGTAGCGACTGTCCATTTTGTCCAATGTACACGGTAGAGGGGCATTGCTGGCACATGATGGCATATATCACGTTGGTAGATGTGCAGGTGAACAAGCCCCTGATGGCGTGTGGCTCATGTGATTAGATCTATGATGGTGTCCCTTGAATTGATATGTGGACCTAATCTCATCAGCCACACCATCAGGGGCTCATTCACCTGCACATTTTCCAATGCCCCTCTGTCATGTACATTGGCCAAACTGGACAGTCTCTATGCAAAAGAATAAATGGACACAAATAAGAGGTCAAGAATTATATCTACCCATGGTGCACTGCTCTGTGCATTGACACAGGCACTTCTGGGGAGTATGTGCAGCACTGATGCAAGAAGGCAAGTACACACACGCACACACGATATACTCACTCCGACAGCTTTATGCTGACAAAACTTGTGTAAGAAAAAATTTGTAATGTAGACATGGCCTGAGTTATATCAATACAACTTTGTGTGTAGACCAGGGGTTAGTTAAATCAGTATCATTTTCTCCCATAGATAAGGCCTAAGGAAAGGAGAGGAAGTATCACATTTATGAAGATCTGTGCTATCTACTCTGAGTGGCCGCTTACTTTGGTGCCATAACTGGGTCAGTGGGGGGAAAGTAACACCACTTATTTCTCCCCCAAATCAAAGCAGCAGCACCAGGAGCATAGCAAAGCTTCTGAGCAACCACTGAGGAGAAGCTAAGCCCATGGAGCCCAGTCAAGGAGCATGATTATATTTTTTACTTCTGCATAGTCTATTGAGAGCAACATATTATTTTAGTGTTTGAATCAGTGCAGCTTAGTTTGCGGCTGGACCACGGAAGAGTACCACTACCTTTCTCCCTGCCGCCACCCCATCTCCAATTTGAACCCTGAATATCAGCAGGAGCAAAGTCAATAACATTGCTTCAGTTTACAAACAATTTTCTTTAAGTTTTCAAGTAGATCTAACTATAATGGATAGCTGAAGGATGATAGGTCATTTCTGAGGAAAGAAATTAAAAATTTCAGACAGGATCATTTTTATTGACTGAATAAGCAGACTGAACCATTTTTTTCAGCCTCTGCAGAGATATTCTCCTTTGTTTTCTGAGGAAATGTGGTAATTTGGCCAAATGAATTTTCCAAATCAGAATGGTATGGATGCTAAAATAGGATTTATAATAGAAAGTGATTGCAACATTGATTAGGGAGATGCTGCTACCAATTCGTAGTACAAATACTAAAAGGGCTTGGGAGGGCAGAAGCAATACAATTTGGGACATTACTGCCTAAGGATAAAATGATCCTCAGATTGTGAAATCTTCAAATTTGTGTAACATCAGGAACTTTTTTTCCCCTCAAAGGCATATTTTTTATTTCACTCCTCCTTCCACAACCAGCCTATATTTGTTTTATTACCTTCTTTGATTTCTTCCAACAGCTCTTTCTCCCTCTGCCTATCATCAACTCCAGCCACCTAATTCTCCCCTTCTCCTCCACCTGATTTTTTTATATCCCCAGATTGCTCACTTCTCCAACCCTGATCAGCAGGGACCAGTCCATTGGGCTCCATTCCCTTGGTGAGATAAACATTTTGGAAGTGAGAGATGAAACAAGCAGCCTTCTCTACCAGTGTCACCTCTCTCTCTCTCTCCTTGTCTGTACTCTGGGGTCAGAGCACCAGCATGCTGGAGTTTATTTGCAAGCTGGCCGTCTCTTGATTTTGGTGACCTGGAGTTGGATCCCATAAGCCTAGAGGTGTTAAGGGCAGCCTTATCCATGCACTAGATCTTGTGTGCAGACTATCACCCTATACCCTGTGCTGCTGAAGGACCACCACAAAATCAGTCTGTCACATGATTATTTTTTTTAAACCAAACAGGAGACAAACAAAAATCCAGGCGGTTAATAAAAGCGTCTAGCTTTTTACCCCGTAGCCTATTTTATATAGTCATAAAGTCTTTAAATTAAGGCATCTGCTGAAATAATGAGAACATGGCACTTCCCTCTGATGCTACAATAATTAAAAGGGCAAGGAATTAAATAGCTTTGAAAAAATTAAACTGGCCATTCTGGGAATTACACACCCGTCTTGATCTCCACCTTCACTAAGCTTTATGTTTGGTTATTAGATGCTATTGGCCATTTCCTGAAGTCTGTGTCTGCTGATTGCAGTTTATTGACCTCTTCTTCAGTCAGGGTTCAAAACACACGCGTGGTGCTAAAACAACCTTTGGAAAGAGCACATAATGCCATGCCTGGTTTGTACTAAAGGAAAGAGATACATGCACACATACTGGTATCAGCTGTATCTTCATCATCTCTTTAGTAAAGTGAGCCTCGTGGACAGCAGAATGCTGCCGATCAGCTTCTCCTTATTCAGACAAATATGCATTTGTTCCCTCATTTCCTAAAATGCCTGAAAAAATATTACAACAACTAAGAGAACTCTGACGCACTCACCATTAAATATTGACCACAAACATGGGAAAATTAAAAACAACCCCACAAGTCACATAATGATTATAGATAGAGAGTGAGTTAATACTAGCATCTATTTCTCTAGTTCACATATAACTCTACTCACTGTTAGCATACATTTAGCTGTGATAAGAAAATATATTGAATTTTATGCAAATGAAGTGCAGACCTCAGGCTCCCAGCAAGCTACCATTACAGCATTTGGTGTTGCAAATTTTAGGTGCTCCAATACGTGGCCACCATTTACTGGTACATTTCCAAATTTAATCAATTGAAATAAATGGAATTACACTAAATGTAGCCTACTATGTACAACAAAGCAGGATAGTTTGAGAGGCCTTGTGTTCCTACTGGCTATGTGGTTTAAAATATATGCCCAAGTGCAGAATTTATAGCAATAACATTTACGTATCACGTTACTTCACGAACAACCTAATTTATAAAACGCCTATTGTATATACACAAGGAACAACCATAAATCTTTAACATTAAACAGTGTCAACAGGCAAAACAACTTTCCCACTGGACTCAGCATACTGAGATTAATGAGCTTTTAAAGAGATGGCAGGCGCAGAAGAATAGGTTTCTCCAAATTCAGCTATTTGCCTAGGTAAAAAGCATACCCTTACACGGGTACAGGTGTCTGTAGCAAGACCGGAAAATATAACCTTTCCTCAAAGTTAAAGGATGGCCTTGAAATGACCTGCAAGTATGGCAACAACCCAAAAAGTCACCATTTTTGATGTTACATTTATTTACTCTTTACTGAACATCTGATTTAGAAAACAAAATGACAGAATCCTACTGTATATAATCTCTTGCCATCGCTATGTTTTGCTCTATTGACAATCAAGGCCTGTCAGTAGAAAAGAATGCACACCATTCCATCCTGTCACCTTGGATTAACAGTTTAGTATAAAATTCCAAGCAATGAAAACGGCCAGTCAAAGCACATCTGACTGCACCCAAACATCCAGGTTCTTTCTTGGCCTCATGTATAGTAACTGGAAGCTGTCAACAGAACTGACTCCTGCTGCCATGGTATTCCCACAAATTAGCTGGCTCCTATACCACAATTACTGCTATCATGACCAACCAGCACAACCCTAACACCTACCCAGGCACACACAAGCTTACCCCCTGGTTCCAGTCTAATGTCCACTCCCCTCAATTGTCCCCAGCCCCTGGCCAGGACAATGTCTCCACTTGTCTCTAGCCATAGCAGTGGGTCAGAGCACACCAGGCAACATATTCTAACATTAACAAATGTATCCAAAATAAAATAATTTTTCAAAATTTGGCATAAACACAAATTCTTGGAATTTAACCCATAATAGCAGAGACTAGCAGGAACCTACCCCCCAGCACCATAACAGTTTGGAAAACTCGGCCCATCCACAGGATCATGCATGAAGGCACAGGAATTTATACAAGTCCTGGTCTTTGCCCTAAGTTGTTTGTACACTATATACCAGCATAGTGCTCATGTCATGGTTGCTTGTGACAGCTTGCAGAAAAACCAAACGATGGTAACAGCAGGCAGGGCTTCTTTAGAGTTACTTGCTCAGTTTCAGTCCTCATATACCCCTTATATAACATTTTTCTGCAGAGCTACTCAAGCTGTGTGTGAGCATCATCTCTCTTAAGTATGTTTTTAAGTAACAACTGATGATGATCACGAAGTTTCTGAGGCTTTGCTCAGAACATCATCCAGATGCGTTGATGCACACCCAGATGATCAGCTCCTCATCTTAACAGGGGCGGAAAGCTTGTGAGAACATGCTCTCTCATGAGACTTTCATCACTTTCTGCTTCTGGTCACCCGAAAACACTGCAAGATAGGCTGTTCTTACTTTGTGTTGGCACTCTTTCTTCTGCTCCTGGACAGATCCAGAAAGCGCAGAGTGTTCTTCCTTTCTTTTCATTGAGCACTTTTTGTTTTAAACTGCTTATTTGATCCTCATATAAAGGTTTTAGGTAAAGGTTTGAGTTGAGTTGTTTTATTCAAACAAGTTTACCCATTGTTAGGTATGTGCTTTACACTGTATCATAACGCAACAAGTTAAAGCATCAAATGGAGATCTGAATTGTGTGCCTGCCATCTACTAAAATGAACCCTATGTGAGCTACTATGTTGCCGTTTGTAATGTGAAGTGGGAAACTGGCGAAAGAGGGTCAAGTAGGTTCTAGGCTGATGTGGCAGTAGGGGTCCAGGAAATTAATACAGGCTGGGGTCAAGCTACTACCATGCCAGGTGCAGAGCCTTAGTACCTAATACTGGCCTCTCAGCATGTTTATTAAGATCTCTTTCCTACAACTCTGCCTGCCTACGACATCATTATTATTGTTAATGAAATGCTATTGTCTGGAAACGTCCAAGGGAGAGCTAAACTAGTATCTAGCTTGTACCTGTGTACAGCTAACATTTTACTTAATCTAGAGATGGCTATGCTGAGAACTGCTTGGGCTGATATTTTCAAAGGAACCTAAGGAAGTTAGGTGCCCAGCTCCATTTTCAGTAACATTTGGGTGCCTAACTCCCTTAGACTCATTTGAAAATCACTGCATTTATTTGTTCAGGGAAAAAGAGGAATTTATTCAGGAGTTCTTTAACACACAATACTCATCCCTCCTTAGAAGTCAAATAATTATACACAAAACACTGAAACAATATTTCACGCCATCCCAGGATTAGTTTCCTCAGATGTCACCTGCTATTACAAGCAAAGATAACATAAGTACTATTGCTTGTGACATATTATTGTATATATTTTCACATGAGAGTGATGACAAGTGGGAGCAGAGCAACTCCCCCAACTCCCAAACAAGCCGTAAAAGATGGTAACACTGCCTGGACCCTCATATTTGCATGTGATCTCCTGAAACAATATTACGAATAAGCTTACACTAAAAAAAGAGAGAGAGAGAGAGCGGAGAAAATGGTAAACAATTGCCATGCTGGATCAAACCAATTGGTTGTCTAATCCAGTGTCCTGATGGTAGCCAGGACCAGATGCTTCAGAAGAAAGTATAAAACATCTGGGAATCGACACTTATGGAACAACCTGATATATGGGAAATTTCTTCCTGACCCCAGGCAGTTATCTATTAGCATGCCTTGAAACATGAGGCTTTGTACCCCTTATACATTTTTATCCTGTCTTATGTATCAGTGAATCTTCTCATGATATACATGTGTTTCATTTTTTTTTTACTCCTACCTGCTGCTAATACAGTATTCAGTTGAATGAAACTTGTTTTATTAAAATGTGTTATATCCACACATATGTCAAAAAGAAGCAAGGAAAGGAGTTTTATTATTATAAAATAAGAAACGTGCCAGATGCTCAAATATAGTTTAGCTAATGTAGTAACATCTTAAATTTGGTACAGCCTTGGGGTACATAGTATAACAATGATATAAAACTGGTTCCAGGCATACTGATTTCTTCATTTATAATGAATACATGTATTTATCTTTGACAGGAAAGGTGACAACTGTATTTTACCCTCCAGTGACGGAGCCTTCATTTGTAGTTAAAAATGTATTCATTTAGGAAATACGGCGTAATTTTCAGCATGTTTTTTTTCTTTAAGTATATTCATGCAAAACATTAATTAATTCATTCATTTATTCAGTGGCTTTATTCTTTCAGTCTGTCTGATAGATAGAGAGAGTGCCTTTCCACTTAGTAACAACTTTAGATGGAGCCTTCGGGATCAACCTTGAGTCTGGGGTGGCACATACTATCCCGTCCCAGGAAAAGCACCAGAAGGAATACTGACTCGCATATTTTCAGTTCTTCCTCTGCTCCCCACTCATTCGGGAGGAAGTAAGGTACTGCAGTCCTTTAAGTGCAATTTACTTTCCTTTTCATGCCCAACTAGCTCAGCTGCTCAGCACACTGGGAAAATGGAGCAGTGGTTCCACCCACTCCCTCATGGAGTGAGCAGGTGCTGCATTTTGGAGCAGACCTAGAACCATGATACTGGTACCTCCAGCACAGCTGTATAGCGAGTATGCGAAGCCAAGCCAAAAGTAGTGACAATCTAGCCCTTGGGATTTTTTAAATCATTTTTAAATTAACAAGTAAGGTAACATGAGCAACTTAAGCATTTGGAGAAAAAGCAGCCCTGAGTTTAAATATGCTGAAAAATATAGGCCCAATCCTGAAGTTCTTTCTCAGCTGATTGAAAAAATGGCAAAACACATTTGCAAAACGTTCATAATTTTCCCCACTGCTTTTTGAATTTTTAATAATTCCCCATCTCTGCTCAACTCTTATTCTGGAAAGACCTGAAACAGCTGGTGTCACATTTACTACTAAATACGGTCCTAATGAAGTAATAAATGATTAGTGTTTGCAGGATCACACTAGTGCTTAAACTTACTCACGCAGACTGTGTTTATATTTGCACTAAAATCAGTGGCAGTTTTGACTAGTGAGGACTTCAGAATATGATCCCACATTTGAAAACATAGTTTCATTACAGGTGACAATGATCAGCACATACTTGTGGTGGCTACTTGGGTGAAGAGTGGCATCACTGACTGCATGCTAGCTCCATGCTATGATAGGGCCTAATCCAAACCCTACTGAAATTAGTGTAAAGAATCCTATTGACTTCAGTGGTACCAGGATCAGGGTGATAGTGTCTAACATTAAATGACTGGGGCTTCTAAGCATTACTGCAATACAAATAATAAATAAGAGTAATTAAAATTACTTTGGTCATTACTCTTTAAAGAAAACAACTAAAAATAAAGTAACATTGAATAATCCCATTCCCAAAACATCATATTAACCTCGTAACTTGAAATCAAGTCAGTGCACTTTTACCACAAAGGAAAAATGTTCCTACTACTTACTTATACTTTCCTATTCATCTTTATAATGCAGAAGAATTGCAGTCAAGACTAAGTAAGGAAAATACTTAATGTTTAAACACCGACTTCCTTTTTTTATGACTGCTGAACTAGAACAGAGGCTGTATTTTTATTTGTTTATTTTTACAATGTGACATTAGGCTCCCATGCTGCTAGTGAAAACTTCTCCAGCTATAGCAGTCAAGTTGAGATTTACTCTCGCTCCTTTATTTCCTCTCCTATAGGTACAGTGCTCAGTGGCCAAAGAAAAATCCAAATGAAAAACTTAGTTCCTATCTATCCTGTTTCAGTTAATGAGAATGTATAACTGTGCCTCTCTTTCTCTCTCTCAATAAATTGTTGCACATGGTAGGACTAACAGTGAACTGTCTCACAGTCATCATTTGGCTAGCTAGTAAGTAGTACATTATCCTTCATTTTCTTTCTTTCTCCAGGGCACAGTCATGTAACTACTGCTTCTCATTATCCTGAGAAGCTGTAAATTTAAGTGTAAACTCGTTACCCGTGCAGGGGTTGTAGGTGAGTAGAGGG
This sequence comes from Dermatemys mawii, assembly GCA_007922305.1. Classification (NCBI taxonomy): domain Eukaryota; kingdom Metazoa; phylum Chordata; order Testudines; family Dermatemydidae; genus Dermatemys; species Dermatemys mawii. Next base: position 24,315,809 of record ML677350.1, on the reverse strand, counting down.
TAACATCATTTACTCCATTTTCTCCACTGAATTTTTGTAGGACTGTGTATAAAAAATGTGAATTAATCTAATATATGTAACTTTTATAAATCATTAACACTAAATGCTATATTCTTGAACCAAGTTTGTAACTCCTCTGGCTTAGTTGGAGAGATCATACCAGCACGTTCAATGGAACCATGTCTGTATGGTCAAAAAAAAAAAAAAAATGACGTGCGGTCACAGTACAGACTCTCCTAATTTAAACTTAGGTGCTCCTGGGTAATAGTGGAGCAGCAGTCGATAAGCTTCAGGAAGGAGTGGAATCTATTGCACCCGTTTGATAGCTGTCTGTTCCACCACTGCTTCCAGTACCTGAATCATGGCAAGCAAGCCTACCCCCAAAACGTAAGAAAGGTGTTCTCTTCTTGATCATGGGAGTTGCAAACATATCAAAATGGAAGACTGACCCTCTTATGCACTCAGCTCGGCTTTTAGCTCCGCTCTTATTTTTCTTATCATTATTTTTGCAAACAGACAAAATGCATAAAAATATGAACATAATTAGGGAGCTGAAATACAAGACACAAATTGACAGGGCTACACTATGTCTAGCTTTTACATGGTAATGTAAGGGATCAAGAAATGAATAAGACCCCCAGACTCATTCTCCTGGTTTGGGCTCCCCACATCTCAGCTGCAGGCACTTGAGTTTGGAGGAGTGTCCTTGGTATCTCCTGCTCCTACGCAAGTGAGCAGAGTGAGGCTGGCAATGAACAGGCCTTTGGCTCCACCAACATGCTGCCTAGTACAGCCGAGCCGATGTGGGAGGAAAGTAATCTACTAATTGGCATGGGACAGCAGCAGATTACTTACCGCCAGAATCAAAGGTGGAGCTGTGAAGAAATTGTGACTCTTACAGGATTAATTCCTTGCCTAGCCCCCTTCTGAAGTGGTACAGCTACTTGGAGCCCTCTCTACAGAGCTGCGCCTTAAAGGCACAATCTAGCCCAAAGAAAACACTGTATGTTAACTACCCACACAGAGGAAAAAAAACAGAAGTGGTAACAAAATGCCACTAGTTCTTAGGGTTTCAGGACAGCAGACTTCTTGGTTTTGTGGCATATACACTAGACTCAGCTCTGGTAATAAAACACAGTCCAGATAGCAAGTTAATATGGGTATTTTAATTCTTTAGGACAATGAGTTTCCCCATTGTAAGAAGAGCCTTTACTTTATGCAACTGGATTCACAGAAGGAACCATGGGCCAAAACAGAAAATCATGCCACTTTCAAAAGAAAAAAAATGGAGGGGATCGATTATTTTAGTGGGAAATTTGCTATCAGCTCCCAGTAGGCCTATGGGTACAATGGGTGGAGTTTGCACTTTGAATGCCAAACACAAGATTTGACCTGTGTGAGTCACAGTGAAGCTGTCAAACTAAAACAATCTAGATTATTTGGTTTGTGGCTATATCACATTAATAGTAGTCGGTGGTAATGGATGTGAAGAAGAAATGTCATTGTTATCTTTCAAAAACCCACCTAAAGTATTGGAATGTCATTTCAAATCAGAGAAAATCATTACATGCATAATAATCAACACAAGGCAACATTTCATCCATTTCTCAGTGGAAGTAACAAAACATAACAGGGGGAAAATACCTAGAAAACAAAATTCTCACAGACTTAAATGAAGCCAGAATTTCTCCTAATATTCATGGGAGATGTGGGGGAAAGGTAATTTGTATCCAGCAAATATAGAAATCATAATCGGAAACATTCACCTGACTTGGCTTTATTTCCATAAAGGAAAGGAAAATGTTTTAATTTAAATCCAAATATATATTATATTAAAAAAAACCCCTACATTTGCTCAATTTTAAAGTTAAAAGGTACTTACATATCAGGTAATGTGAAAGTTAAGATTAAATGCACTGTAGCAGACATGGTAGTTTCCTGCAGTATCCTTGGAAAACCTTATTGCAGTACCTTTGGAGTCCACTGTATTAAATGCAAAGGTTATGTACGACCATGGGCCTGGAGGATCAAAGGACTATTTTGAACCATGTGGCAGGCCAGAATGGTCTTTTGGGACAATATGTCTGAAGTAGATTTCCTGGGAAATATGTAGGAAGGAAGTTATTCAAAAACCCAGGCTTTTGAAGCTATGCCCTGAAAAGAAAACCACTATCTGCTGATTACATGTTCATGAAGGTTGGAGATTGAAGGCTCATGCTGTATAAAGAAACAGGCTGATATGTACAGTCAGCTTGCTTGTTCTGAGATAAGCCTGTTACAAATCTGTAATCACAGAAAAAAACCTTGGGCTTGAAGAACTGACTCCTACTGCTGGCAGTCTGGCTTGCTGGGAATAACACAGTAAAGGCAGGAAACTATGCATTCAGAAAAACCCTAGTTGGGGGAAGAGAGATTCAGGTCTCCTTCCAAGAGAGTTGATGGTTAAAGAGCTGGGATCCTAAGAGTGAGTATCCTTGCTGGACCTCAGGGGGGAAATACAGGTGCATTTGCCCTGAACTGGGACACACACAACCTTAACTATGCTCCCCTGGGGGCATTCATTACAGTAGCACAGAAGCATTATATTAAAGTAACACCTTGAGGTGCAAGTCAAGGATCAGGGCCCCATGATATTAGACACTGTAAAAAACAGTGTAGTCCAGAAACCACCCCTACCCAAGAGAGTTTACAGTCATTACTAAAATAATCACATACTATTTCACAAATAAGGTTTTCCTACAGTGTTATATACAATTGTGTTTGTAAGGAAACCCACAATCACATAATCAGAGAATGTCTCAATGGTCTTTGCAATGAAAAGAATATTTTAAGAAAATTAGTTCTGTATTTTTCAACTTATGATCCTTTTATATCAGCAGACCCATTTTGAAAGTTATGCACTCACTGTAGTATCTCAAAGTTACAAATACCCTGGAAATTGAGGTTCTTCATAACTCTGAACAAAGCACAATGGCAGTTATTTCAAAAGTTTACAACTAAACATTGATTTAATATAGCTTTGAAACTTTACTATGCAGAAGAAAAATGCTGCTCTCAATTTATTTTGTTAGTAGTTTATGTTTAACACAATTTTGTACTGCATTTTCTCTTTTATTTTTTCTTCTCTGCTGCTGCCTCATTGTGTACTTTCGGTTCCGAACGAGGTGTGTGGTTGACTTGTCAGTTTGTAACTCTGGTGTTCGGAATTCTGAGGATCTACAGTAATTAGTACTTAACTAGTTAATGCCTTTAAGAAAATAAATTGCTAAGGTGATTAAAACAACAAAAAAACATTTCTTTTTCCTGTGGACTTCCACGTGATTGACATTGTTGTATGAAAATAAGGCACTCTTTAAAAATGAAAAATTGATTGCAAATATAAACAAAAAAGAGATATTATTTCTTGTTTGCCCTTTTTAAAAATTGATCAGGGCAGCATTAGCAGCATCTTTGTTGTTCAGTCTAGACAGCATTAAGGCTGTTACTAAATATATCTGAATAAATGCTGTTAGGGCTGTGAAGCATCAATGTCAACCAACAGGCATTAGGAAACCCTCCCATTAAAATGTAACTGATAGCAAACAACTGGCTCTATTCTATTGTCTAGTCTTAATAATCCTCCATATTTAGCCATATATATTACACAGGGCCTGGGAGAACCTTATTATTATAAATATTAATCCTTTAGTGGATTTACTAGATTACCTGTATTTTATTTTCCAGTGTGGCCCGTCCATACAATATTTGGCTTAAAATTATGATGTGTAGGAAAAAGGACATGTAGCAATACTGTCTTCCTACCCAACACTTTTCTGTCTGGGTTCAAACAAATAAAACTACAGAACCTACTGTGTGTCATATTGACTGAGATAATATTGGCAGTAAAGAACTAAATTAAGATGATAAACACAGTCAATATCAATTTATTCTGAAATTAGCTTCTCATACTCAACTAGGTTTATAATGTTAAAGTGTTTGTTAGAAATCTTTGATTATTAAATTAACTTTTTGCCAGGGCTAAGATTTTCAAATTTAAGAGCTAATTTCAAATTACAATTCCACTATCTCTCACAGAAGTCACCACAGTTGTACCACTAGCCTGCATAATACTTTAGAGATTTAACTCGTAATATCAAAACAATGAGAAAAGGGCCAGTATATAAAATTAGATCTAAAGAATCAGAGAAGCAGCTGCAGGTAATATCTAAAATGAGCGAATGACAACTGAAATCTGTTAAGATTAAGAGACTCTGAGTTTTCTAATAAAATATGTTATCTATATTAATGTAAAACAGCATCTTCTGCCTAAATATTTATTGTCAAACATTAAAATATTAAGTATATTAATCAAGAAAATAGAATACACAGATTTGTACAGCAAATTTAATTTGATTTAATGTACGCCAACATTAAAATTTGGTTTCGTGCATAGAGAATATATGCAATTTTTCAGATTAAGTATGTATATAGACATTTAGCTTTTTAAATACAATACAAGATTTTTAAAAGGGACTAGCAATTTTGGATGCTCAACTCAAGAAAATGTAAAGGATCTTGATTTTCAGAAAGTGCTAAGCATCCACCCTCTGAAAACCAGACCAGTGTCCCAAGTTGGTCACTAAAAAAGCTGAGGCATTCAGAATTGCCGGTCACTTTTGAAGGTACTAGCCAATATATGGAATGGGTCAATCAGACCCTTAAGTTTTTGAATTTCCTGATATTTGTGCTTTTAAATTCTAAACCTTAAAAGATGTTTGTGTTTCATTTCTTGCGGTTTTCATTTTTTTCCTAAGTACAAGGAAAGAAGTTTGGATGTTTTTCTCAATCTATTTGGATCTTGAAATTTAAGATGATCTTGCAGGTTTCAGCCAGGTTGAACCAAGTATTACCAAATGAAACAAGTATTCTTCCTGAAGAAACACTATTATCATTATTTATGTGAGAAAAAGAGTACCATAGCTTCACGTGGTACCATAGCTTACAGAAATAAGATAATGGGTAAACTTTTCAAAATACTTAAGTGCCTTAGGGGATCTAGGGCTTGTCTACACTGCCTAAATCCCATTTTCAGAAGTGATGTAGGCAGTCAAGAGGCTCAGTGGAAGACTCGCTTTGGACTCCTAAATCAATTTTGAAAATGGGACTTAAGCTACACTGCCCTGCAGTACCTTGGCATCTCAATAGCAGAGCGCACCACTGTGCTGCACTGTAACTCCCCCATGTGGACTCTGCGGGCACAAATGAAAACATTCCTAGTTTGCGTTAATGTCGTCCTCTTCGAATGGGACTAGATGAATGCACACTACATATCTTTTCATTTGCATCTACAGTGTCCATATGGGGGAGGAGTTATAGTGTAGCACTTAGGTGCACTCTGCTGTTCACACCCCTGTAGCCAAAAATGCATAGCAGTGTAGATGTAGCTTCAGTCCCATTTTCAAAAGTGATTTAGGCATCTAAAGTCAGTCTTCCAGTGAGACCCTTGACCGCCTACACCATTTCTGAAAACCACTTAGGCACTTTCGAAAATTTTACTCTAAATCCCTACTCCACAGAACTTGCCATTTGGTTAAAACAAAAACAATAGGAGGAAATGACAAAAGTAGTTCGGGAGGAGGAGGAAGATGGTGAATATAATATGACATAAGGTTGCTTGGAGAGTAATGCATGGGTCACTTTTGAGGATTACACTTGGTAAAAGCCTTATTTAGTTTGGATTATGGCTGTGTCTGCATGAAGGAAATTCACACCACTGTAATCACATCAGTGTAGGCTCACTGCAGCAGTGCAAAACAGGATTTATACCAGGACAATTTAATCCGGTAACATACTACAATAAGATATTGATGTGAGGCCAACATTAATATAGTTATGCTGATGAGTTATCAGCTCCTCCGCTGCAGGTGGAGGGATTCCCATACAGGGAACTGCTCCCCCATCCGCCCACCCCACATGCATTCAAACCCCCTCAAACTCAGACCCTCCCGCTGAGCCTCACTCCCCCGTACTCAGAACCTCACCAACAAGCCCCACTCCCTTGGCACCTGGACCACCTCAACGAACCCCCCCCACCGGGATCCCCACCCCTCTGAGCCCCAACCAGCTGCACCTGGATCTCCATCACTGAACCCCACTCCTCCTATACCCAGATCCCCTCGCTGAGCTCTAACCACCTTCACATGGACCCCCATCCAGAGCCCCAATATTGTTGCACCCAGAACCTTTCCCGCTCCCCCGCAACAAGCGCCTCTGCATCCAGATCCTCCCCATACACGGATCCCGCACTGAGCTGCCCAGATTGCCCCAGAGAGAACCCTCTCAATCCACACCTGGATCCCCCCACAGGAAACTCTTCTACACCCAGATTCTGCCTTTCTGATCCTGCCTGTCCACACCTGGTGTACTTGCAACAGAGGGACAGGCCTGATCCTTGCTCTAAGTCAGGGTAGGTGCATCCTCACCACTGATTCTGTCCCCCGGGCGGGAACTGCAGCATGATCTCCAACCTCTATGCAGCCAGTAGCCTGTGCTCCCCCTATGTCATGCTGGAGCCTCCACATTTATTTAAAATGTTGATATATTGTATGCAGAATTTTTATTTTGGGGGCACAAGATACCCTTGGAAGTAATGAGGTGGTTCCTTTGAGCCAGGAGTCAGGCATTTTGACCAGGTGATATTGGGGAAAGCTTGCTCTATTTTTGCTCATGCTGTGTTGGTCTTCTGTTTACCCAAAGGGAATCAACCTCCAGGGTTGTAAATCTTTTACCTTTCACCATAACTAAGCTAAAACAATTTTAATTAAAGAAAAGAGAGAAAATCAGTAACAAAAAGGTGGAGATGAGAGAGGAAGAAAAGTAATTGGAACATTTCTCCATCACTTTTGGTAATAAAAGTATAAAAGAATATCTCACACTTACTCTGGATGAAATTCACACTGATGCAAAGCTCTACACACTGCTTAATTCCTGAACAAAGACTGAAAGAAGATCTCACTAGTTGAATGAGCATAGAGAAGGTCTCTTTAGGATGAACTACAGCTGGAAGGCAGGCCAGGTGAGGAGCCACAATGTTAATGCAGATCTGTGACAGACTACCTCATGTCCATATCCTACACACTATTGTAATAACCTTTATACAACGTATACCTTGTGAGGTATCATTTGAAAGCTCATAATTTGTTAGTCACTATTGTCCTGGTAAGATATGTGCAGCAACATTGTATGTGAAGTTATAAAAGAGTCTACTGTACGGTTTTATTAACACATGCTCCAAACTGATGTTGGCAAACAAATCAGTCTTAAATAGAAGAATATGTACTCTGATGAATTTGCATGTAAGCAGTAAATAGAGTCATCAAGCAAGAAGGGAACTAAAGGAAGCTCAAATGGCTGAGAAAAAAGCAGCAGGGAGCATTCTTCCCCATAGACTTTTTGTCTCCTGGTACCCAGCTGGAAATGTTTTTCAAGAGGGGGAAACTATGAAAAGGGGGGACAAACACCCCACCACAACCCTCTTTCTCTCCCTACCCATCACATTGACAGTACCTGCAACAACAAAGAAAGCATTCCTTGGCCTCTGGGAGAGGGGGTCCTGACCTAAGTTTAGTCAGTAAGATTACTGAAAGCATGTGATGAGAAAACTCTGCTTTGAATTTAGCATAGTTTATTAAATTAGGCACCAGAAACATTTTATCTATTTTTCTTGTAACCATTTTGATTTTTATGGCTCATTACTTGTACTCACATAAAAATCTCCCTCTTTGTAGTTAATAAACTTACATTATTATTTTAGTTAATCCATTATGTTTAAACAGAAGCGTCTGGGAAACTCCATGTGGGGTGGCAAGTTGTGTGCCTATTATTTCTATTAAAGAAGTAATGGAATTTATATAATTTGTATTGTCCAGGAGAGGGATGGACAGTACAGAACATACCTTTCGGGGGTGTTGAAGGGGGGGAATCTAAGACTGGAGGTGTGTTGGGGTCACCCTGCAGTATAACCAAGCGTGGTGAGAGCCAGAGTGTAACCCAAGTGTGGCTGGAAGGTTGTGTGTGAGGTGCCCAGGTGGCAGCTGCTTCAACCAAAGCAGTGTAAGGCACCCAAAGTTGCTGGGCAGGGGGTGACACAGCTACTCATTTGTCTGGATTGTACCCTACCATGTCACAAGACCAGTGCCTCTCATGCCTTGAGCAGTCACAGGAAGTGAAGATGGTACAGCAGCCCCACACTCTGGCTCTGATTTGGATCTGATCTCCCCACACTCCACTCACATGAAGTTCAAATACAGCTTTATGGAGCTGGGGTACACTTCACCCTCTGCTTTTGTCCCAAACTGGGTTCAGCAAATAACCAGTTCCAGGGTCTGAACACAAGGCTAAAGATGCACAAATCCGTGAGTTTCAAGTACCTGCCGCCACCTGCCAGTCAACTAAAACAGAGGGGGAAAAGCAAGTTAAGCAACATAAGCAACTGATGTAACCACTCTGGCTGGGATTTTCAAAGTAGCCCAAGGAGTTAGGCAACCAAAACACAATGGATTAAATGGGAGATAGGTGCCTAACTTTCTTAGGTTGCATGCAGCGTAGTTGTAGCTGTGTCAGTCCCAGGGTATCAGAGAAACAAGGTTGGTCAGGTAATATCTATTATTAGACCAACTTCTCTTGGTGAAAGAGACAAGCTCCTGAGCTACACAGAGCTCCCCTCAGGGGCAGGAAAGGTACTTCCATCGCCACAGCAAAATTCGGGGAGTAACAGGCTGCTCAGCACAAGTAGTTAGCACATATCATGAGGAGACAGCGGAGGCTGGGAACACTTTCGGGAAATGAGCCTGGGAGCTTGGCTTCAATGCTCTGCTAAACACTGGGAATCGTACACTGAACAGAGACACTGGATTTATGGCTTACTGCAGCAGTCTGTATCCCACTAACCCCCTCTTTTTGTCCTGCGACTGCAGTGGTGTTAATGGGCCACTCTATTTTGAGTGGGCCTTTACAATGCTTGCTAACTACTTGTGCTGAACAATTTGTTCTACCTGGCATTTCCCTGTGGCACTGGGAATGCCTTTCCCGGCACTGAGGGGCAGCCCTGAGTTGCTCAAGCTTTTGTCTCCCTCACCAACATAAATTGGTCCAGTAAAAGATGTTACCTCATCCCTTTTGCCTCTCCAAGTTCCTTAAGCTATTTTTGAAAATCCTAGCCTTGGTGACTCAGTAAAATGGGTAAGAGGATACCCAAGCCTCTGAGGACATTGGGGAGTTTGAAGTGATGCTTTCAAAGTGTCTCAAAAGCGCTACACAAGGGTAAAGCTAAGTTACTGTAACAAGTTTATCAGCACACTACTCATCCAGTCCCCTTTAACAGAGAATCGTATTTCTTTCCATTATTAGTTTAGGCAATGGTGAGAGAGAAACCCTCCTTTTTAATACATAGAGCAAAGGTATCATTTGCAATTCAAATTGCTATTTTTAATCTTAAAAGTATTTTGGTGGGATGGGGGAAAAAGTAGAATGAATCCCATAAATCTGTTATTTGCACAGAGCATCACTCACTCCAGAGATCTCTCGCAGCTCTCCCCAGCCCACCAAGGAGGAGAGCCATACAGCTTTAAAATGACTTCATTCCCGTATTTACATATTTTTTAATAGGGCTATGATGAATCTCCTTCCGCTTGACTCCTATTTTGAGCTGTGATATTTTAATCTCCAGTCTTGCTGCAACTTAGCAGATGAATGTGCAGTGTGACAGAGCTCAGAGGAAATAGTATAAATAAAGCAAAGTGGAGCTATGACATCTCACATTTTATAGCTTTTTTATTGTAGCCTAAGCATAAACAGAGCACAGCTGTGTTATACTTACTGCTGTGAGCATTCCCTCAACTCCAACCCCCTACTGCTTTTAAAGAGACACTGCTCTCATTTAGAGACATTGCTGCCAACTGCATAGCTAATAGAAGCAGCTTTCCTCCACCCATATTGTGTGTGTATGTGTGTATTTACTTATGCTCCTCTCACTGATTTACCGGTTTGCCTCCCTTTCCACTCTTACCCTCAACTCCAACAGGATTTGACCCCGTAGCCTTCAATGTATATCTATATAAAACACTGCACTTTTACCTGTTGAAGGTACTATAATTTGCTCCCCGTTAAATGGAAACACACACAGAGCACAGAAATAATTTACAAACACCACTTTGCTAAGAGACATAACTAGCGGGAAGTACTCAAAATATTGCCATAGCCTAACTATGGCATTTATAGACAGGGTTCTGGCATCTCTCTCCCCAGTTTTTGATACTTCTGCATAGATCTCAGGTGAAAAGGAAGAAGAAGTTACTTCCTTATTTAAAATCAATCAGAGCCATGATCAGGTTCTAGAACATTCCCTCTTCCTACATTAGGAACATACACGGCACGACACAGGATAAGATCAATGATTTGAAAAGGCTAGTAATCTACCTCCAGGAATGGCTGGTACTTAAGACTTTAGGCAAGAAAACAGACAATTGATCGATGTACAAGGGGGGCAGGAGCACCATTTCCTTGGATCATTTTATGCCTGGGAATATGAGAATTTCATTTACCCTTACGGTATGTTCAAGAGAGCTCAGAGATGCATTCTGTGATGACCAGCAGCCCACATGGGTAGCTGGGATTGACAAGATGGCCTAATACCGGGGTGGCTAAACCGCTGCCCGTGAGCCACCTCTGGCTCTTTTAAAGTTAAAGTGCTGCTCATGGAGTCTGCCTCAATCCTTCATTCTCTACCTAACAGACTGGGAGGGGGAAGTTTGGGGCTTCTGCCCTGCAGTGGGGTGGTGGGGTTAAGGGCTTCTGCCCAGAAGGGAGGAAGGTCTAGAGGCTTCAGCCCTGCTTTTGCTGAAACTCCAAGCACCAACAGGCCCCCACAGTGGGTTGAAGCTCCTTGCCTCATGGCAGAAGCCCAGAGCCCAGGCAGGTGCACCCCGCTCTCGAACTTCTGAAAGTGATCATATGCTGCTTGGAAGATCAGTAAATTTGGCCACCCTGGGCCTAACAGGATTTTCCCATCTCTAACGTCAATGCTGTAAGTATTAGCATGAGTAACTATAAAATGTCATAAGAGAATCTCACCATCCCATTTTAAAGACAGACAGCATTTGAGTCCAGTTACACTCAGCCTGCAAATTGCAGCTCTCTTTGAGAACTACAGAGCCTGGATACCAGGAGAGGGCTTAACCTTGAAGGAAGCAAGGTGCATTTCCAACCCTTCTCTAACCTCATATTGGTGTTTCCCACAGGGATGGGCAGTTTTAGTTGCCACTGGAAGCTATCTAGGAGCCCCATCAACAGCAGTAGTTTGAGGGGATGTGTCTGAATGGCATTCCCCAGCTGCTCTCGCCACTCACCCTCCACTGCCAGTGCTGCCCACTATTAGGTCTGTGTTGGCCTCTCCCACTCCAAGACAGGCTGTAGCTGCTTTGTGCCTCCGCACCCTCCTCCTTTGGCAGATTTTTTGCCTGTGAGGCCCATCCAATGGTATATACTTAGTCTTCCACTAGTGTAACCTAGGGTAAATCTATCCCAAACTCTTTGGTAGATAGCTAGCAACAAGCTTTTCTTAACCAAGCAAGTTGAATGGTTAAAAAACAATGTTCTACATGCATCAGCAATAGTATTTAAAAAACAAAGTCACCCAGATAGTGAGTTAAACAGAACGCTGGTTGAGCTACCAGAGTTTCAAAGTTGGTATTGCACGATTCCCAGCTCTCTCTGACTGGCCTCCTTTGCCAACCTCACTATTTACCAGACACTAGCCTAACACTGATTAGCAAATTGCACTTTTGTGAGAGGATTAGCAGATTTCCTTTGTTTTGATGTCAGTTTATCAAACTGCATCTTTAAAGAGGTGTGACCTCATCGAGATTCATGAGCCTGCTCCCTGGTGACTGACTTGAATTTTACTCCACTTGCACAACCTATAATTTCATAAAGGAGTTGCTGTCACAACACAATACTCACCCCTTGATGGATGTGAAGGATCACATTTGTAATGTAAATAACCTCTGAAGTTGCGGCTGTTGGACTATTTTAACCAACTCATTCAGAGGCAGAAGAATTTTTTTCCCCAGTTCAGTGGCTCTATTTGGTACTTTAATGATTTGCATTGAAGTCCAGGGAACCTAAAGTTCTGCACAACAGCTATATGCCATTCAGAGAGACCCAAAATGAGGCCCACCACCTCTTTCTTTCCTTTTAAGTGCATGGTAAGGACAAAGCAGAACACCTGCAGATTTTCACTGGAGTTAAGCAATTGTGTTAGGACAGTACAAATACACTCAAATATCATTTGATTTATAATTGCTTATTTACAAGCAAGTTAAACACATCTCTTGGGCTCTTGGCAATTTTCATTGTAGTCCTCAGTGTCAGAAAATCTGGGCTAGCCCAAATCTGTGTGCAAGATGTTTTAGCCTGTCCTGAAGTTTATGGATATTTTGAAAAAGCAAGGACACCATAAAATTGGAGTAAGGTTAGAAGTTATAGCTACCTGGGAAAACCATCAATGTAGCAACAGAACTTTTGGTCTTCCCACATCCGCCCTCATCGCTAGTAAGTTCTATTGAACCAGTCCCTCATACATTCACATTTTCCAAAAGGCCTCAGAGATCTGGTTGCTCAACTGAATGGATACTTGGACCTGATTTACAGAGGTACTGAGCATCCTCAGCTCCCACTGCCTTTAACTGGGCCTGTGGTCAATGCCTCAAACTCAGGTGTCTCCAGCTGAGCACCCAAAATTTGAGGCGCTCCAAACGAGTCTACACTTTTGAAAATATAGGCCTGCCTTATTGCCATTCACACATCAGGCCTTCTCCTCAAAGAGCCTGAATGCAGTGAATCAAAGAAAAGAACTAAGCAGGTGAAAACCAAAGTAAAATTAGTAACAAGCATATACCCACTGCCTTGGGCAACATATGGATTGATGGATGACAGCCAACAGATGAATTGTCATTCTCCATTCTTAATTGTATCTACTAAACAAATTAGCAATCTCATCAATATCATCACTACATACACCTTATACAGCAGCAGCAGCTGCTGCTGCTGCAACATGACTGCTGCTAAGTTTTGGGGGCAGACTGTTCTGCTTTGAGGTTTGCCAACTCCTGTGGGCAGTCAGCGTTGCCATCCTTTGAAATGAGCCATACAGGACATTAATCTGCTATCGATCAAGTTTTTAAAAAGGCTACAAGAATGTATGTAGAGGTGACAGTCACCAACCTGCCACAAGGTATCTGCAGACTCAGCACCTTTGGGGACATCCCAGCATTTAGAATCTCTTTGCTTAAAAATATGGGTTTAGTATTCATGAACTTTGAGGGGGAGGGGGAACCAGGGCCTCTGCCTGCTCACAGGGAGCATATGACATGACTTTAGGCTGGCTTTGCCTTTTCCTCCATGTGATCTCCAGCCAGATCTGCCCCTTCCATCGATGTTCCACATACTCTTTTATATGCTTTGAGAAACAATCACAGACCAAGATTTTCAAAAGTGATGAGTGATTTTGTGTGCCTCCGTTTTTGGGTGTTCAACGTGATGCAATGAAAACCAACCCCCTTCAGGATGTTTTAGGTTGCTCAGCATCTAATGGCGTTAGCACTTATAGCACTGGCACAGGAGCTAGCACCAAAAAGGGGAAAATTCTTGCTTTTCCACTTGCAAAACCACCAGAAAGTGAAACAATGACACAAATGTATCCAAAACCCAGAAAATCAAATCTTAACCGCACTGAAACAAAAGTCACAGCAAATTATCTGTATTAACCAGTCTGTGTTTCAAAGCACTTGAGCAACAAGCCAGAAAGCAATTAAAAAGGTGAGCAATAAATTCTAAGTATAACAAGAAGCAAACCTTCCAGGAACTAAATATGAACTGCTGTTCAACTAGAAAGATGAAATATTCCACTCATAGTTCTTATATAGAGATCACATTAAAAATAAAACTCTCATATTTTTAATACTTCTGCAGGGAGATAAGAAATGTTCCTCAAATTCAGATGGTAAAACTTAAAAGACCTTAAACAACATACAGTGGTAAAGGTTGATATAAAACTAAAATGTTATTTGCACTATTTCAGTATCTTTCCTTGTTGGGGGGTGTAGCGAGGCGGTGTGGTGCCCCACCACCCTGCAGAGGGACGAGCCTCCCCAGAGACCAAAGTGGGCAGAGCTAGAGAAACCTGCACCCGCCCCCCAGAGGTCAGCGCGCCAAACCGGAAGTATAAAGGCCCGGCCTCGGAGCTCACTTGGGAGGCAGCCACCGGAGGAGCCAGACGCTATTGCTGGAGCTCCTGAGCGGGAAGCTTCCATGACCCAGCCTGAGCCCGAGAACTGGCCAAGCCTACCCAGTCCACGCTACCCCGAGGAGCCACCCAGCCTACCCTGCGCCCGCTACCCGGAGGAGGACTGGTCGAGCCTACCCCAAGCCAGCTACCCGGAGGAAGGGCCATGCTTACTGCCGGCTGGATACTCCGAGGAGCTGCCACCTCTGCCCCCCGATGATTCTGAGGAGCCCATGGAGGACACGGCTTCCAACCAGGTACCCTTTGAGGGGGAGTTAGGAAGTAGCCCGGGGGGAGACTCAGAACCGATGTCAGTGTGTTGCAGTCAGGATCCCCACTGACTGCAGTGGAGCTTTGCCCGCTGTTAGGGCCCCGGGCTGGGACGCAGTGGAGTGGTTAGGCCTGCGTCCCCCCTGCCACCCTTACTCCTGCATGGCAGCCTCCCCCTCAACCAGACACCACTGCTACAAGTCTGGTTTTGCTCAGCCCCTGCCTAAGGGTCTGAGCCTTGACTCTTCCGCGGGTTTGTTGCCCCGCCCTGCCCCAGGGCCTGGGCTTATGAAACCATTGTTGCTCAGCTCCTGCCTAAGGGTCTGAGCCCTGACTTTCCTCTGTGTGTTTGGTGCCCCGCCCTGCCTCAGGGCCTGGGCCTACTGAACTGCTGCTGCTCAGCCCCTGCGTGAGGGTCTGAGCCCTGACTTCGTGTGGGTTTGTTGCCCCGCCCTGCCTCAAGGCCTGGGTGCACTGAACTGTTGCTGCTTGGACCGTTCTGAGCACTTGAGCTCCAAGCCAGGTATTCCCCAACCCGGCTGAGCGAAGAAGGCGAGGCGGTGTGGTGCCCCACCACCCCGCCGAGGGGCGAGGCCCCCCCCCCCCCCCCGCCCCAGTCTGTCTACAGGGGGGAAAAGAATCAACATCTTTATTCTAACTACTCAATTATTTTAAATTTTAAAATATATATTGCATAATGGATACCTTTCCTTTTAAAGGAACCAAGTGCTTTAATGTCACACACACAGCGAGTATTCTTGTATACAGGCTTTGGTGTTGGATGAGCAAATTCTGATGTAATTTATGTAATATTTCAAGGAGAAGAGCAGAGTAACAGACTACAGGTTAATCCCACTCAGACTCAGCCTTTCCAGTTGTTAGCAGTTGGAATCGAGACTAGAATGTTGGGACTGCTGTCTTCTCCGGGGGCCAATGCAGCTAATACAGTATTTGTCTTTTCTTGTTTGTCTCCATATTTCTCTTTATGAAAGATTCACAGAAATTCCTTGAGCTTAATTAAAACTCATAACTGAGTACTGCAATTCCTGATGCACAGACATGTTCCTGATATTCATACAGTTACAATTTTACACTAAAACTTCCCAAATACTTGTTTCGTTTACATTTCTTAGGTTACTTTTTAATGCCACAGGATAAGGATTTCAGTCAACTGCAGCACACCATATTCAGGCAGACTGGCTTTTTAGGGCTACATTGAAATATTTGTTGACATTTGTGTCCTATCATGTCACTTTCTCCACATGGGTCACACCCCTTTAACTATTATTCATTATTTAAACTCCCTGCAACTATTCACTTAATCCCCACCCTGAAAATGACATCAAAGCAACAGAACCAAACTTGCAAACTCTCACTAGGTAAAGATTACAGTGTGAATTCCATTTCTCCTAAAATTAATGGGAATTTTGCTACTGATTTCAGTAGCAGCTGCATCCCAATTTATATTTGTTCTTCTCCACCCTGTTTCTTCTTTTATTTCATCATATCATAGGAATATTCCCTTTGGCACTTAATCATCCATCAAAACCCTTTATTGCTTCATATACTCCACCACAATGAACATAATCCCTTAGTTAAGTGCCAATTAATTATTAAAAACATTCACTGAGGATTAATCATGAAATAGATACAGTTCTATTATGTAGTTGTTAATCCTCAATAAATCTACTTGTAATAGTATTTAAGTATGAGCACGAGCTTATTTAATCTAATTCTTTATATTTAATACGACAATTATTGCATGTTAAATAAATATATTCATCAAGGTTTAATAACTAGTTAATAAATGCACATCTAATGGTAATCCTTGGAAAAGGAGCTCTTTAAACAGTCTCTTATTTTATTAATATAAAAACTGCCACTCCCTTACAAACAGACCTACGCTCCACCTTGCTTTTGCAAGTGAAGGACACCAAAACCTATGTATCTGAGCTAGGGAAGCATAGTAGAGCCAACTCCCCAATATGTTTCCTCCTTCAAAACCCTATTGTGACCCTTCTATGAAACCTCTGCCAGAATGCAGATCTGGGGATGGAGAGAACATGGGGCAGGTTCTGTTCAGTGGACTCTTCCTTCCTTCAAGCCCACAGGACAAAACTGAGTCAAGTTATTGCAATCAATTACATAAACTCCTCCTCCCTCAGTGCACTTGTACTTGAAAGGTCTGGACAAGTGACAGCCGAGAAAGTTCTTGGAAGTATGATCTTGTTTATCAAGGTGTCACTGGGAGAAATGGAGCAGGAAAGACGTATGGAGGGCAAGAGGCCTCTAAACAGATAACCCATGCTGCCTGTAGATCCCCTGATACTTATGCAGATTAAAGGGAAGGTTTAGGAGGAGAAATCTCTAAGAATGAGGAACTCTGCTCATTGAAACTCACAGGTTCTATGTAAATTATGCTAAACGTGTCCCCAGCTTTATACATGCATAATTCATGTTGCTATCAGAGTATTACTCAACTGTTCTGTCACCTTGTACCCAAGTATTCCAAAGAAAAATCAGAGCTATGGGAGGTATTTGATATCCCACTGCTCAGCTAGCATACCTCCCACCAGCCAGACACAAGGGACACTTGGGATCCATAGGCACCAGCAAGGTGAAGTTTGCTCCTAGCCAGATCAATAGAGCAGGAGCTATGCTAAGCTTTCCTTTAGTGCATAACACATCAGATCAGGTATGGACTAGCCTGTCTAGTAAATGAGCTATGTTACTGCCTCATTTGAGGTACAAGTGATCATTTTAAGGACTAGTACATGAAACAGTAGGGAAAGAAATTTATGCTCTGCACCACTGGAAATCTGTTGATTCCATCTGATGGAGAGTGCTGTTTGCTGGCCCTAGTGGTGTGTGGGATACTGTTAAAATCAAAGTATCCTAATTCCGCTCTTTCCTTTTTCCATTGCACTTGAGTTATGACCTGATTTTAGTGACTGCTCTCTGAAGACCTGTTACTGCTTGAACCAACGTTACACAGCATCTGATAGATGATTTCAAATGGTATAAAAGAATATACCTCTAACTGTAGGAGTTCAGGAGAATATTGGCTGCTAAGACTCATGCTGGAACTGAAGTTGAAAGGAAAAGCGAGACAGTAATCAGACTGACCTAATATAAAAAAATAGGCTCTCTTATTAGGTTTAAGTCTCATGCTGACATCAGAAGAGAGTCCCATTTGCTCATTACAGTCAAGCTATGACAACCCAATGAAATGAATAGGAGAAAAATATTTGACTTAATCAAGCCATTGTAGTTTCTTGTTACTTCTGTCTTCAGCAATAGTACTGAACTCAAAAGATCTCTGTGAAAAATATAAATTTTCCTAAAAGTTTTCAAAATTACTGAAGTATTAATAATTCCAGAATTACTGGAGCCTTAAAAATCATCATTCGATAACAAAAAAAAGCCAGAAATACATGCTTTAATAAATAAAGCGATGCTTCAAGTTCTAACATATCACAATTTGTTAGAATAGGAAAAACACTCTGGCAAGATAATGACAAGTACTTTCAGGACCAGTACATTTAACTAAGCTCTGCCCCTAGACCAATGATTCGAAAGAAGATTCTTTTTTATCTAAATCCTGGTAGCACCACCCAGCAGAACTACTTGATTGCACTCACCACCCACAACCGTCCCATGCACCCATACTCAGCAACACCCAGGACTGTCTGCCAAAAGAAGGAAGATTTTCCTCCTTCACCAGGATGGAAGGAAGGAAGGAAGGAAGATATCTACCCACACAAGGGAGAATATGCACTGAAGACTGGGCTTATAGCATAGCATCTGGCCTGTTATCCAGCCAGTTTAGCTCAGGACTGCACTAAGCCATAGCTACACTAGCCTCATGCCTAGAGCCCCAGCACATTAAGTTATGTAATTATATCAGAATTGCAGCTTTTTTTTTAAGTTACGTTTCTAGCTCTAATGGTTGAAAAAAAAAAACCACTTAGAAAATATTAAGGGAGTGTATTTAGTGCAGCGCGGCCTGCCTGAGTATGCAGACAACCTGAAACAATAGCTCTGAGAGGAGTGAACTGCCCGCACAGCTGAATGGGTGCTACCACCTTGCCCCACTGCTCCAAGGGGCCCTGCCAACACAATCCCAAACAAAGGATTGGGTGTGTGGTCGGTGAGGAGTGCAGCAGACCCACCCCACCTATCGATGCAGATACACCCTACTGGGAGTAAGCACCAGGAGAGTCACCTACTGCTCCCCATGCTGCGCCCAAGGACAAGTAAATCCTGTGCTGACACCTCAGCATCCATGGGAATGGAAAGGGGCTGCCTGCCATCATCATCCCATGTGGGGGAGGGTCCCCACAGAATGTCATACTCTGATTGCCTTAATCTATCCCTGGCTTTCCCTGTCAGGATCATATGACATCCAGCTCCCTACTTCTTTGCTTTCCTCTCCTGTAGGGTAGCTACAGTTGCTTTACTAAAGCAGAACCTGTCTTTTTCAACGCTGGACTTTCTATCCCTCAGCACACAAAAGGAATATATACATACAAGTCCTCCAGTGGATAGCACAGGAAGCCTGGCAAAGTCTGGCCTAGGAAAGAGATCCTAATTCTGGGATATTACTGGCCAAACAACACAGCATAAAAGTTGCAGGAGGAAGAGAGGAAAATCAGGCAAAGATTTGTTCTTTGCATGCTTTCTCCTGAGAAGGATAGCCAATGAAAAGAGAAAAAGAGAGAGAGAGAGAGAGAGAGAGAGAGAGAGAGAGAATGTGCATTTACACGTATGTAGCTTTAGTTCCATTGGCACCTATATTAGGGAGCCAGATAATATCTGCCATGACATAACTTCTGAAACAGAGATAATCACTTGCTCTTATCTTGGAAATACTCTTGCTGGAACACACTCTCTTGCTCTCTCCACATGGAACACACCAACTAAAAGGAATTCAATAAATCTGCTTCTTCAGGCACTTGTACAGAGGCTCATAGACCAAAAAGGAAGGGGAAATCCCTTACCTGGAGCCTCATCTTGGAGGCCATCTCCACCCTTCCTACTGGTCCTCATCTGGGCTAAACATCCAGTATCCAAATCTGGCACTGGTGAATCTAGGTGTACACCTTTCGCCGGCAGCAGGGCGAATAGTTAGGGCTCAAAGGTCCAGAAGACTCCTAATATGGATCGATGGCCATCAAGCCCCAGGAGTCTAGCAGAGGATTCTCCTTGGACAATGGCAGGAGCCACATAGCCAAGTTAGCAGGCACTGTGGGGCAGACGCAGCACTCTCCAGCTGTCACTGGCTCTCCTTTGTGTAAGGGTTGTGGTGTTCCAGAGCATGCATCCTATGACTACCCACTGCAGGTTGCATATTAAACTAGTCTTCAATGACAAATCTACTGGTACTAACAGTTTCCACCCTCCCAGCACCTCACCATCCCCACCCTCCAACCCTTTGGGACAGTGCAAAAGCCAGACTCTGCTAGGATCACACCCTCCTCTGAATGGAATCTCCTCTGTAATGCCAAAAAGTGGCATTGCTCTGAGAAGGGAGTGAGGAGGATGGGGAGGGGGATCGGTTACAGTTGCTTAAAAAGACGCTGGTAATTGCAGCTGGGGATCCTTTCTATTATGTCATGCAGAGTAAGAAAATAGGTCAGATGTAATATATTTGGTTAAGTATCTAAATTGAAAAGATACTATTTTCTTTTAAATTACATAGTCTTTACTGGAAGAGAGGTGACCAGTGCAAGGCTTTCCAGCTTTAAAATGTATTAGGGACATGGCTTCTGAGGGTCAGGCTTTCATTTTCTGACGTTAATTCTCAGATGCCTGTTACTTGTCCTTCATTGTAGCCTGTCTCTTAGCTGGGCACGCTCCTGATTCCCTGCTATATCCAGACGGTCCATGTAAATACTGTTTATGTTAAGGAAGTCATGTTCTGTGTGACTGGAGCACATAGAAACTGATGTTGTTGTCACTTTAGATTAAGCTCTCATTTTAGCAAAGAAGGCAATTGGAGCAGGCAGCTGAGTGGCTGAATGAAATATTCAGCTCATTTCATTTAAAGCTGCCCCCGTCTCCATTGTTCACGCTGGCATGGCTGCTTAACCCTTGCTGGTGCCTGCACAGTAATTGCTCTCTTTCTCTCTCCCCACTGCATTTTCAGACAAAACCTAGTCATCAAGTGGTCACCAAACAGCCAGATATTTTTCACGGAGGAGTGAGATCTAGCAACCCCTTGTAACAAGTCCAAGAAAAATGACTATATAGAAAGCTGAGGCTTAACCCTTTGGACTCCTATAACTCTTTCAATGTAAAGAAGAGTGGAAAACACCGCGACCCCCACCACTAGCAGTCATATAGGTGGAGATTTTCAAAAGCATCTAAATGAGTTAGGATCACAACTCCCATTGACCTTCAATGGGAGTTTGGGGTCTAATTTCCTTATGCTCTTTTGAAAACCCCACTGTCAACTCTTTATATCTTCAAGGCTATGTACAGATATGAACCAGTTAATCTTGAGCATCATAGTAACTTATAGTAGTGAAAGATTATGTATATTTTCCTTTTGCATATTGCTGATACTACTATATGAAAACGAATGTAAAATGTATGCAATATAAAAGGACTAACATTGTTTTAAGCTTTGGGCTGTTATTGATGCACACAGGCAATCTGTAACCATTTTACAGTACAGTAGCCCAAGGCTTCAAACATTTTGCTGCAGTGGGGTAGCTTAGATACTGCTCTTTAGGGCTCTCTATTTTGCTAATGTTTAGGCTGCAATATTACAAGTGTGCTTGGCCAAGCAGCACTAGTTTTCCTCCCAGGGAACAATCTTAAACAGTTTCCTTATGAAAACGTTTGTTTCAGGAGATATAGTGAATACTTGAGCTTGTAACACATGATGTCACAGAGCTGAAGGAGGATGGCAATTAACATGTTTGTCCTCTCTAGTTGATTTACTGCAAAAGGTCTTCTTTATAGAAAGACATGACACAGTTCCATGGCATGCACTTTCAAACCCAACACCACCATCACCAAATGCTGCATCATCCATTAATTGTTTCCCAGACACTTCAGGTCTTGGTTGATAGTGCTTAGCACCTTGCACAACTTCCATTAGGAACTTAGAGCATTCAGCATGTTGCAGGATTGGACCCTTTCATGCATAATGGAAAACAATTCTGTTAAAAGTACTAGTATCAGCTTAAATTGCTATAGTAAAGTAACACTATTATAAAAGTGCAGCATTTGCATTCATAAGATTAGTAGTATTTTATTTTTACAGCGGTCACACCCTGTGTTACTCTGAGATGGATGATCAAATACAGATCACCATTTTTCATAATCTAATAAATTGTTCAGCATAATGATAAATATTTCACAAGTTTATTCCTTTGGACTGGATTTAGAACTAAACTGCTTAAAGGAAAACTACATCCATTATAAGTAACCATAATTATACTACTAAATACATAATAATATTGACTGAAGATGACAAACCAAAGAAACTCACTCCAGACAACAGTTTAAAAAGTTCTGAAGTGGTGATTCTAAGTCTTATTTCCCGAATGACTTCATTGTAACAGGTTCATTTAACTCTGTATCCTATACACACACTATATATTGATGTATGCAAGCCCTTACTACAGTACTTACAGTTCTCTTCTAAGGTACCCAAATATGTACTACAGAAAAGGGTGCTTCAGAAGTAAAGACACAGATAAATACTACAATAATGGCCTACCCCCTATACAACAGTACAGCAGGCAATAATTTAAATCACTAGCTTCCAATAGCCTTACTGCAATATTTTGTATCAGTTGTAGAATTTTGTATATCTTTTATATGAGAAGATTCCGTAATCACATTTATACTAAGTTTAACTCACTCACATTGCCTCTGTGAAATCCTACCCCACCTCTCCCAACATCAAATTCCCATTGATTACAGGGGGCTATGATTTCACCCATAATGTATTTGGGTTTACAAGTAATCCAGCTAAATATATAGCTTCCCTGAACTGGGTCTCTCATGAATGCAGGTAATAATAAAGCTAATATTACAAGGAAAATTTTATACTGTTGCAAAAATTATTAAATTAAAGTTACAATGCACTTAGTACATTAATTATCACATATTTATTTAAGCTCTGGCTTGGCAAGCTATGAACCTATGCGTAACTTTAAGCATGTGAATAATTCCACTGAAATCAATGAGTGTATTCATGTGCTTTAAAGTCAGCATCGATTAAGTACCTTACTGAATTGGGTTTCAGTTATCAAAGAGCCCAGTTTTGTCCTCATTTATTACCCATTCATCATACTCAAACAAATGGGACTAATCATCATAGTAAGAACTACACACAAGTTCTGCAAGAATGCACTCCAAGATGTTAGCAGCAATCACTGCACTATTCCCTTAAATGGATCTTCTTGAATATATCCCACCACAGGTAGTGGTGTAAGAGATACCCACGCAGGTGCAGCTCAGCTCCTGTAATTAGTCTAATTGCGAGTGGTTGTAAAACCAGAGTAATGTTATGCACAGACATATATTTCAGACTCTTGCAATGAGAACAATGCAGTGCTTGGCATCTGGAGCTAGGCAGCGGTAAATTGTGGAATACACACATTATGCTCAGCTGCATAAATTTCTGTTTCGGAATCACCATGACTAATGAATGGTTCCATTTTTACTCTTAATTTAAATCACTCCTCTTACATGCTACTACCATACAGATAAACTGTTGGGTACCTCAGTCCAAAATGTAATTTCCTTAAAAGAGATTAAATTTCCTCCATTCTTAACCTTTAAAAAATGACCATCTATGGATATGCCTGTAGTTATACCACCCTGGATTATGATCCTGTCAGATCTCACATGCAAAATAGGGTCAGGATGGGACAATACTTGGATAGATGATCTTTAAGGAAGGTGCTACAGGAAGTGTGGTGGCAACTCAGTAAAGTGGCACTCTTCCCAGTGGAACTACTCAGGTGCTAATGTGAAGCACATGCATAAAGTTTTTGCAATATCAAGGTCTAAATTTAAAACATGATGGTGATGAAGGTACTATGTTTAGGACAAGATCCTAAAGAGAAGTCCCGAGCCCAATTCAAACTTGACTAATTGCAGAGTCAGGGCACATGTTTGTAAAGCAGCTGGGTATTTTCTCTGAGGAAAGATGCTATATAAATGTAAGTTATCATTAATAAAATAATGACAGATGGGTTCAAGAGGCGTTGTTCAGAATCAGTCTGTGGCCAATTCATACTTAGGATTGGGATGTAGAAACTGTGGGCTGTTCATATCAGATTTGTACCATTTTAGGCCACAAAACCAATCTGAATCAGAAATTAGGCTTCTCTGGTTTTTCATCAAATCCTGAAGAAAACCCATCAGATTCAGGTTGAAGAACTCTAATCTCAGATACCTTGAATTTGGTTACTACCAAAGAAAACTTCAGTGTGCCCCTAACGTACGTTGCAGTTCTGGAGGAGACTGATCCAGACTGCTTGAACCAAAGAGAAAGCACACCTGGGAATGCATGAGCACAGGTACTCCCACTGCTTAGAGAGAGTTATATGTATGAAACAAATGATACTAACACTTCCAAATAGAAAAATTGGGAAAAATAGAGAAAAATAGAAACAGTATAATCAAAGACTTGAAATATGCTTTAGGTCTTGTTATAACCCTTTAGAAACTGTTTGCTTAGCAGCCTCTAAGTTTTCCTGCAGGTGTGCATATAGGGAGACCTTTGTATCACTACACAGAATTCCACTGTCACACAGGAAATGCAAAAGCAGAAGGACTTCATCTCCCAAATCCACCGATCCTTAACCAACATCATATCTGTTCCAGTATGGCAATTCCTAGGAGCAAAAGCTTCTCTCAGAATTTTGCGTGGTTATATCCAATAAATACATTACACACACACACACACGCTATATCCTTCATTTCATTCTGCAGCACCCACCAATAGGTCACATGCGTGCACATGCAGCACATCCCCCATTCCTCAAATGCAGTCATCTCTAAGGTGAACCACAACATCTCATAAATGGGATTAAAAAACCCATTACAGTTTAGAACAAGAAATGGAAGTGGAATACCTTCCTCTTTTCAATTAAAGGAGAAATTAACGTAAGCAGTACGTAAATACCAAAATTGGAATTTCCCAACACACCGCGGTTAATATCCTCAACTTGAAAATGGTGCCATGGGATCTTTAATGGCTACAGGTGTTTAGGGAATGAGTTTAACATCACTTCTGAAAGACAGAATCTCAATCAGCATGACTGCTGACACACATGTGCGCACACACACACCCACACACCATCATTGTTTAATTTTAAGTTCTTTTAGGGCAGGGCTGCACAACTTGGAAAGCAGCGAAGTCCATATTACTGCAAAAAAAAAAAAAAAAAACACTTTTGGGGGCCAAAAAGTTTTCCCCTTGCTCCGCCCCCATTCATTTCCCCCCACCCCACCACTTGGCTTGCCCCACCCCTACTTATCCCCCATGGGCCACACAGTGAGCCCATGCGGGCCGCATGTTGTGCACGCCTGTTTTAGGGAATGGCTACACTTTGAACTAGAGATGTAATTTCCAGCTTGCAGAGACATACCCATGCTAGCTCTGATCAAGCTAGTGCACTAGAAATAGAGCATAGCCGCAGAAGCACAAGTGGCAGGAGGGGCTAGCCATCCTGAGTAAGTACCTGGCCAAGGTGGTAGACATGTATGGGGGGTAGCTAGCCCCTCCCACTTCTCAGACTGCCACAGCTAAAGTTCTGTTCTTAGCAGACTAGCTTGATGACAACTGGATCAGATTTGTCTCCTCGGGCTGGGAATCATGCCCCAGCTCTGAATGTAGACATACCTTGGAGTGGCTATCCTAAAATCTCAGCATTCTTTCAGTGATTAAAAAGGACAATGCCAACATCAAATGCATATAATACACCAAAGGTCTTCCCATATCAAACTGCAATAAATGATGCCCAAGAAGATTATGGCAACATTAAGGACAGTAACCCCATTGGTAATCACCTCCTCCCAAAAATCCAAGTAAAGAGAAGAACTTTGCAACTTGTTCTAATGGGTAACAAATTTAGGCTCCATCAGGCAAAGGAGGGATTTTCCAGAGTCAAGCACTTCACTAGAAACAGCCTGAACCAAGTCTCCTCCATCTTGCACTCTATGTGTTTAAGTGTGTGTTTTACTTCAAGCTCCATTGCTTATCCCAATGGTGTCAGTATCACACACAGAGAGAAGAGGTGTCTCAGATAAACATTTTGAGACCAAGCTAGCATTTTGTTGGTCAAAACCAACGCCTTAAACTCTATACAGAAGACACTGAAGGCTTTGGTGAACATTACCAGCAGTTTCTTTACCATGCTCAGGCCTGAAATCAGAATGCTTAGGAATAAGGAAATCTGAGGAATCCACAGCCAAGTTTACAGAAAACTCCACTAAGGCTTTGCTAACATTTTGGTGTATTTAAATCAAATTTAGAGCAAATCCTGTGCCAAGAAATGGTTTTTGGTGGAAACTATGCAAACTGTGGTGGTTTCGGCAGAGTTTCGCTTTGTGTTTTGAGGCCTGTTCAAAACCCTGAACTCGAAATGAAACTCAAGGGCTTTGAATCTAAACAACATGAAACTAAAGTAAAGGTCTGCATGACTCCCCTGTAAGTGAAATGCCAAATGTTGTGAAATGGGAGAGTTGAGGGCCCACAGCAGCTTGTTGAAGGCCCCCACCAATGTGAAGGATTTGGCCCCAAAACTACAGTGTCACACAGCTCTAGCTCCAACTTCTTCGCCCTATGTCCTTAGAGACCAAGTCCTCACCAGGTCATTTCCCAGAATGTAATGAAATGAAACAGAGAAGTGCACTTTCACTTTTTATGAAATGTCTCACATCCGAAGCTGGAAGGACATTGTTCCATGCTACCCATTTATATTCAGACACTATAGTTAAATAACAGAGTTTCATTTATTCAGGCTTAAATCCACCAATATTTGTTCCTTTACACATCTCTTTCATTTGAAATATATCCCCTTATTATTATCCTTGAATAGACTCAAAAAAACAGCACCACAAATCTATAATAAGACCTTCATTTGTTTTTGTAGCATGGATTTTTGTTTGATTAAATGTCTAAATTACTTCCACTTAAATGTTATCTGCATATGGACAGAGATCTGAACCCACTTAAAAATTAGCTTTTAACAGCTGACCTGGTGGCTCAGCAAGTCTGTTACACTATCCCCTGGGAAAACCAGGTTCATAAGCCAACCCAAATTCCTGAGCCCCATGCCAGTAGAGGCCAAATATGTTAATGTTTTGCACACACTGAGTTCAACTGCCCTTCTGTTACAACACTGCTTAGTGGCCAAGTGACAGAACAACACTGAACATTATTTGTAGAGAGAGCCATCTGCCTGCCATCAGACTGAAGGGCACAAAAAGCGGAGAGAGAGAGAGAGAGAAAGATGGCAAAGTTTGAAAAGGAATTCAAAGAAAAATAAAATTAACCAAGATAAAAATCAGCTTTCATTTAGTGCTGCATATCATCTTGGTACTGAGTCAATTATAAATGATTCCCAACAATGATAGCATTCCCCAATACCACCACCACAGATGTTATATGCTCTTACTGTTTGCTGGGTTATTTAAAAACACTATATATCCATCCCTGTGGTATCTAAGCAATTATACTCACTTTAAACTTTCTGTATTTTCACATCATTGTGGAATGATAGCTTCAATTTGCCACCTCTGTGCTGATGACTCCTGAGTCTCACTCCCAAGCCATTTCTGAGCCAAAATGACATCTCAGAGTGCCTTGCATTATCTAAAATTGTTTAAACTTTTCCTTTTCTGACTTTGGAAATGCTGCCCTGTAAAAGTTCTTGCTGATGGGGCAGTGTCCTTCCACCCCTCCCCCCCTTTTTTTTAAAACCATAACATAGTTTTTTAAAAATAAGCGCTTCCGCTAAATCCAAAGGCATTAGAAAAGATCACAAAGTGCTTTTGTGGGCTCAGTGTGTAAACTCCTCTACAGCTGCTTTAGAAAAGCTTTCACGGCTTTTAACATTAAAAATAAAATGTGTCCCCTCCCATCCAGATGTTAGGATTTCTGACAAAGTTCATTTGTTACAGTAATGGATCAAAACCAAAAGTTAAAACTTGCAGCCAGCAGTGGTTAGCACGTGGTAACTAATAAGTTTAAGAGGCCAACAGTAAATTCTATTTTCAGTAAGCAGAAGCAGTGAAGCATACCCCTATGCAACCTAGATGTCCATGTAGGGCCTCTCACCTCCTTTTTTCTCTCTCACACATCGCACTCACTTCCCTGCTAGCCAATGTACTGATTGCCCATCTCTGGACTCATCAGTCTGGTAACAGCAGTCAGTAGCAGCAACAATTACATTCCCTCACTGCTCTTGCTTTCCTCTCTGCCTTGAAAAAATTCACTCTGATGATTTCCTGATGTATGTAGATCAGTTCACCAGGGCCCATGAAGAGGTGAGAGGAATATCTGAGGAGCTTTGGAGTCATAGGTAAATAGGATATCGCAGGAGGCCAAGATGCAGGAAATTGAGAGTAACTCAGTCATAAGTAGGGCAGGAGTTGAATGATGTCCCTCTTATTTTGTAGAGGGCTCTGAGAAACATAGGCCTAGGTCAGAGTAATGATGGCCATTTGATAATGAAGGGAAATTATCTTTGTTTTATATTTTGTAACCCCATCAATCAATGCAGCAGCAGGATGCCTTGGAGTTCCTTTTGAAGTGCCAGCACTCCAAAGATGTGACAACATGATATAGCTGTTTTGGAACATGCTGTGACACATGCACACCTTTTATGTCTGAGCAGTTTCTGTCTAACTTCAACTGTAACCATGTCTTCCCCTTTGTTTAGCAAAGCATAGTGTGTCCTGGGAGCACTTTTAAAAATGCAGTAAGCAGTTGCTGAAATTTCAGGTTAAAATAATTCCTTTTTAAGGGAAATTTTGCTCAAGGATCAAAGACATTTCATAGCTTTCTTAAGAGCCTATTCTCCTCTCAGCCTGAACTCATTACTAGGAAAGGACAAACTCAAAAAGGTTCAGAGCATTTGTTAAGATGGGCTCACAAAAAATTAAGATGCTTATGTGAAGCTTATCTAAATGGTCTAAAACTTTTCATTCTGGAAAAAGTGGACTGGAATCTCAAAGGAACAGACTTTCTCAAGAGATTTCCAGTCCTTCTTACTTCCAGTCAGATTAGAAATCTTGCAAATTTCTTGCCCAAGTTCCTGGCACTATGACTTGAGCTTTGTCCCATCAACACAAGTGAACAAAACTGAAACACTGAAAAAATGATTTAACTTGTTTGGGCTTCAGAAATTTTCAGTGTGAATTCTGGGAAAATGTGTAACTTAGATTTTATTTTACTGGAACCAGTTCACCCACCGCTCCTCATGCCCCTCATTAAGGGAGCAGGACAGTTCAGGCTTCTTTATGCAGGCTTCTTTACCATTTTATAATACTCCTGCTAGGAAGAGATCAGGCACATCCTGTTGATTTCCATTGTGGTGAGTATGTTACACAGGGTGCTTTTGTGGTTTGGAAATGAGCCAAGACCACAACTATTTAATTCAGGTGCACCCAGCTATACAGATAGATTATTCTTGATTGCTATAGTCAAGGTTGAACATAACTGTGAAGTCAGAGGCTCGATTCAATACAGAGCTGTTAAGGAAGAATCAGAACATCAAGAAAAACAGAAAAGCCAATGGCTTTTGTAACAAGTGGGAGTATCCTGGCACACTTAATATGGAAGATTGACATTTTAGCAGCTGTTAGCACAGATTTCACTCTCACGCACCTTCAAAAGTGCACAACTTTCATTTTTGAGAGGAAGGCTGGTGCAGTGGTTAGGGGACTAGCCTGGGACTCTGGAGACCCAAGATTCAATTCTCTGTTCCACCACAGACTTCCTGTCTGGGCAAGTCACTTAATCTCTCAGTTCCTCATCTGTAAAATGAGGATAACAGTAATTTCCTATCTCGCAGGGGTGTTCTGAGAATGAATACAATAAGCACAAAATCACATTTCTAGTACTATAGGGTCTAAATATTTTAATACATTAATCTTAACATCTACAGTTTGTACTTAAAAGCTGGTGATACTTGTAGTTAATTGTTTTTATGTTCAGGGACACCATGGCAGTTCAAAGCCTTCACTTGGTTTTCCTTTTTGAGAGCACTATTGAAAGCACCGTGTCTCTGGGAGCTCTACTGACCCAAAGGCATGGGTTGGCAGTACTTTTCTTCACACAAATAAAGGGGCTTCTTTCCCTCTCCTCTCAGACAAGTTTTATTCCTGCATAGCAGCTTTCGCAGGACACATGTCACACAAAATGCTTCACGGTCTGTTGCAAAATACAGAGGGTTACAAAAGTATCTTAATGCTGAGTAATTATCTTGTTATTAATAAATATAGTGTTTTAATTAATTAAAAAAAAACACTTTAAAAACTTCAATGTACTTTATCTGACCAGTTAATTCAATTTTATTACACCCCGTAAGGTAGCTACGTAAATGTTCTCTCTTAGATAGCCCTCACTGCCCCTGAGGTATTTATGTACTATACATACATTGTACAGAAGAGGGGAAATGAGAGGAAGAGATCAGCCCAAAGCCAGAGGAAGTCAGTGTCAGGAATGGGATGAGAATTCCTTTGCTCATTCCCAAAAACCACTCCTCCCTCTAGGCGCTTACATGGTGCCATTTTAGAAAGGATATGAAAAGGTTACAACCAGCAACAAAAGGAGGTTACAGGAACGGGGACAAAAGTCAGACTGGAGACAGCCTCTGCCACTGGAGTGGAGACGTGAACCCCAGATCAAGGAACCAAGATTCAGAGCCAGCTGATGGGAGGACTGTCCAATGGCACACCTGCCCTGTGGACCTCCCCATCCCGCTGACGAGAGTGGCTGTGCTGAAGCCTGTCTCTGTTCTCTTTGACTCAGAGCCCTTTAAAAAGTCTACACAGGCCAGATATTCAAAACATTCCCCTTCTGCAGTCCAAGTTATTAAGTCCTGCGCAAATCTTTTTCTCTACAGTATCTAATATTTGCTCAAAACTTGTTGGATGTGCGAATATTCCCTAGTCCTATCAAGGGCATGAACTGACATCTACAAAGTCTTCATCCCAGTTTGAGCTGGGACCAGCCTCTTCTCCCTTTGGGTCTGTCTTCCTGTCTCCCAGCACCTCTTGCCTGGAGTTTGGCCTCCTCCAGAAGAGAAAACCTGTGGAGTCTTCCCCCTGCTAACTCAGCTTTCTTACTCCCTGCAGCGTCTGCAGGCATCTGCCAACCACGCCCTTTTTAAGGCCAAAGGTGCCATCTCTGAAGTCCCATTGGGCATGAAGGAATAAGTCCAGGTTCACTGGACTCTGCCAGTGGGCCAGATACCCTGTGACAAGGGATCATGTGGTGATAAGAGAAGCATAGGATGGAATAAGGCTGTATAATTACATCAAAGTCCAGAGGCAGATCTTCCTTGTGTTCTGTGGGGAATGGCATGACAGTGGCAGTCAGTTAACTATGTTCTATAGGAGTTGTAAGCACTCAAACACAGCGGTTTTTAAGGTCAGGCTTGACAAAGCCCTGGCTGGGATGATTTAGTTGGGGATTGGTCCTGCTTTGAGCAGGTGACTGGACCAGATGACCTCCTGAGGTCCCTTCCAACCCTGATATTCTATGATTCTATGAACACTTCTCAGAGTTTAGTTCTACAAGATCTAGAGCTTAGATAAGGGATCATTTGGGTAACCAGAACATGGGGATGGTTTGAAGTAATGGAGACAGTAAGTAATGAGGGTTTAGGCAAATATGGACAAGACCTCTCTGTGAGTATTCATGCAAACTGAGTTCACCTATAGCTGTGTTCGTGCCCTTGATTGTAGTAGGGAATATTTGCACATCCAGCAAGTTTTAAGCAAATATTAGATATTGTAGAGAATTTTTTTTTTAATTCAAAACACAAATATTTACACTGGAAAACTGATGTTAAGTATTATCCTTAACAGGGAAACAAAAACAACATAACCTATGTGTCCAATAAAACTAACCAAACAGAACTCAAACTTCAAAATTT
This sequence comes from Dermatemys mawii, assembly GCA_007922305.1. Taxonomy (NCBI): domain Eukaryota; kingdom Metazoa; phylum Chordata; order Testudines; family Dermatemydidae; genus Dermatemys; species Dermatemys mawii. Next base: position 24,284,081 of record ML677350.1, on the reverse strand, counting down.
TGCATACTGAACATTCACAGCGGACTCCTCACAAACAATCAACAAGGCCGATAATCAGTGAATACTTTCTAATAACTTATAAAAATCAACAAATATATAAGCAGCTCTTGGACAATTCAAGAACAAAAAACAGAGTTAAATTCACTTATTTATCTAATTCCCCTCTCCCTCCCAGTCCCCCAATACAAATCTCTAGCAGGGTACACAAACCATTATTTTATTTAAAGGAATGAGGAAAAAAGATAATAATCATAGTTATTTGGTCTAATTATTCCCAAAGGATTTCACAAGAGACTAAAAATGTACAAACTCAGCCACTACTGATTTGCAACCTGGGAAAACTAAAATATATTCTAATGGGAAAGTGGGTGAAAACATAATGAAATTAGCATCTCCAAATTGTTTAAAAAAGATCTTCAGCCTAAAGAGAATTGACAGTGTAGCTTTAAGGATAGATAAATGGCTGCTTCAAGGATCTGTCTTACCTCCTCATTTTTTTTTTTAAGTAATACCTTAATTTGCATAGTAATAACGCAATTATTGTAAGATTAGGTGACAGGAATCTCATTATTACTATTCCTACAAAACAGCGAATATTCCATTCAGTACCTTTTAATGTTACATACCTTAAAACATAATTATTCCAATATACACTCATTCATCTTTAATGCAATTTTTTATTATTATTATTAATGATACTAAAACCCCTTTTCCTGTAATTGTTGGTTTTTGTTTTGTTTTACTATATTAGTGTTTAAACATGATTTTTCTCCTTCAGGCTGCTATAGAAACAAGCAAAGCCAACCAACTGCTTAGGGGCATGCTCCCTCCCCTCTTCCCAAGAGGGAGTGTGCCAAGAGGCCTAAAGCACATATGTTAAAATCTGTTGCAACAACCCCCATGCTGAGAGCTGGTCATAAGCAATGCTTTCTAGTATCAGGAATTTGATGTCAGTTTTTGTTTGGGGTTGTTGTTCCTGGAGTTGGGGGAGGGTTGTGCTTTATAGGCTGAGGCATAGAGAATCAGAGACAGCACTACAGAGACCATCTGCCTGCTACCTGCCACAGGCTTTCACAGTTTCAATTACAAAGATAATAAGTACGATAAGTGGTCAGTTACCAGATTAACAGTAGAAAGGAAATAGAAGAAGAGGCAGGACTGGCTCCACAGGGCTGCACATGTTCCACTTCAAAAGGATGTCATAAATGGTTGAGAGAGAGAGAGTGGGAAAAGCAGCTATTTGGCAACAATTTTCAATCTCACTCAGTGTATGCAAGGTGAAGACAACAGTGCTTTTCACCTGTATCTTCTCTGCATCGCGGTTTCAAATCCAAGTCAGGCTGAAAACAACTGAAAGGTGTTACCATCTCGTAGCTGTTTGGCAGCCAATGTGACACAAATGGATGGTCTAAACCCACTTCTTAATATCCAGACCACAAATACCATTAGTCTGTTTCACAGTCTCAGTAGCGAGGTTAGGGACTGAGGTGGTAGGCAGAGCAAACTCACTTCTGGAAGTGGTGTCATACAGTCTGGGATGAGGTTCTTTGGTTGGGTACAGTGGGGGAAGCGTCTATTGCCTCTGCTGATGTTCTAGCTACTCTGCGTATCAAGCTAGGAATTCAGTCTGCTGGCTGTCATTTTAGCACCTACCTCACTAAATGCAGAAACAGTTTTGAGAACTGGAAATTCACATCAATTGCTATTGTTTAAATTTTTGTGAAAGCCTCCTGTTTATTTACATCAATGGACTTAAATGTCAGAAATGAAGCTGATAAGTTGCCACTAGCCAGACCAAATGTCACGCCATTAATACTCAAATGCTAATTAACCACTACTGGGCTCCACCCAGAAATGCTGTCATCACAGTGCCAGCCAATCAAGTTTTCTGGTGCTGCAACATCACTGCAGGAAGCATAACCTGCATACTATACTTCTTTGTGTAACAGAGAACTCACCAGAGTTAGCAAATAGAAGGAGATATGGGGTAACCAAACATCCATCTGGACTGGGAACCTCCAAATTCTCCATCCAGTCTCGATAAACATGACACCTTGGCCCTTCATTTGGGCTACATTGTCCTTTCTTTGTACTCATGTTGCTTATCCCACCTTCACTATTACCCAGATTTGTTCCCTTTTTAACCCTGCAGCAATGCACTGCCAAGGACATTTCTCTTTCACTGGCCACATTCGCCTCAAAATCACTCAGTAGCAGAGACATTAATCATTGCATGACCACTGTCCTAAGGTGCAGCGGAACACCCAGTTCACAATGGAATAGTGAATCATCGTGACTTATGCTCAGGATGGCATTTCCCAAAGTATGTTGTATGCCCTGAAGATATCAGCTACAGGTGTAGAAGATATATAAAAATAAGATGTGTAGCCCTTTGAACAATATATAGTAGGTGTGTCTGGATTCATATTCTTGAAGGGGGTGCTTAGCTTTCAAAAATCTGGTAGTGCTGTGTTCAGGTTTTAACCTCAATAGAATGGTTAATGGCAAGAAATACAAGACAGACTTGTATAGTTGTATAACAGCAATTGAGGTTTTTTTGATGAGCAGGGGATGACCAAGGCCTAACAGGGCACAAATCTCTCTCTCTCTCTCTCTCTCACACACACACACACACACACTCTCTCTCTCTCGGGTATGAACAAGAATTCTCACCAGAGGGCTGCTTTGGAGTGCAGGTGATGATGGTCAAACCCTGGAGATTATGAAGTTTTGGTAGACCTGGTGCTACTCTGAATACATAGCTACACCAAGTCTTTGTGATTAGCTGCCGAACTACTAACAAATATAATCACAATGCTAACTCTGTCCTCAAGCCCCAGTTATGGAGAGCTTCAGAGCTGTATTGTATACAGTTTAGCAGGGTGGCTTTACACCATATTGTTAATGCTCCCCCAATCTCGAGACCAGCCCAGTCCCAGGTACAAACTACAGTTCCCTCATCACTACTGTACCTATGGCCCACAAGAGGCTGTTTCAGCAGCCAGAGACCACATGTGCACAGGAACACTTTGGCCTGGCTCCCTTTCCCCCAATCACACCTTTAGGTAGGACGTTTAAAAGGGAATACCTGTTTGGCTAAATATTCTAACAACAGTGTGTTGAGTGGGCCTTTGCCAGTTGGCATGACGGGGCTCTTAGGGTCACACTATAGCAGCCATTACAGCAGGGGTGGCCAACCTGTGGCTCCAGAGTCACACGAGACTCTTCAGAAGTTAATATGTGGCTCCTTGTATAGGCACCGACTCTGGGGATGGAGCTACAGGCACCAACTTTCCAATGTGCAGGGGAGTGCTCACTGCTCAACCCCTGGCTCTGCCACAGGCCCTGCCCTGACTCTACCCCTTATCACCCCCTCCCCTGAGCCTGCCGTGCCCTCACTCCTCCCCCTCCCGCATAGAGCCTCCTGCATCCCACAAGACAGCTGATCAAGAGGTGCGGGGAGTGAGGGGGAGGCGCTGGGAACGGAGCGGGGAGGCTGCTGATGTATTACTGTGGCTCTTTGGCAATGTACATTGGTAAATTCTAGCTCCTTCTCAGGCTGAGATTGGCCATCCTTGCATCACAGTATCTCTCTATCACCGAGAATTCCTCCATGATGGGGACATTCGCCACCATCTGGTTGACACAGCATTATAACTGCTTTGTGTCACTAGAGTGGCACAAAGGACTTGTAGCAGGGCCCACTTTCTGGCCTGTAGTCTCTTTGGATATATGTACACTGCAGTGCAAGCCAACTGTTGGCAGAACTTGGCTTAGCAGACCCTGGGTTTGCCAACCTGGGCTTGAGCATTTACACTCATTTGTAACACCAGGTTAGGAATTGTTGACCCCTGGGTCCCAACCGAGCACTCTCCCAAAATGTGGCTGCTCTACCCTTTCATCATGGTGCTACCCTTTCATCATCACTGTCCACCAAACTTGACTGTCCAGAGGACAAAGAAAGCCAGACTATGGAATATTTTTGGCAAACTCTCAGAACATTAGTCCAGTGGGGCTGTACCTATATTGGAAAGCAACAGGGCTTGAACCCAGTGTCCCAGCTTGACTCAGGCTCAGACCCTCCACTTCCTGTGGGGTCCTGGAACTCTGGGCCTGAGCCCTGAGTTAATGCAATTTGTGTATAGATGGAAGGGAGGTTAGGCCTGAGTCTGAGTTTGAACCCTGGGCTTACATTGCAGTATAGACATAGCCTTTGTCTCTCAAATACCCTTTTATAGTCCCAAAACATAAGGTAGAATATGCTAAATAGGAAACAAACAATATGCAGAAATAATCTAGAACTACTGCTGGGCACTGAAATGCAACTTGCTGTTCTTTGGGGCTGGACACTGCAGCTTTTGACTTAAATGAGGATAAACACAAATGAAGGTTGCTGGATTGCCTTTAGATTACCCGAGAAATCATGGGACAGCAAAATATCACATGCCAACAGACAAATCCAAAGGGGAGAATTGTCTGCTGACCCTGCATACATGCCTGCAGGGAGTACAAGCTCCACTGTGGATCATGCAGACCATATTCTGAAATCACGATGATTTTAATTATTTGCCTAATAGTTGCGTGCTTGAAAAAATTCAAATTATACCACACTCCACAGAAAGCAGATTATCTAATTTAAAAAACAAAGCAGCAAATATGCTAATATTTTTTTCTTATATTTTTATCATCTCATTTCATGCTTTTAAAAAGAAAACCTTGTGGCTTTCACTATGAAAATTATCAACAGAAAAGAAACAAAAAGTCTTCCTTCTTACACCAAAACTTGGTGGGTCAAGTTTATACCACCCTGACTCAATCTGACAGAACATGAAAAAGTTCACTCTTCCATTAATAGCTTTTCCAATTCAGCAGTTCAAAGATGTAATTCCTAATAATCTATACAAGAATTTGGGATCATTTTAGAAATCTGGGTGGCAAACAAACATGAAAGAGAAACTCTCCTTATGTGAAAGGAGAGTCCTTGCAAAAGTTGAGACTGGGAGGAATTGCTCTGATGAAGTCAGTGAAGTTACACTGATTTACACCAGCTAAAGATCTGGTGCAACAGAAAGAGAAATAATATATCTTTTATTTTAATCTCCTTTCATGCATGAGAAACCGACTAGAAAAAGAGTGTAATTCCTTCTCCGAGCTGAGGAAAATGCAAAGAGTAAGAAAACAGCATCATTTTTAAAATTTGTAAAATAGATTTTTTTAAGTTTGCCTTTGCAGAGCCACTGACACTTTTTTAAAAAAAATAAGAAAAGGGGCTTGTCCCCAAATTCCTTAGGCAAGATTCTGTTCCCTAATTTGCAAATGGTTTCCCAAATCCTGCTCTCTTATTCATATGAGAAGTACCATCAACTTCAGTGGTCTACTCATTTGACTAAAGTAAGCCTGTTTGGCCAATAACCTGAAACATAATTTGTGAAGAAATGTGTTGTATAATAAAAAGCTATTCTTGTCAACATTATCTTCTTAGGTTACACTTGCATTTTAGACTGACCTGCAAGGAATAAACCTTACAATTAATGCTAAAATTTGTACAGATATCAGTACAAGTACAAAAAAAGTAAAATTAGTCAGTCAAAAAAAAAAAAAGCGCCCTAAAAGCCCCTCCATTATACAGAATTCTCACTGATGCTTTGGTCAGCACTTTGTACCATCATGAAATGGACAAATCGATTTCTGGCACCTTTGAACAGCAATTTAAGTCCGTAGCTTAAAAGCTTACTTATGACTTGTATTAAAAGTTAAAGGTCAGAATCAAAGTATAGGATTTTTTTTTTTAAACCAAACCTGAGATGCTTTGTTCTGAGACTAGGAAAGTCTTTCCTCCTGCTAATCATGGGCACACCTAAGCTTTAATACTGGCTGCTTTGCATTGCTTCCTTCCTTGTACTATTTCCAAATGAAGACTCAAATTACTAGGTACAAATAAGTACATCCATACATCCACCTGGTTGTTGCCATACAATATACTATAACTGTTGCATTAGAGGTTTAACTAGGTACTTCATAGTCCCAGGTTCAGCAAGATTCTTAACTTGCAGGATGCTACCACCGACACTGACTTCCATTACTCATGCGCTTAACGTCAGGCATGCTCTGAAGTACTTTGCTGAATCGGGGTCAAAGACAGAATACATGCTGATGTGGGATTAATTGCACACATTTGGGACAGCCATATCACTCACAGGTGATGAAGCCAAGCCCTATGTCAAATCTAGTGAATTTTACTGTCACTATTTTGAAAACACACAAAGCTTATGAAGTACTCAGATATAATGAAACTCTAAAGTGAAGTAGAATGAAAATTCCCAGTTCATTAAATGTGAAAACAGCATTACTAGTCACTGAATAGTCAGCTTCCACCAAGAGTGAAGCGGATTTGGTGATGATCAGAGGTGAAAGTAAGCCAGTGCGCCATACTGGATCAGCTTCCCTAGGCAGCAGTTAAAAGGGCCTGGAGCTCCCAGCGGTGGCTGGAGCCCTGGTCCCTTTAAATTGCCAACAGACCCCCACTACCAAAGCCCCAGGCTAGCAGCAGCAGCCAGAACCCCCAGAGCTCCGGCAGCGATTTAAAGGGCCCAGGACTCCATGGTAGCAGCAGCTGGGAGCCCCTGGCCCTTTAAATCATTGCTGGAGCCCCACCACTGTTACCCCAGGGCTCCGGCATCAGGGCTCTGGCATCGATTTAAAGGACCCGTGGCTCCCAGCCGTTGCTACCACTCTGGGTCCTTTAAATCGCCACACAAGCCCCACTGCCGGAGTCCTGGGGGTCGCGGAGGTAGCTGGGTCCCCTGTGGCTCCATTGGCAATTTAAGGGATCTGGGGCACTGCTGTGGTAGTGGTGGCTGGGAGCCCCTGACCCTTTACATTGCCACCGTAGCCTCCAGCTGCCACAGTTACCCCAGGGCTCAGGCAGTGGGGCTCAGGTGGCGATTTAAAGGGCCCGGGGCTCCCACTGCCGTTACTGCCCTGAGCCCTTTAAATCGCCACCCGAGCCCTGCTGCCGAAGCCTTGGGGTAGCAGTGGTGGGGCTCCAGCGGTGATTTAAAGGGCCAGGAGCTCCTGGCTGCCACTACCACAGCAGAGCCCCGGGCCCTTTAAAACTCCACCAAAGCCCAGAGCCCCGGGTAGCGGCAGCAGCTAGGAGCCCCTGGGGCTCCGTCGGTGATTTAAAGGACTCGGGGCTCCGCTGCAGTAGCCCCAGGCCCTTTAAATCACACCCGAACTGTGGGGCTCCCATTTTAATTTAAAGGGTCCAGGGATTTAAAGACCCTGCCTTTCTCGGTTGAGACCACGCCTCTTCCAGTTGAGGCTCCACCCTCTGCTCAGTACTCCGGTGCACCTTTAAGTCAAGTTACTTTCACCCCTGGTTATGATCAACATTTGTCTGCATGCATAACAAAGGGATTTAAAAAGGGTAGAAAACAAAGGTAGAAAATTTCATAAAACATCCATTTAACAATTTTTAATTGCAAAATACTTGATAATATTCCTGATGATCTTCCACTACATCCTCTTGCTAATATGACATGATTTTTTAAAATAGAAGAGAACAAAAATAAATCCTGTGCACTAAAGGACTTAGGAAAACTAAATAGTTAATAGAGGAACATTAGCACTGACTATACTGAACATCCAAGGTATTTCTAAGATGTGTTTTAATATTTAACATGCTTTAGTTTTAACCTAGTCGCATATGACTGAAACATTGAAAGCATATGTCTGAACCACACAAAGACAAGAGTTTGAGGCAATCTATATTTTTACCAGTGTGTGGCTTCCAGTAAAATCTGGGGAGTTCACCATCATGTAATGTGTCGCTTTATGTAAAATAAAATCTGGGGATTACTGAAGTCACTGTCATTTCAGATGACAAAGATATTAACGTTAAATGTGCCTTTAAAACATTTATCAGTCACGTGTGTTAAGAAGCAAGAGAGAAGGAATATTTAATGTCAGTAAAATGTGGGTAAGTTAACTTGACAAGAACAGACATCCACTTGAGGATGGGGATGTGTCCCTCTTGGCTTGGGCATCATATTGTGCAGGCACTTCAAGCATTTAATTAGAGCTTGTAATATAGTAATTAACTACAGTATATTGAAATCATTTGTGATTTTTTGAGTGGTGGGTGGGAAGAGAGAAATGATCATGCTGGAAAAATTTATGGCACCAGAAATTAAAATCCACAGGCATGAGAAATGTGAATGCCAGTTTTTGTCCTACCAACAACCTCGTCTCAGCCCTGATCATCAAGACACCTTCTCTGTGAATTGCATAAATGATGCATTAAAACCCTTTTTTTTGCTGATAATTTTCTGAAAGTTACTCTCCTGCATTCAGAGAAAGCCTTGCTCCCACTGACCTGGATGGATGCAGAATGGGGCTTGATATCAGAAGTGTTACAATTAAGGAGACACGAACCAGTTCCGATAAAAGAACCACCATCCCAAACCTTTGTCCAAAACTCACAGACATTTGAAAATACTGGAAACTGTTTCCTTTTCATCATTTGCATGCCGCTCAGAGCTTTTTGCCTTTCACAAATGCTGATCAGCAGAAAGGAAGCCAACTTTTGTTTCATTTTTTATAAACCAAACCAAACCAGGAATTAGAAATGGAATAAAACTGGATTCCTTCCACCCATCATCCCTCCACAAGCAAACACCAAATCTTGGGAACATTCAGGTTCAGACTTGAACCCAGTTCCAAGCTTCACAGCCTGAACTCAATCTCTACTAGGAGCTCTCAGAAATTACATGTGAAAAGACACTGTCCCCCAGAGGGGGCATGATCCAGCGAACAGGGCACTAGACTGGGACTTGGGAGACCATGGCTTTAGTTCCCATGTCTGCCACTGTCCTGCAGTATGACCTTATGTGGATCACATAGATTCCAAGGCCAGAAAGGACTAATGTGATCTCCTAATCTGATGTCCTATATAACACATACCATACAAGTTTCCCAAAATTCTTAGAGCAGATCTTTTAGAAACACATCCAGTCTTGATTTTAAAATGGTCAGTGATGGAGAATCCACCACAGCCTTTGTTAAGTTGTTCCAGTGGTTAATTACTCTCATCAACAAAAATGTCTGCCTTATTTCCAGTCTGAATTTGTTGTATTTTCTCTACTGGACTGAAGAGCTCATTATTAAATATTTGTTCCCCATGTAGGTAATTATAGACTGTAATCAAGCCATCCCTTAACCTTGTCTTTGTTAAGCAAAATAGACTGAGTTCCTTGAATCTATCATTGAGGCATATTTTCTAATCTTTTAATCTTTCTCCTTAGGGCTCTTCCCTGAACCCCATCCAATTTATCAACATCCTTATTGAACTGTGTGCACTAGAAGCGGACACAGGATTCCAGCAGTGGTCACACCAGTGCCAAATACAGAAGTAAAATAACCCCTCTACTCCTAGTTGAGATTCCCCTGTTTAAGCATCCAAGGATTAGCCCTTTTGACCACAGCATTGCACTGGGAGCTCATGTTCAGCAAATTATTCACCAGGACCCTCAAATCTTTTTTCAGAATTGCTGCTTTCCAGGATAGAATCCCCCATCCTGTAAGCATGGCCTACATTCTTTGTCCCTAAATGTATATATTTACATTTAGCTGCATTAAAACACATATTGTTTGCTTGCACCCAGCCAACAAAGTGATCCACACCAATCTGTATCAGCAACTTGTCCTCTTGATTATTTACCACTCCCGCAATTTGTGTCATCTGCAAACTTTATCAGTGATGCTTTTATGTTTTCTTCTACATCATTAAAAAATGGTTACCTACATTTTCATAACTTGTTCTTGGAGATGTGTTGCTCATGTCTGTTCTGTTCTAGGTGCATGCACGCCCATGTGCACAGCTGTTGGAGATTATTGTCTTAGCAGTATTCATAGGGTTGGCTGTAGCACCCTCTTGAGTGCTGCACTCATGCACTTGTACATTAGGCACTGCCGCCCCTCCGCCCTCTCAGTTCCTTTTTGCCAGCTGCTCTGACAGAGGGGTAGGATGGCAGGTAATGGAATGGACATGAGCAACACATCTCGAAGAACAACAGTTATGAAAAGGTAAGTAACCATTTTTTCTTCTTTGAGTGCTTGCTCATATCGATTCCATTTTAGGTGACTCACAAGCAGTATCCTTGGAAGTGAGCTCAGAGTTCACGCTCTAGCAGCTTGCAGTATTGCTCTACCAAAGCCAGCATCATCTCAAGCTTGCTGAGTAAATGCGCAATATGACGTGAACTGTAGCCCATGTTTGACTCACAGAAGAGTATAAGCAATTGGCTGCAGTCCAAGTCCATATATCACCTCAAAAACGGCATTTATAAGGGAAGTGTCAATGTTCCTGATTTGGTAGTCTATCACACACTGACTCAAGCCTGGAAAGTTCTGCAGATGGCCAGTTGCTCTGTAAAGAGGCCTCAGTATATCTGTAGATGCAGTGTGTTTGAGGCAGATACTATCTTGTGTGAACTTCATGGAGAGCTCTGGAATCAATCATCATCAGCGTGCACAGTCCGACTGACCAGATGGAAGACTCCTATGGACAGGGTAACTGATGCCGGAAATGGCCGATTTTGCATAGTAACTAACCAGGAAAGATTAGTTTCTTTCCTATATGGTTCCTTGGAGTGTCAGGTGACAGATCTGAATTTCTGTTTTACTCCAAAACAGTTTACTTCATTTGGAAGCCAAGTAACTTCCCCTATTCCTGCCTTTGAAAACACTAACATTGTTTTATCTGATCCCTTTTATCAGGGCTTGAGTGTCCAAAATACTTCAATGTTTTGGTATATATTCCCCCTCTGGGACTACAATTAAAACAATTATTAATTTGACAAGAAACCCACCTCATTCAAATTACAAATGACACAGTGAAGCTAAACAAGCTATTGTCCAATTATTAGATGGGGGTCGATCAGGCAGGAGATGTGCCCTGGGAAGAAATTGGATTAAAGGTATTGCAACAGGAATTGTTTTCATCACTTTAGGATATATGCAATGTAAGATCAACAAATTAAAAGAAAGAGAGCAATTGCTTGTGCAGCCGACAGATATAGATACTGGTGAATATGTATAATAATGCCTATGGCAGAGCTATATCAGGAGATAGATTTTGACATCTTACCTCCATTCCAAGAGGTGGAAATTAATGTGGTACCTGTCTCCACACATCCACTATCCACCCCCTCATCTATGTGATGGGGTTTTTATGCAATCACCCAATCAAAAGGGGGATTTGTAGCCCATAAGGCCAGTTTGCTAGCTTGCTATATTTTCTTCATTGGTTTGACTGATTATATTATTTTCTTGGGTTTTGTTTATGTTGAATTCCAGTGTATGTTATTCATAATAATTGGCTATAACACAAGGAACCTACAGGCCTGTATCCTGTATGATTAGCTAGAGCAAATCAGTGTGAGTGTTTGTAACCTTTGAACAATCTGTGTTCTCTAACCTTGTAGCCTGAATTGGGACAAGAACCCAAATATCTTCTGGTCAAGCAGGGGAACTGAATGGGGAATTGAACAAAGAACTGAATATGTTTGCCATGGGTCTGGAACAGACCAGTAACAGAAGTGTGCCCTGCAGGTCATGGAAGTCTTAAGTTAGGCCAAGGGTAACGATTTCAGGGATGAGATCATCGATATTAATAGGTAAGAATATATGTCATAATAGGTTAACCTATAGAGTAAGTGTATCCAACGATCTATCTGGGTGAGGAAATAATATCTGGGCAGGGTAGTTGGGCCTTGATTAAGGCATCCCCTTGGACATGAGCAAACAGCCATATGGGAGGGGTCGCTCTTTCCTATCTTCTATCAAGCTACCAGCTCAGCTTTGCAATACAGCTCAGCTACTCAACCCTCAGACCTAATCCCTACCAACCTGGGAAGCCTGGACCATCGAATTCACTGGGCATGCCAGATAGGACGGTGGTCCTTGTTGCATCCTTGGGGGCAGCAGTTTTAGGAAGAAATCACTTGAGACACAGAGAGCTGTGAAATTAAAAGCAGCCATTTATTGCCGTACACGGAACTAACCAAACCAGCCAAAACTGGTAATCTAACTCAGTAGCCATAGCAACAACAAGGTTCAATTACAACCAAATACACACCATATTCCTCTCCACTTAATAAGAACATACCCTAAATAAAACAAACACTAAACTAGAGGAGGAGGGTAGACTGCCTCCGTTCCCGGTTAAACCCCGGGGATTATTTTGCCCTGTAACCGTCAGTTCACCCTAGCTAACTTCGCCCAGCCATTGAGGAGGCCTTCTGTTTCTAGGTGGATTACAGCAGACTTTTGGTGGTGTTGCACTCGAAAGTGTCTTGGGCGCAGGCCTGACAATGAGCTCAGGGTTTGTAGCACGAATGGGAAAGGATGTAGTATCAGCTTGTTCTGGGAATGAGGGTCTCTTAGCCACTGGCAGTAATGGAGGGCAACAATCAGGAACAGGTGACTCTAGATTTGGTGTCTTGTCAAAAGCAGTGAAGTCAGGCAACTCAACAGAAGATGTGTTTTGAGGACTGGTAAGACCTGGCAACAGCTGATCTACATGTCACCGCCAGGTGAGATCCTCTGCAGTCTGGACTGTATAGGAAACAGGTCCTGTTTGAGCGATTACAGTGGCAGGAACCTGTTTAGCTCCAGAAGTATAATTCCGAGCCAAAACCAGCTATCCTGGGCTAAAGTTCGGTCTCTTGCTCTGGGTGCATGACTGATGACTTGATATTGCTGCTGACCATGCACAGTTTGTCAGGGTTCAGAAAGTTTCAACAGATCAAAGCAAGCGTGCAGTTGTCGTCCCATTTTTAGAATGGCCGGGGATGCCTTGTTCATAGCATGAGGTGTGTTTCTTTAGGATAGTAAGAAGGTGTCAGATGCTTTTGAATGGATAATTGTCCCCTTGCTGATTTCAAAGCTTGTTTCATTGTCTGCACAAATCTTTCAGCTAATCCACTGGTGGATGGATGATATGGTGCTGAAGTGATGTGTATCCCATTTGCCTTCATAAAATTTTGAAACTCCCGAGAGACAAACTACGATCTATTGTCACTCAAGTTGTTCTGGCAGACCGAAATGACTAAAGAATCCCCACAGTTTTTGGATGGTACTCTCTACAGTAGTGGACTTCATCATAGAGACTTCTGGCCATTTAGAATGGGCATCTACCACCACCAAGAACATGCTTCCTTCAAGAGGGCCAGCAAAGTCAATGTGAATATGTTGCCATGGGTTTTAAGGCCAGTCCCATGGGTGTAGGGGTGCCCACTGGTGTGCATTCCTCACACCCTGACAGGATATACAAGCTCTTGCCTTCTCTTCAATAGCACTGTCCAATCCAGGACACCAAAAATAGCTTCATGCAATTTCCTTCATGCACACTATTCCATAGTGACTGGAATGTAACTGTTCTAAAATCTGCAACCTCAGTGGTGGTGGGATAATGACACATCTCCCCCACAACAAACAACCAGATTGGATTGATAACTCCATCCTCCTGGACATGTAGGTAGCAAGGTTGGGAGAGACTGGAAACGTTTGTCAAGATTTTCCATGCATCACCAGGTCCATAACCTGAGACAATACTGGGTCAACATGAATTGCCTTCTATACCTGAGTAGCAGTGATGGGTGTATTCTCTACCAGTTCAAAGTAAAAGATTTCCTTCTGGGCAGTATCTTGATGTTTGACTGGCAAATGCAACCTTGAGAGACGATCCACATTGCCATGCAGAATGAATTTCGGATATTTGATTTCATGTGTGTGTGCTGAAAGCAACAATGCCCAATGTTACATACGACTAGCAGCTAATGGGGGAATGCCTGTGTGGGGTCCAGCAATTGAAGTCAGAGGTCCATGGTCTGTGAGAAGAGTAAACTTCCACCTGAACAGGTACTGATGAAACTTCCGAATTCTGAAAACAATTCCCAATGCCTCATGTTCGATTTGGGCATAATTAGGTTTCTGCTTTGCTTAGAGTACGTGAAGCAAAAGCAATAGGTCTCTCTTCTCCCAAAGGCATAATGTGTGACACGACCGTTCCCACCCCATAAGGGGAGGCATCGCAGGCCAATTGTAGGGGTAAGGATGGATCAAAGTGTGTCAGAACTTCAGAATTTAGCAATGCATCCTTAGCTTTATTAAATGCAACATCACAGGCTCCAGTCCACTACCAGGCCTCGTTCAGGAGTTCATGAAGTGGTTTTAGCAGTGTGGCTAACTGTGAAATGAACTTTCCATAATAGTTCAATAGTCCTAGAAATGAGCGAAGCTGGCTAACATTTCAAGGAGGGGGAGCTTTCACAATAGCATTAACTTTTTCAGGAGACTTATAAAGACCTGTAGCATCAATTATGTGCCCCAAATATTCAACAGAGGGCTGGAAGAATTCACACTCGTCTTTACAGACTTATAGGCCACACTCTTCCAGTCTTTGTAGGGTAGCCTCTAAATTCTTTAGGTGATTCTCCTCATTCCTTCCAGTGACCAGCATGTCATCCAGATACCACTAGACTACTGGCAAGCCACACAAGATCTGGTCCATAGCCCTCTGGAACAGGGCGGGAGCAGACATTATTCTGAAGTGTAGACGACAGTATCGATAAAGCCCTTTATGCATCACAATAGTCAACAGCTCTTGGGACTTTTCACTGAAGTGCATCTGTAAATACACTTGACTCAGATCAATTTTACTGAACTTTTGTCCCCCAGCCAGGCCCGTGAAAAGGTCATCAATGCAGGGAAGCGGGTATTGCTCTGCACACAACACTGGGTTGATAGTGACTTTAAAATCACCGCAGATCTGGAGGGCCCATCTTTCTTCTCTATTGGAACGACAGAATTTGCCATGGACTAGAGGTAACAGGTATTAGGACTCCATTTGTGACCAGGCACTCCAGGTCCATTTCAGCTTTCAGCCTGATGGCATATGGCACAGTTCTGGCTTACAGATATTTTGGTTGATTGTCAGGTTTAATGTTCAGTGTCACAGTGATTGATTCCCTTCATACTTCCCAGATCCCATCCAAAAATAGCAGCATGTTTCCTTAGTAGAGCAGTCAGACTGGTTTCTTCTCTAGTCATTCGGTGCACTTCTGCCCAGTTCAGCTGAATCTTCCTAAGCCAAGACCCACCCATTAAGGCTGGGTAATTACCTCTCACCAAAAACAGTGGCAATTTAGCAGCCTGTCCATTGAGCTTCACCTTAACATCAATAGTGCCCAACATGGGCACAGATTCTCCTGTATACATCTTCAGAACAGTTTTTGTTGCCTTAAGCGGAAGATGCTGTAACTTTTCTTTATACATAGTCTCGGAGACCAGCAAGATGGCTGCACCAGTGTCCAGTTCCATGCATATAGGTTTGCCATCCAACAATGGGGTTACCCGGTATTCATGTGAGCCCACTGCCAAACAAAAAACGTGCAGTGCACTTCTTGCGATAAGGTTTCTCCTTGGTCATCCTGGGTCTGCTCTAGAGCATGCAGGTTTCTCATTTTGGTCAGCCAGGTCTCTTTCTTTTGTTTACAGGTACATTCAATGTGTCCCCTTTTTGCCACAGTGTCGACACACCACATCCTTACACCAGCATTCTGATGTATGGTGACCCAGCTTACCACAGCGGTAACATTCCTGACTTCCCACAGTTTTGAGAGTAGGTTCTTGTGACACCTTATGAACACTAGGTGATGCACCGATGTATTGCACATCCTTTACAGCCAGTTCCATGGAAACTGCAATATCAACAGCCTTCTGTAAGGTAAGCTGAGCCTCTGTTAATAGGCGCTTCCGTATAGCTTCACTGTGCAGGCCACAAACTAACCTGTCACTTAAGGCATCATTTTATATCTCCTTAAATTCACAGTGTGCCACAAGCCTTTTTAAAGTTGTTATAAATAGTACAACTGTTTCATCTTCTTTTTGGTCTCTTTTGTGGAACCTATATCTTTCAGCAATTACCAGTGGTTTTGGAGAAAAATAGGACCCCAGAATTTCCACAATGTCACTGTAAGATTTAGCCTCAGGCTTAATAGGGTGTAGTAAGCTGCTTAGCAGGGAGTAGATCTTAGCCCCTACAACAATTAAGAATATTGGCACCATCTTCTCTTCTGTAATGTCATTTGCAACAACAAAAAGCTCAAAACGCTCAGTATACACGTGCCATTACATTATATTCTCCTCCAAAGGTTCCACTGGCCCTGTAAGCGTGGCCATGGTTTTAGATTCAGGTTGCACTGTCAGTGTAAACAAGCCAGTTCTCGCCCCCTTCCAACAGCAAAAAGGCTTTGATTTTTGTTTTGTTTTTTGTATCACTTTCTCGTCACCACTTTGTTGTATCCATGGGGGCAGCAGTTTTAGGAAGAAATCACTAGAGACACAGAGAGCTCGTGAACTTTAAAAACAGTCATTTATTGCCACAAACTGAACTAACCAAACCAGCCAAACTGGCTGGGCTATCCTTTAATAATCTAACTCAGTTGCTATAGCAACAACAAAGTTCTATTACCACAACAACCAAATACACAACAGTCCTCTATCTCCTACTAGCAGGTCTTCTTCAAGGAATGGTGTGAGTATGCTAGTTTAAGTAGTCTTTTAGAATAGAGATGTTACCACCAGGGGTCATAGAATTGTTTTTCTTCTTTGTGACTCTGGGTTTTATAGCTTTTAGTATTCTTTCATTCATTTTAATAAAGATCTTAACAATTTGGTATTGTCCTCAATATAAGCATCCTTGCCACACAACCCGAGAGTCCTTTCACAACACTCAACAATCAGTGTTCTCTAACCCTGTAGCCTGAATGGGGACAAGAACCTAAATATCTCCTGGTCAGATCATTGGTGAGCCGTAATATGCTAGCTCATAAATTCAGAACACATGGATGGACGACCAGGTGGCTGCCCTGCAGATCTCCTGGATAAGCACTTGGGCTAGGAAAGCTGTCAAGGTGGCTTGCGCCCTGGCTAAACGGGTGGTTACGATCATCAGAAGGTGGTACCTTTGACTGACTGTAACAGCAGTGAATGCAGAAATTAAGCCTTTGAGGAAACTCGCAGTCATGTCCTGGGTGAAAACCAACCTATCCTTGAGCAGAAGATGGAAGGTTGAGATAGTAGCCAAGTGTACTTGGATTAGATGACAGGGACAGGCCTTGGAGCTTGAGATGCAGAAGATAATCCAGGATCAACTACAGCGAGGCCTGCTTGGGCCAAATACCATTGTCCAAGGTTCAACAAGCAATCCACTTCCATTTGGCCAGCTAGATCTCTCTGGTGGAGGGCTTTCTGCGGCCAAACACTCCTGCACCCCTGCATTTAACCTGTCAGGTGCAGCATCGCCAGGTTTGGATGCACAAGACTGCCATGGTTTTACGACAGCAGGTCCGGCCTTTGGTCTGACCTCATGTCTATTTCCCCCTTGAATGCTTTGACTGACTTGTCTAGTCAGACTGTAAACTCATTGAGGGCAGGAACAATCATGTATGATGCTACTTGTCTGGACCCTAACATGGAGAAGCCTTGCCCTAAGCTTGGACCTCTATGCTGCAAAATGGATAGAGCACTGGACTAGAACGCGGGACACCCAGGTTCAATTTCCAGTTCACTAGCCTACTGTGTAACCATGGACCTATCACTTCCATTCCTGTGTCTCAATTTCTCCACCCATAAAATACAGAGAATGAACTCTGTCATAAAGCACTTTGAGCTCTATGGATGAAAAGTGCTATATGAGAGGTGGGTATTATTATTATTATTATCAGGAGTTAATATAAACATTAAACATAAACAACATATTGCAAGATCTCCATATTAAAGAGGATCTAAGCATCTGAGGTCCGATTCATTACTGTCTGATTTTACATGGCAGTATCTCCATTACAGGAGGCATACTGGAGCCACTTGGAGCCACCCTGGCCTTCCCCACTCAGCAGCATCAAGCAGCAGCTCGGTCCAGCAGAGTTTGAGCCTGTTGCATTCATGGAAATCTCAGAGATGTAATTTTAATTATTTTAGAATCAGACCATTTCAATGAGGGGCAGATGGACTTAAATTTTTACCCACTCCAAGTGAACTTTTTTTTTTTTTTTTTTTTTTTTTTTTTTTGACAGGTATCTCAACACGGTTGAGGTTCCAAAAAGTTCAGTTATTTCCACATGCTTTCTTCTCCCCATGTTTTTGATTTTCAAATGAACTCTGTGCTGTCATAAACCACCCGGAACCAGACATAACTATTACCATTAGGAGGGCCTATGATGCAGTGGATTATGGGCCAGTTCACACACAGAATAGCAGGGTTGTAAGGGACCTCAGGAAATCATCTAGTTCAACCCCCCTGCTCAAAGCAGGACCAATCCCCAATTAAATCATCCAACAGATCTTTGCCTCATATCCCTAAATGGTCCCCTCACCACTAGGAATATATTTAATACCATGCCCATTTCTCAAATAAATGTTTTAGTTAAAATTGTTAGTGAATATAAAGGTGACAAGACAGACAAATCAAAGGCCAGATGCAGGGGGATGGTGGAAGAAGAGGCTCAGAGACATAGACAGGCTGGCTAGCAAAGCCATTGTAAGACTAAAGCAGGCTGCTGCAGCAGTCAGCATGAGCTGGAAAGGCCCCAGACAAAGACAGTGTTACCAGTAATATGGAATGGGTGTAGAGATTAAAAAAGCCCTGTTTCAGTCTGTAATTTCTTTTCTGTGAGGGCCCATCTCAAGCCAGGGCCCTTTGCCGCCAGCTACAAGATGTGGCCTTGAATGCAGTAGGCACAGGCCTAGCAGACAGACTTGAGTTCTAAACCTGATTCAAATATCTTTTTTTGACTTTGGGCAAAAACACATCCCCTCTCCGTGCTCAGCTTCCCCATCTGTAATATAGGGGTAATGATATTCACTCAGATCAGTAAAGTATCTGTGGTCTATATATGAAAAAAATGCCAAGTGCCATGTCTAGTCTGACAGAGGGCAGGAAGTACCCAAAGTCTCTCAAGAAAGCCTGTTCTTATGAGATTTCCAGATGAGCCTTCCTGATCAAAAAAACCCCAGATAAAGAATTCGGACTTGGGGGTGCTTTCCAAACTCAACTTTTGATCGTCAGCCATCTCATTTCCATTACAGGGACCCTGCAAGGACACCTTCTTATTCTCCCAGACTATCTGCACAGGAACATTGGTTAGCAACACCCTCATTTTGATCCTCTTCCGCTTCTCTGGTGGAATCCTTCTGCTAATATAAATGCAGACTGCAATCAATCACACACACCCCCAACCACTTCCTTTCTTCTTCACCTGCTCAATAATCCATGTCCTCCTTCCATCAAAAACAAAACCCTCCTGTAGCACATAAAATGTGACTAATATTGGGGCAATATATGTCTGACTATCAAAATCACTGTAGTTCTTCCTCTTCTGCATCAAAAAATAATCCTCCCACCTCCTCGTCCTTTGCATGCATCTAATTCTTCATCCTCTCACTCATTGCATTAGATACATGCATAATCCTTCTCCTCCCACAGACCATCTCAAGAAATACAATCCCTCTCTTCCTCCTCCTCCCCCTCTATCACACAAAGTTTAATCCCAATACTTTGATATTACCAGCAAAATAGCCATCAGTAAAACATGAACACAGAACAAAGTGTGCTATCCAGGCATTATTTAAACTATGTCATTGTGGTTTATGGCACTAGCTTTCTACTTAATCAGGACTCATGTTCCAATCTATACCTGCAACTAGAAATTATTTCGCTATACGATATCACCATTTTTATTTTTAGTGGGAGAGAAGTGGAGGAGCGGGTCTTGCATAATTTCACAGCATTTAATGTTTTGTTCCTTTAAAAGTACATAGTTGTTTGTAGGATGTGTGTGTGTTTTGTTCTTGGTTTTGGTTTTTTTTGTTTGTGTGTGGGATGGGGAGGGGGCATTTTATGGCTCTGTGTTACAGACAAGTTCATAGTAAGTTCAGAGGAAAGGAATTTTCAAAGAAAATCCAGTACAAAGCATTGTGGGGAATGGTATGGAAGGTTGACAAAATGATGATAAACAATGAAAAAAAAGAAATAATTAAGTGTGTTGAAACACTACATCAGCATTTAGCACATTGTTAACTTTTCTTAGGGAAAATGTTTTATTGTGTACAGTTTCATAGAGATCCTAACCCAGGCTATGGAAGCAGAATGCTGCACATACAATGGTTCTGAAACAAGAGAGAAAAAAAGAAAATGAGCAAATATGCCTGTATTAGATAAGGCTTTTAGAACAAAATATAATACATGGAAATCCTTTCTTGAAGTGCTTTGTGTCTTAAGGAGGTAGGAAACTTAAAATGGTGGAGTTCCAGTAAACACACACGTCTAAACAAGGTGTGAAAAATTAGGGTGTAGGGAAAAACAGGCTAGACAAAAAGTAAATATAAAGCAGACAAGAGAGGAGGGTAAAGTGACTTCTTACAGGGATGCGGCTAATCTTTGTACAGCTACTTCAAAAACCGCTTAAGTACTGAATCACAAATAAAAATGGAAAGGCTGTGCCCAGCAGTTTGGAAGAGTCAATGAGAGAATGAGCCACAGTCTTGGACATCCAGAATGCAGAATTCTAATCCCAGTCTGCTATGATGCCTTAGTCAAGTTGTGTCTTAGTCTTACCTTCACCCTCCAGTAAAAAGTGTGTGATCACACTGAACGCACAAGCAGGCTGTCAGGATTACTTAATTAGCTACATTAAATTATTTTAAAAGTTACCTAATTGTCGTCCTTCAAATGTTCTCTCAAAACTCTCCTTTGCCATGCTGCCTACCAGAAACCTGACAACTGTTAGGCAACTGGGGCACTATGACCACTGCCTACCTGCTGACCAATACTGTCTCCTTGTACTCCCTTGTCAATCTGACCATACCCATCTGTTGTCCCTTGGCTTTGGGGTAGGTACCATTTGTTTATTCTGTGTTTAAACAGCACCAGGCTCAATGGGGTCCTGGTCCATGCTTCAGGCTCCAAGATGCTACCAAAATGCAAACAAGTAAATAAATGCTAATTAAGTTACACCAGGCACTGATTTGACCGAATGTCCATACAGCACTTTTTAACAGGTAGCACTGTTAACAATAATTTGTATAAACATTGATGTTAATAATGTCACTTTTTTTTGCTGCACATTTTCCCTATCAATTTATTATCTACCCGAAAGGAACTTTTACTTATTGACATAAAGCATGTTCATGCAAAAGAATAAAAAAGATACATGTTTACAATTGTCTAGAGTTGGTTTAGTTATGTTCAGTGTTATATCTGAAGCCGCAACCCAGAACGGTCACTTTATCACAGACATTCGATATGGCAGTGTTGAGAGTGGTTGGCAGATGAAAGAAAAGGATAGTATCTTGGAACAGGCCAGATAATATTACAATTAAAAGAAATTCACATTGGCTCTTACTGTGTATTTGAAATGTAACAAGTGAAGTTTTGTATTGTTCTTGGTGGAAAATCAAGTTTGGACCAGCAAGGAGAAAGAGCGTCTTCAAATTGCAGCTCCATACCTACTGTGCACATGACTAAGGAGTCAAAACAACGTTTTACAACTATGACTGAACCAGCTTGCGCTAATTTATTTCTAGTGGACTCTTACAAAGTTTTCAAAGTTTTCTTACAAACATTTCATTTGGATGACTGAATGCTCTTAAAAAACGCTATAGCAACCACAGAAAATGGTAATTTTTCTAATTTAGGATGCCAGTGTCTGGATTCTTACTGATTGTTGTTGTAGTGGGCTTTGTTTTATATGAAGGCTTTTGCATTGGTGTTTTAAAAAGAGCCACTTTGTATCCATTCAAACTGGAGTATCACCAGAAGTAATTAAAACCTGTTTTCAATGCCACTTTGGAGGAATCTGATAGTCTGTCCTATTCACATGCACATAACTAAAACCACTGGGTTAAAGAGGCCAAGGATTCAGTGAGGATGAAGAGTGACTTCTCTCTTCAGCTCTGATCAGGACTGATCCTCCAGGTCAGGGATGAAGCACATTCTTCCATGGATAACAAGAGGAAAGCAATCTCCAGAGACATCCATCTGTCACATTTCAAGACAAGTAAATGACAGACAAATAGCTTTGGCAAAGGTAAGAATTTCGTCATTGAACAATCCAAACCATGGTGATATCTAAACAATACCACAGCTTCAACTCTTGGAAATACTTAGATGTTTGTTGTTTTATTTGCTTGTTTTTAATCTGCTCTTTTATAAAGAGCAACAAGACACTGAAGGGTAAGATGATACTAGTCAAACACTGCCCACAGTGAAACAGGAGTCATAGGGCTTTAGACTCAGACTCCTATCTCAAGGTTATCACCTCTCCTGATGTTTCTGTGCTCTTTCCAGTTTCGCTCATTTCACAAGCACATGATTACAGGTTATTCCCTGATCCCAAAATCTATGATGTGGCCCAGGAACATCACTGCCTTGCCATACTATCATGACACATGAACCATTTAGTGAAACCTGGTGATGATACTTTGAAGTTGTTTTTTTTTATTAAACTTCACCAAAACATCCTGCTACGTTGTGACAGTATCACTGGACCATGATTGCCTGAAGAAACTCTAATGGCAATCTCAGGTGATGAAAATGTACATAGCTTCCTCCTGTCAAGTTTTTTTTTTTATTTATTTATCCTCATGTAAATCTTGTAAAGTTGTTCAATTACTATTTCTATTTAAGGGCCAACTTCTACAACCTTTACCAGACTGAGCAATACTTATTCACATGGGCAATTCTGTTGACTTCAATGGTACTCTGGGCTCCATGTCCTCTAGTGGCCCACTTGCATGAGTAAGTCATATTCAGTGTGAGTAAGGGCTGTTGACTCTGGGCTCAGTGTTTAGCCATGTACTTCCTCCACAATGTATAAAACTTTCTCTCCTTTGAATTAGTGTCAGAGTTGAGCTTTTAATACATGGCCTTGGTTTGATTTATGAGTACACTTGTGGAATGTGAGGTCACTCAAGTTAGAAAACCAGCTGGCTTCTATGCAACCTAACCAAACAGAAAAGGCTTAAAAACTTCAGATCTAATTGTAGTTGTTTCAAATAATATATACAAATTTATTCTAAATAAAATGTATTTTACATAAAAAAATCCATATTTTTTACTTCTAAAATGTTTAACCCTTTGTACAGAAGAGTCCTTTTGAGCTGAGTGTGGACCTCAGCACCTTGGAGGCAGGCCCAGATGTGCTCGGATAGAAGCATCCTTTGAAATTCTACCAGTGTTGGCGAAACAGCATCTGTACATGGGTGGCTAGCTCATTCTTCTGGTTAGCAGCCAAGCTTCAAAAAGGGAATATCTAATGCCAAATATTCAAGGGGAAGAAATTCCCTCAAAATAAAAACGAATTGAATAAAATCACAATTGTGATGAGATGTCATATGCAATTTGCAAAAAAAGGTTTTTTGCACAATTTATGCAATTTCTATTTGGCTGGCAGCTTGGAAGTGCAGGTGCTGTAAGGGTTAGTACTATACACATTAAATTAATGTTACAAACAGAGTCAGCTAGTTTCTGATAAATCAGACATTCAATCCTCCACTCTTGAGGTGCATTCTCATAGTCCCACACTCAGTTATCTTGTAAGTCAGTGAGGCAGCATGTGGACCCTAGACAAGAATGGGGTGCTTGCCTCAATAAGGAAAACATATGGCACTTTAAAACAAAGACAGTGACAAACACTTGTACAGATGGATGCATACTTGCACAGGTTTAGCCTTGCCAACTCTCATGATTTTTGGTGTACTACTTAAAACCCCAGCTCCTGGAATTATGCTGGTATTTGAGAATCTCAGCTTTATTTTAAAAAGAGTAAGTTAAAGAAAAGCCTAAAAACATGAGGCCTAAGGGCTCAAAAACCAGAAGACAAATAAACGTGTTTTTTTATTAGCTCTCATGATTTTCAAGTCAATCTCATGTTCTTTTGTGATGTGATTCCTGATCTCTGAATGCTTGAAGATGGCACTACTGCAGTCTCAACCAGACACAACTGGTGACACATAACAGATGGTTAAATCTGGGTTGGTTCTGATAGTCAAAGTCCTGCTCCTAAAGCCTTTTTACTCACCTGAGTAGTCCCAGTGTTTTAAATTTGGTTTCACAGTTAACTAAAAGAGACTCATTCATGCATAGTGCTGAGAACTACCATTTCCTGCTGAAAAGAAGATTGGGCACCAAAGTAAGGGAAAACTTCTGTTCACATTGGCTCTGATCCTGCTTCCATTTAATTTAGTACCAAAACTGCCACTCATTTCAATAGTCAGCATCAGGCCCACTGCATTAACTAGGGGAGTTAAAAACTCCCATCAGAAAACCTAAACTGCTAACACTCACCTGGCTTCAGAATGCAAAATGAATTAAAAAAACTTGGCCTAGACTCATCTATCTGTGAACATGGGCCACTCTGGGTATGTCTACACTGTGTTTTAAAACCTATGGCAGCAAGTCTGAAGCCCAGGTCTACTCAGGCTCATGCTCTGGTGCTAAAAGTAGTTATGTAGATGTTCAGAACCCAACCTGGGAGAGGGGTAGGTCTCAGAGCCTGAGCTCCAGCCTGAACTGCAACGTCTACACTGCTGTTTTTAGTGCCATAGAATGAGCCCTGCAAGCTCAAGTCTGTAGAGCTAGACTCAGACTAGCTGCCACATGTTTCAAAATGCAATGTAGACATACCTTATATGGTTGAAGGGGAAACTATGTGGTTTTTAGGCAAAAGCAGCTAAGACATGGAGCTTTCATTCAAAGCTCAGCCTTCACTGAATTCAACAGATATGCATCCATTTACGCAAGGTCTGAATTTGGTCCAAGTGGCGCAAACCCAAGTGAATTACAACCAATGGGAAGGTTTGTCTGAACCCTGGTAAACTGAAACTACTATGCTTGACACAGCTCTGGTTACTGTTTTGCAGCCAACCGGCACAGTGAAGTTTTAAAATTCTAAATACATTTTACTTCTTTTGCTTCTCTCCGTAACTGTTTGAAGCAAGACTGCATTAATGTGCATTAGGGAACTTTTTACTCATGGACAGCAGGTCCACACAGGCCAGTTTTTGTGCCACATGTGAGTGTGGGCTAAAATTTATGCCCCTCTGGTGTGAACTAAAGCCCCTGTGTAGACAAGCCCTTAGTTTCCTCACAGAGCAGCTCAGTGCCACAGTGGGCTCCGTTATTCTACGGAAATCCAGTTTTGCCACATCATGCGTCTCTCCTAGTAAAACTTCAAAGGGGAGCAGATATATTCCTCTTAAGATACCTTTTTAGTCTATCCCCTTTCCCCCTTCTGGAAGGTGGTTAGATCAGGATAACTAAAATCTGAAAACAACCTCCTTACCAGATCAATTAAACCTAAAAAATCCTCTTAGCACAGTACTAATTCTCACTTCGCTCTGACAGCATAAGGTCTGAATCTGAATGTCTGTTACCAGAGCTATAGGCTATATATTCGTTTCAAAGAAAGTTGAGCTTTTTTACTCTCTCTCTTTTTTTTTTTTTTTTTTTTTTTGGCAGACTAACATCAGACAAGGGGTTTTTTTAGTATGTATAATGAATAAAATTAGATGCTTGGAACGCCACCTCAGCATAACAGTATTAAAAACTAAATTTTTATTTGGATTATATTTATGGTAATAACAACTAATGTTTTTTCTGTGACACAGGTTAAAAAGTCTATACCCTCTAATTTGACAGGAACTCTATTATCACTCTCTGGAAAATTAGACAAGATGGAATATTAAGACTTCCAAAAACTGACACAAATAGAAAACTAGGTCTCTCGCTTGCTCTTTTTCTCTAAACAAGGAAGATGATTATATGTTGTTTGACATTCCATTTTCAGGGCAACTAAAGAGATGCCGAGAGTCACACTTCATTTATTCTTCCAAATGCCACCAATGAAAAAAAAACTCGTTGGTATTTGATGGCACCATGCTCCCACAAATAGAGGCCAGAATTAACCTTGTCTTCCCAGTGGTCTCATTTGTGAAGTCTCTTAGTTGAGTTTCTCAAGACAAAAATAAAAACAACCTTTCTTTTAAGTGTGAGCCTATGATGCATATATACTACTGGCTGGGCCAAAATCACCTCTGATGTAATTCCATTGAAGTCAATGTATTAGACAAGTTATGGGGAAGTCCATCCCCTGGGAGATTTCCAGCCTAAAGATGTTTGGATTTGCTTATAATTAGCATCTGAAGTTTTAGAAATTTAGAAAATTCGGCAGGCTGAATCTCTGAAATTTTCAAGGTATCACAGTATCTACAAGATACCGCATAGCAGGACTTCTCATGGAGAACAAACAAAAATCGGTGCTACTTCACTTCTCATCATAATGGATAGGAGCAGAAGACATTTCAAACCATTTTGTCGATATTTATTTCCTTATATTTATTTGGGAAAATTTTGAGAGCTAAAATCATCAACATTGTGATATACAAAACATTTCAAGCAACTCTGGATTAAATCCTGAAGTCCTTAATCAATTTTACTCTTCCCTTAGTCACATGAATCTTCCATTGCATGAAGTCAACGCTCAGTAAAAGATGTCAGGATATGAACATGGCTTTTTCATTCAACTTCCAAGTGGTTTACATTAACACACAGCTGAAGCCTTTAGTCACATATTCTCCCTTTCAGTGTTCATCATAGATATAATCTCATTAACACTGACTCACCTAAGCATTTCACTGAAGTATAATCTCCCTACTCCTTAGCTATCTTTGAGGTATAGCCAATGAAATACATATAAAAACCCCGATAACATCGGTATTGTTGTATGTGAATAAAATTTGATGTTTATTGTACTGTAAAACATCTCTGACAACCTAGAAAAGCTCAAATACACCCTGTATGCCAGTTCAAATCCTAAAACATCAATTAACATTTTATGTTGATATGTCCTAAAAGGAACATCTGAAACCAGATGAAGGTGGACGAAAGGAAAATATAGAACTTTTAAGTATCTCACCCTAAAATAAGGCTTCTCAATTGGCCATTTTCTACCACACCATGATTAAAAACCTACTAAAGATATAATATTTAGCTATTAATAAGAATGTTTGCAAAGTGCTTTCAACATGAAAAGCATTATAGACATGCAAAATATTATTATAACCACATTCAGTAGCAAAACAAATTGTCTCTGAGACCTCTCAACTCTCTAATACCCAAATATTTGGCACTGGTCTTGTAAATGTGTGACAAAAATCTCAAAAATGAAGGACATAATGAAATGATAATAGAAGAGAAAAATTAAATATAGAAATTCTAGTGATTAAGGCACAGGATTGAGTAGCAGGATATTTGGGTTGTATTCCTAGCTCTTCCACTGAACTTGTTTGTTTTTATAGAACTCATTGACCAAGCCAAGTTTGAAACCAATCAAGCCAAGTATGTATATACCGTGCCGCAACTGTTAAAAGTCATGTAAGAAATTACAGCATGTATTATATTATATACCGTATTAACTAACAAATAATTTAAATGATATATGGAGAATATTTGAAGCCGTTAGGCCAAAAGAGCACAGCTAAGCCTGAGGAACTTCAACTTGGTGTTCTGACTGTTATGATTTTATTACAAGTCTTGGACTATTTGGCATTTTTTCTAAGCTCCAATCCTAGTGTCATGTGATAAAAAAAAAATTGGATGCAGAGATACTTAAGTAAGATTTTTTTAGTTCTCATTTTTGGGAGGAAAAGCTTAAAAATGAGAACCTTACCATCTCAAAACCCAAAGACAAATAAAAAGAACCCCAGATGTATTTGACTTTAAAACAATAAATATTCCATGTCATGATACTTTGGTGGCCTGACTCTCAATTTTTGAATGCTTGAGGTTGACAGTACTGTTAACTATGCATTTCCTTAATTCTGAAGACTTCATTTTACAACTTTAATGTTGACTTAGCGCTAAAGGAGGGTTGTTTTTTTTTTTTAATAGAATATAATTTAAAACAGTTCAACGTTTCTAACACTGGCTTACATGCAAAGTGAACAGTCACATATAGTGTTTTAGTTTCAGGATGATGTCATTGAGTACTGTATGTTTATGTTTCTTGGGATTCTGGGAATTGTAGTTTGTCAGTTTAATCTGCTCTTGAACTGTAATAATTTAAGGGAATCCATCCAGAGATTTCTACAGGTAAGAATAATTCAAGATATTGCAATGTGCAAATATCTCCACAATTGAAGGGGAGAATAACAAATAAGCCTATTCCTCTAGTGTAAACAGATAATCGCTCTGCTTAAAGTGATGACGCTGTCTCTCCCTATTGCACAAACATATAAAACAATATATCTTATCTATTTATCACGGTACTGGGTAATGTCTCTAGGGCTGACGATCAGCTGCTTTAATTGTAAGACAGTTTTATATTATGCATAGAAGATGGGAATTTGGTATGCACTGTGGAGAAGGCAGAAGAAGAAGTAGGTCAGATAGTATGCCAGAAACACAGACTAATAGTTCTAGTTTTTATTCTATAATAAAATTAATGTTGCCCCAGCAGCACGCTTTCTGGTACATTCATCTAATTTATTAAACAAACCAACCAAAAGACAAAACATTTGCTGAGGATTGTACTGCTATTGTGTATTTGTGAACTAGTTTCTTGCAGTTCATGAAATGATTGTTAAATTAATTTTGTTTACATTTTCTTTGTTTTCTTATATAGACCAGCAAGAGTAAAACGTGATGCACTAATTACAAAACTACTACTCCACTACTTAACTTTATGGTTATTAACAGTGTTTTCCATTCACTTGTTAAAAAAGAAAAAGAAAAAAAGACCAAAATAGGACATGCAGAATGGCATAGAATCAGACTATAAGGGACCGTCAAGATCATCTAGATTGATTTCATGCACATTGCAGACCACAGAACCACACTCATCCACTCCTATAACCCATCTCTGAAGGAGTTAATAAAGTCCTCAAATCATGATGTAAAGCCTTCAAGTTACAGAGAATCAACCATTTGCTCTAGTTTAAATCAATAAGTGACCTGCCCCCTGCTGTAGATGAAGGCAAAAAAATACCAGTGTCTCTGGCAACCTGACCTGGGGGAAAATTCCTTTCCAGTCCCAAATATGGTGACCAGTTAGATCCTAAGCATATCAGTGAGAGACTCACCAGCCAGCTACCTGGAAAAGAATTCTCTGTAATAACTCCCCATCTAGTGTCCCATCTCCAGTCATTGTAGATATTGGCTACTAGCAATCGTTGATGGGTCACATGCCATTGGAGGCAGTTTCATCATATCATCCGCTCCACAAATTTATCAAGTTAAGTCTTTAAAGCAATTAGGTTCCCCCCCCCCCGCCCGTTTCCCCTGGGAGGCTGTTCCAGATTTGCATTTCTCTGGTGGTTAGAAATCTTCCTCTAATTTCAAGCCTAAACTTTTTGATGGGCAAGTTTATATCCATTTGTCCTTGTGCCCACTTTGGCACTTAACTTAAATAACCATTCTCCCTTCCTGGTGTTTATCTCTCTGATGTATTTATAAAGCACAATCATATCTCCCCTCAGTCTTTGTTTAGTTAGGCTAAACAAGCCAAGCTCCTTAAGTCTCCTCTCATAGGATAGGTTCTCCATGCTTCAGATCATCCTAGTAGCCCTTCTCTGCACTTCTTCCAGTTTGAATTAATTTTTCTTAAACATAGGAGACCAGAATTGCACATAATATTCCATATGACTTCATATATCAGATTTGTATATTAAATCCTACTATGCACATGCCATATGTACCATATGTTCATGAACAACTAAGCAAATGTAGTATAGAAAAAAGGAAGCATTGGATAACAGTGGACAAAAATTATCATGAGTACTATAAATTACAAAGGAGAGTAGGGGTCAGCAAAACCCCCCCTAATGTTGCATTATGTATATTATTTCATTTTTTGAAGACAGTTGGGTAAAACTCCTCCCCATATCTGTCCCCGCCCCCCATATAAGGCCCCCGTCCCAGCTCTTTTCTCCTGTCATTGGTATAGAAGTTTGATCTTACTACAGAAGGCAACAGGTGCAGAGGAGCACACGGTTCAGAGGGAGACATCCCTTAGGGGAGTATCTAATAATGGGGATTCTCTATAGCTTAGTAAAGAAAAAAGGATAGAACTTGATAAAATACAGTTGATAAAGTAAAAGCAGGAACTGAAGAGACACAATCAAATGAAAAAGAGTCCATTCAATTAGATCACATGAAAGCAGACAACTAAATATTCACAAATTTTATAAGTGCTTGTATACAAATGCTAGAACTCTAAATACTAAGATGGATGAACACAAGTGCTTGATACCAAATGAGGATATTGATATAAAAGGCATCAAAGAAACTTGTTGAAATGATGATGATAATCAATTGGACATGGTAATAGCAGGGTACAATATATATAGGCATGACAAGGTAGGTTGCGCCGGTGCAGGAGTAGCTCTATATCTGAAAGAAAGTATAGAGTCAAATATATTAAAAATCTTAACTGAATCTAACAGTACCATAGAATCTCCTTGGATTGAAATTCCATGTTTGAATAATAAAGTATAGCAGTAGGAATATACTGCCTACCTCCTGACCAGCATGGTGATGGTGATTGTGAAATGCTCAAGGAGATTAGAGGGGCTATTCAAATAGAAAACTCAATAATGGGGGATTTCAACTATCCCCAGATTGACTGGATACATGTCATCTCAGAACAGGATGCAGAAATAAAATTTGTAGGCACTATTAATGATTGCTTCTTGCAGCAGCTAGAACCTACAGTGGGACAGGTAATTTTCAATTTAGTTCTAAGTGGAGCACAAGATCTGATCCAAGAGGTGAATACAGCTGAACCACTCAATAACAACAACCATAAAGCAATTAAATTTAACATCCTGGAAAATACCAAAGAAGCCCGTCCTAGTAGCACAAGAAGGGGAACTACACAAAAATGAAGAAGATAGTTAAATTAAATTAAAAGGAGCAGTCACAAAAGTGAAATGCCTGCAAGCTGCATGGAAACTTTTAAAAACCACCACAATAGAGGCTCAAATTAAATTAAATTAAAAAGAAAATTGTAAAAGGAACAAAAAAAATGTCACCATTGCTAAACAGAATAAAAGAGGTGGCTAGAGGCAAAAAGCTTCCTTTAAAAATTGGAAGGCAGATCCTACTGAGGAACATAGTAAGTAGCATAACCTCTGGCAAGTCAAGTGTAAAGGTATAATTAGGCAGGCCAAAAAAGAATTTGAAGAACAACTAGAAAAAGGCACAAAAACAAACAGTAAAAAACTTTTAAATACATCAGAAGCAGGAAACCTGCCAAACAAGTCC
Source organism: Dermatemys mawii (assembly GCA_007922305.1). Classification (NCBI taxonomy): domain Eukaryota; kingdom Metazoa; phylum Chordata; order Testudines; family Dermatemydidae; genus Dermatemys; species Dermatemys mawii. The sequence continues at coordinate 24,252,697 of ML677350.1, read as the reverse complement.
ATGAGGCCATTGGATGATCAAGGTGCGAACAGAGCACTCAAGGAAGATAAGGCCATTACAGAGAAGCTAGATGCACAGCAGAGAATGTGACAGATTCCCACACCTAAATCATTCTTTTTAGATGACAAACATTATAAACTGTCATAGACTGAGGTATCAGTAAAGATGATTTTGGAACAAATTGATAAATTTAACAGTAGTAAGTCACCATGCCTAGATGGTATTTACCTCAGAGTTCCAAAGAAATTCTAATATAAAATCCCAGAACTACTAAATGGCATACATAACCTATTGCTTAAATCAGCTTCTGTACCAGATGACTGGAGAAGAAGCTAATGTGATAACATTTTTTTAAAAAGGCTCCAGAGGCAATCCTGGCAATTATAGGCTCATCAGTCTAACTTCAGTATGAGGCAAATTGTTTGAAACTGTAGTGAAGAAAGAAATGTCAGAAACAGACGATAACACGGCTTGTTGGGAAAAGAGTCAACACGGTTTTTGTAAAGGGAAATCATGCCTCACCAATCTATTTCAATTTTTTGAAGGGGTCAGAAAACATGTGCACTAAAGTGATCCAGTGAATATAGTGTACTTGAACTTCCAGAAATCCTTTGACAGATTCCTCACCATAGGCTCTTAAGCAAAGTAAGCAGTCATGGGATAAGAGGAAAGGTCTTTTCATGGATCTGTATCTGGTTAAAAGACAGAAAACAAAGGGTAGTTTTCATCAGAATGGACAAAGGTGAATGATGGAGTCCTTAAGGCATCTGTACTGGGACCAGTGCTGTTCAATATATTCATAAATGATCTGGAAGAAGGAGTAAACAGTGCAGTGGCAAAGTTTTCAGACAATAAAAAATTACTCAAGACAGTTAAGTCTAAAGTAAACTGCAAAGAGTTACAAATGGACCGCACAAAAGTGGGTGATTTGGCAACAAAATGACAGATGAAATTCAGTGTTGACATATGCAAAGTAATGTGCACTGGAAAACAAAGCCATTTATAAAAGGGATAAATAATAAGAGGTAACTATCATAATGCCACTATAGAAATCCATGGTACCTCCACACCTTGAATACTGTTTGAAGTTCCGGTGGCCCCATCTCAAAAAATATACATCAGAATTAGAAAAGGTACAAAGAAAGGCAATAAAAAATGATTGGGGTATGGTACAGCTTCCATACGAGGAGATATTTAAAAGATGGGTTGTTCAGCTTGGAAAAGAGAAAACTAAGAGGAGGTGTGATAGAGATATATAAAATCATCAATGCTGCAGAGAAAACGAATAAGGAAGTGTTTTTTACCCCTTCGCATAACACAAGAATCAGGGGGTCACCTGATAAAATTAATAGTTAGCAGGTTTAAAACAAACAAAAGAAAGTACTTCTTCACACAACACAGTCAACATGTGGAACTCATTGCCAAAGGACGTTGTGAAGGCCAAAAGTATAACTGGGTTCAAAAAAAGAATTAGGTAAGTCCATGGTCTTTACTGCCACTAAGATAGTACTACAGGATGGCATTGTTCACAGTTCATTTACTATAAAAGGCAAAGATTTAGACCTGCTGTAACAGTAAAGTTCTACCACAATGAAACCTAAGGGAAAACCCATCATGAATTTTAATAATATGAAAACAGTTGTATGATTTCATCTTATGGTTACTGTATATATATATATATATATATATATATACACACACATATACATATACACACACACATACACACACACACATACACATATACATATACACATACATACATACATATATATATACACACACACACACACATACATACATTAACGTAGTGCCCAAAGGCCTCATTTAGGATCCAGACCCCTTTGTGTTTGAAAGAGCTCACAATCTGAATTAAAGTTTGCATTCTAACTTAGGAGTTTACAGTCCAAATTTCCTTCTCTATAAGTAGGGTCAGCACCCATACCTACATTCAGAGAATACATGTGATTTTCATTGTTCTATTCCATGGGTCCAGTGGTCAGGCCAATTCAATTAAAGATCCATGAAATTAAAGATTCCGGATCCACGGTATGTGTCGCAATGGCAATACACTGATATGATGAGTATAGCCATGACATAAACCCAAAATAAATGTCTGTGAAGCTGTTTCAGTTCATAAGCGTTCATTGGAACCTCTTCACTTTGGGTTACAACTCCCCATGGTTCAAAACATTTTAGGTTTCACAGAATCCAAAAAGTCCAGAATAAAGTCCCAACCAAGCTGTGTCTGTTTTTGGACTCAGCTGGCGCAAAAGACTCTGATCTCTGCAGCTTTCCACCCAATAAATAAATAAATCAGCTTTACTCAGAATTCAGCCCCAGTGAGTGAACCTGCCCAAGTTCTGGATTTGTAATAAAATCTAAAAACGTGACAAAATCATCTAGAGGGTTTCTTTTGGGAGGAAGGGGTCTCTACAAAGTTTTGTTCAGATCTAAAGACTAAATAGAACAGCATATATTAATGCAATATCACAATATGAATACATGGATGTCATGATTATTCAGGTCTCACAAGGAAAGTGAAAAAGAGGTGGAATCCCACAATAAATGGTTTTCTTTTGAAAACAAAGAGCCCTTAGAAGTGTATGCATGAGGCAGGCAGCGTATAAAGGGTTCTGAAGAACGCAGCCCGGTCTGAGGGTGTGCCTGACAGAGAGGGTGGGTGTAGTTTCAAACAGGTCCTGTCAGATCCCAGAATTAACCATCCTCCTTCAAATCTCCCTACTTCTTCCTTTTATTCTTTGCCTCATTTTTTTTTGTTCTCATTTGAAAGAAAACAGCAAGAAATGATTCTGGGGGAGAAATGCCAGGACTCAACTCCTGCTGGGAAGAGAAAAAAAAATTCTGGAGCTGCCTCCAAGTTCTGCTCACTTTGTGTAATGGAATCACACAGCATCTCTTTCAGAGATTGAAATAGGGCAAATAATGTTTACCTGGGTAAGATCACATCTTTGGTTAATGAAGCAAAACTAAAGCCTCAAAAAACAATGATGCACTTCTGAGGTGACAATACAGGCAGTCCTCGACTTTACAACGTTCGATTTACGGCGAACAGAACTTATGATGCTTCTGAATCAACATCCAGATTTGACTTAAGACAATTGGTTTTGACTTTACTATGCTCAATCCCGCAGTGGAGTGGACTGCGGTTCTGAGTGGCAACATTTTGACTTACAACCCAATTTTCAGGAACCAATTGTGTCTTAAGTCCGAGGACTGCCTGTAGTACCTTTTGGTAACACAGTGGACACTGAGGAGTGGGAGTGGGTGGAAGGAATGTCAGGGAGTTGAGAATCATGGTTTTATTACAACAAAGTCTCCTGTTGTTCAAGAGAAAATGCACTGAAAATGTCTGTCCTTTGTCAACAATGATTCGAGCAAGAGTGGACTGGGAGATTCTAGGATTTGTGTCATCCTATTCACTTTTCCTAGCCATCCTATCTTTACACACAAGGATTATAATAAAAAGTGTGCCATAGAGAAATGCTAGCAAGATACTGCACTTTATATCCTATCTTTTCTCCTATGACATGGCTTGGTGTTTCAAAACTTTATACTCCTGCCATGTAGTGCCAGGTCTGGGATCAGCATCCACAGATTCTAGTGCAGGGGTAGGCAAACTTTTTGGCCTGAGGGCCACATCTGGGTTCCAAAATTGTATGGCAGGGCAGGTAGGGAAGGCTGTGCCTTTCCAAACAGCCTGGCTCCGGCCCCTATCTGACCCCTCCCCGCTCCTTGTCCCTATGACTGCCCCCTTCCAATACCTCCCACCTTAACTGCCCCCCCAGGACTCTTCCCCCATACCCTGACTGCCCTGACCCCTATCCGCACCCCCGCTACCTGACAGATCCCCGGGACTTCCACGCTCTATGCAACCTCCCCCATTCTCTGTGCCTCCTCAAACAGCCTGGCCCCACCCCCTATCTGACCCCCTCCCACTTCCCGCCCCTTGACTACCCCAACCTTAGAATCCCTGACCCATCCAGATCCCACCCTGCTCCTTGTTCCCTGACCACCCCCTCCTGAGACTTCCATCCCTAGCCACACCACCGGGATCCGACCCCTTATCTCAGCCCGCCAGCTCCTTTGTCCCCTGACCACCCCCTCCAGAGACCACCACACCCCTAACCACCCCGCAGGACCCCACCCCCTACCTAATCCTCCCCTCCCTGTCGTCTGACTGCCCTGACCCTATCCACATCCCCGGGACTCCCACGCCCTATCCAAACTCCTCCGTTCCCCATCCCCTGACTGACTCCCCTGCAGAACCTCCGCCCCTTCCAACCGACCCCTGTCCTCTGACTGCCCCTCCAGGATTCCCTGCCCCTTATCTAACTCCCAAACACCTGTTCCCCAACCATGCTGTTCAGACGAGCGTGTCTGGCTCCGCACAGAGCCAGACACACTGCTCCGCAAGAGCTCACAGCTCTGCCTCCCCAGAGTGCTGCCTGCATGGTGTGCTAAGGCTCTGGGAGAGGAGGGAAGGCGGGGGGACGAGAGCACAGGGGCCAGTCAGGGCAGGCTCATGGGCCACATGTGGCCCATGGGCCATAGTTTGCCCACCCCTACTCTGAATGGATTTGTCGCCCTCTGGGGGCCAGTCTATATATGAAATAAAATAGCTAGCCATCACTACCACTACCAACTCAATAAACTACCCCTTCAGCTCGACTGGTAGAGGCCTGTGTGCAGAAAATCCCAACCGATCCCCACCAACAACTCATGATGGGAGTTGATACAAGGTTATTTAAATAGTAATGTTATTTTCTCCCACTCATCTGCCACTTCTTCATTTTCTCCTATGATCTCTGCGTAGGAGTAACTAACAAGTCAACTTTTATAAGCGTTTACAAATTTTAAACTTTGTTCTCTATTCCAGACATGCAAAAATACCTCAGAGAGTCTGGCCCAGGCTATTGCCACAAGTCACAAAAAAGGGAAAAGACAAAAAACCCCAAACACCGCATCATGCTCCTCAGGAGGTACGCACCTATAATATTGTGTACAGAGCATTTCTCCACTCCAGCCAACAGTACAGCAAGAAAGAGCTGGGGGTCCTTTCAAGTTGGTCCAAACTCCCTACCAGAAAACAACAGATCTCATGTTTAGCTTAGGTCAGCCAGGGGAAGAAAAACAGTCCTAAAATCACAAAGTCCTTTAAGCTCCACTCAGTCCTTCCATTTTCCAGTTTTTCCTTGTGTCTGGGTGAATATTTCCTCTCCCTGGACCCCTTCAGGATTTCTCTCTCAGCATCCTATTTATATCTCTGCTTTAACAAGTTTTAGGTAAACCTTCTCTGCCTACTAAGCCATTTTAATATTTTGATTTTATTTAGTTTTTTTATTTCCATACACGGGTTGTCTACACATTGCTTTACTCTACATCAGAGGGATATCAATTTTTAGTCCACACTAGCATAGCCTGCACTAACTGACCCACATGTAGACTCTGCTGGCGCGCACCACAAGTCTCCTAATGCGCAGTAATTTCAAACACTACAATATTACTACATAAGGAACTTTTTGCATGCGCCAACAGGGTCGACCCAAGCCAATTAGTGGGCAACAAGCAAGTGTATGCTAGAATTTATATACCCCTAATGCACACTAAAGCACCATGTACACAAGCTCACAAACTGGAAAAATTAAGAATTTCTTGTTAAAGCCATTTTAGAGAGCTTCTGAGATCATAAAAAAAGTTTCTGAAAGTTTCTAAATAATGTTTTAAATATTTCTATAATAAACACCTGGTAAATTTGAAAAACAATGTAACATTAAAACCTCTTTCCCTCAGTTTTTAATCAAACTACTCTGGAAAAATTTCACCCTGGCATGAGATGCAACATGCACAATTTCAAGAAGTTTCTTTTAGTTGAAGTGGAGCTAGTTGAAAACCTGGCTTGTAACAGGAAGCTAGCTACGATCTTAACTATGTAGAATAATTTACGTTTCTGATTATATGAGTTTTCATTTCTAGAGATGAGCACAGACGGAAGCGATTTGAATTTTGTAAAACCACACTGCTCAAATTCTATTTTATCCAACCTCCCTCCCACCCCCATCTTCTCTCTCACACACACAATTTTGGAGTGACTATCTGGGTGGAGCTGAGAAATCATTATAATTTACAGTACAAGTATTGTACCTTTATAGTCCAAAGCACAGCAATGTGTGTCACCCTTGTAAGTTAGTGTTTTGACGATTAAGGTGGAATAAGGAAGTATTGGAAAGGTTGGTTGGTGGTTGGTTTGTTGTTTTTAATAAGGGATGGCTTGCTTATATAGTTCCAGTTTTGGCCACGCTCTAATTTTGATCTTCTTCTACCAATGGTCTAAAATATCTATTTGATGCCTATTACATAATCAGCAAATGCCAAAACAACTAGAAACAGTCTGTCCAAAAGAGTTCTTTGCACTGAGCTTCCACTAATTACTAGTGTTAACAAAACCAGCAGGCAGTCATTATACACCCTATGGATAAAACAGACTTTGATAAAGAGATGACGTCCTCTTTCAAATATTGTTTCTGGGTATGAAAAGTGTTGGCGCACATGTTCGTTTTTATTTTTACTTTTCAGGGTGATATAGTATAAATCAAGTCTCCATGAATGCAACAATTCATTTTTTAAAAAATACCACAGTAATCTATGGAAATGCTGCATAAATCTGTATCTTGCAATAGTGCTATTGGCTATTACTCAAGAACATTGTAGGAATTAAACAAGAGATAAGGCAAAGAGTTTTCATTTTGCATCTGAAAAGCCCGTCTGTATTGATATCAGAAAAGGGTGGGGGGAGAAAAATGACAGCCACTGGCCAGTCCTTTAACCTTTCTAACAGGGCTGATGGCAGCAATGAAGCTTAATCAATGCAATGGAAGTGACATTTTGCAGTCAAATCAAATTAAATGGAAATGAAAGAAAAATCTGAGGTCCAACCTAAAGGCTGTTCCCTCTTGCCACCGAGGTCATTGCCATGGCAACTAAACACTACAAATGTGTGGAGTAAATCCTTAACAAATCTGTAGAAAGCATGTCCAATTGAATATGATGGTTTCTGTCACTGTACTTTGTAGATTTCAAAAGAAAAGAAAACCCCCCACAGACACCTTACACTGAAAGTAACCAAAAAGTAGTTCAGTCAGAAACTGAGCAGTACAACAACATGGATAATCTGTCCCCTACTCCGAGGCATAGAAATATTTGCACTAATAGGGCCCGCTATACAAGAATTAGTGGATAGTTAAAGATGGAGCCCATGTTAAGTGGATTAGAGCATGAAGAGTTATGTTTACCTGTCTTATTTCAACTTGAGAATCTTCTTTGGATCACTGTAAAAGCACTGAATACAGTTGAGAGCAATTCCTACTGCAGATTGCTTATGGCTGTCATTCCTCTCAGCTTTAAAGTTATTTCCCCTCATTCCTATGCCCATTTTATTTTTTTTAGGGTTCATGACAACTGTGGACTGATAGCCCTGGTTAAAATTCAACCATGGTGCAGAGAGACTGTGTGAGATTCCCACCTAACCGCACAGAGCTTTGCCAATGCAACCTCAGGCTTTGCCTAGAATGCTCTCCCCTCACCACCCTATGTTGGCACTGAGCAGTATCTTCAGCACAGGCTGTCAATCAAGTTGAAATGTGCAGCTCATGGAATGTAGGTGAAATAGTTACAGGAGAGAGACAAAAATATCCACAGAGAACTAAGCTGAGATTGCTAAATTCATTTCTAACCAAAGTGCTATTGGAAAGCAGGTCTCTGAAGGGGAAAGAAAAATACATTTTTAATTCATTTTGCCATCTCTCCAAATCATGTGCACCCCTCTCTCTTTTTCAATCACCATTCAAACTATGAGTTTCTTCTGACACCCAGGCAAATGTCCCCTACTTCCCCCACCCCACTGCCTCTGCACACACCTGAACAGAATTAAATATCATTACAAAATTCCTACCAACATTCCCAGAGTATATTTCACCCTCCAACTTAAATGGTCCTTCACTGTTACATGTTTTTAAAAACCACATCAAAGTATAACACCCATATGCACACTCTCATTCCTCTGAGTACCTATCTGCACATCCAACCAGAGGCTCCAACGAGAGCACAGGGAAAATATTTTCCTGTACAATGAGATAGTCTTAACATGGCAAGCTTTGACCTTTCCCAAACTTGTCATTTATCTAAGGTGGCAACCATTATCCTCTCCTTGGACACATTGGAATTTTGAGTCGGCTGCAGTGATGCAGTCATTGTGCATTATGGAAGAACTCAAGAGATTATATGCCCTGGGCCAGCAGAGGTTGGGCATATTACAAATCTGATGTGAGGTGACATTTTCTACTCAAATACATACAGCCATGGGTCATCACACACCTTCCTGCATGAACAACAATAGACACTAATGAACTAATTTCGGGGGTGGGGGGGAGGGAATTGTTACTTCCAGGTGCGGGAACAAAAGACCTCTCTGCTACCTCAAACCAGAAGAGATTCTGGTTTTCCTACAACCTTTTACTGCAGTTTCACCTTTTCCAGGCAATGCTTGTACATAGCCTTAAATAGGGCATCTTCAGACAAGGCCATTTAGTTGGGAGCTATGTGTGACATTTTCTACACTCGTGGACAATAAAACACAGAGAAGCACACAGAAATGTACATTGATCTGCAAAGCAACACTTCTAATGATGCCTATGCAAAGATGAGTATACAGCAGAACCCTAATTATGTGAAAGTAATGAGTTTACATGGAATTTATTTGGCTAAACAAGCTACTCTCAGATAAAAGCAAAGTAATCATTTTTACAAATTAAATACCGGTAGACATAACCTAACTTTCAATCATAGCTAGCAAGGTGCAAGGTGTTGGCTTGTCCCCAGCCCATAAAAGACCAACTGCCATACTATGAGTCTCTTCCTAGGCACAGTTTTATTTCCCAAACACAGGCAAACAAACACTAAACAGTTCTTTAGCCCACCCTGGGCTTCTCTCAGACCCTCCTGCCTGTTGCAGGACTCTTCTGTACTCTTTCAATTGAGCATCACCTTTCAGGGTTTCCTCCTTGAAGGGCTTCCCCCACTGCACCCAATCCAGCCAGTCAGCCCACCCGCCCCAGGGCAGGTTCCCACCTCATCCCCTCCCAGAGAACTGGAACCTGCACCTTCTTTAGTGACAGTCTCTTCATAACCCCAGGGGCTGCTTCACCCTCTTAATTGGCCAAACTAGCAGCACCCGTTCCAGCACAAGGGAGCTGGACCTACTTCCTTTAAAGGAGCCACCCTGTGACTGAGGGTTTGCATATTAGGGACTTTTATTGCAAAAAACCGTGTACAGTAATATTTACACCTTATGGGCCATTTCACATATCCTTTCTTTAACCCACTAAATGCTGCAATTTCCCACTAAACATTAATTTGGCTGGCAGTCTGGAAAAGATGTCAGTGTTACAAGAGTTAAGGGGCCAATTTATTATAAAACATGCCTGAGCTTTGACTCAAGGCCACAAAAGACCATGGAAAATTGATTTTTCATGACTTCTGTCATGGCCTCTCACAAGCTCCACGGTGCTAAAGCCAAACATATATTTTATTGAATCAGGTCCTACTTGAGCAGCCATCAGTAAATTAATTTATGGAGAATGGAGCTGCATAGCTGCTGGGACGAGGTCCCGGGGCTAATGCTGCAGTTTAGGAGATGGAGATGTTAATCTGCTATCCAAGCAAGCAAGTTGTCTCTTGATCTTTTCAATAGCAACCTCATGTGTTAATTTGTAAGTGAAAACTTAATTTCGGATCATCATAAACTAAAATTCTGAGCAGTCAAATAGAAAGTGTCAGTGAAATGCAATGGGATGAGATTAAGTGAGCCTAGGGCACCTGCATCCCATGCACAGACTCTATCAGAAGATAATCCAATATTTAACCTATAGGTCTTTGATGTTTGTTTTGGGTTAAATGAGATAAGCAATGGTTTTATCCAGGAGGCTCTGCTATAGAATGGATCCATGAGTAGTAAAGACGAGGAAATACAAAATACACTAGCTAAACACAGAAATAAAACACTGGAAGATAAAGACTAATACTAGCAACTCTAACCTATGATAGTCACAATTCCCAACTAAAAGGATCTACTCATTTTCTTATTTGTATTGGTAGCTGCCTATTCAAAATCTTATAGAATGCAACAGACAATGATAGCTTTTCTATAGTACTTTTTATTATTATTAAAAACCACCCTACAGATCTTTATTTTATATACCTTGACCACGTCTCCTCTTATTCATCTCTTCTCTCAACTCAATAGAGATGGTAAAAACAAATTGGACAGAATATTTTTCAGTCAGAAATTACCTTTTCATCAAAACCAGAATTTTCTCTGGGCACATGTAAATTCTGATGACATTTTGTTTTAAAAATTGGGGAAGAGGGGCGTGAAGTATTTTGATAAGGTCAGAACATTCCATTTCTACGTTTTTGGAACACATGAATGTTTTCATTGTTTGTTTTGAAACAACTTTTTATTTTGAAATTTCTTTTATTATATTTTTAAAAGGTTAAAATTAAAAGAAAAATTTTGATTTTATCTAACTGAAATGTTTTGACTGACCAACAACAAAAAAACTGCTTTGTGGGAAATTTTGAAATTCCTTGTTTTCATCCAAATTTGGAATTCCAGTTCATATGCAGCTCTACTAAACAATGTTAACATTTTCAATTTCTCTTCATATTGAAGTCTAACACCCATAATTGTCATTCATGTCTAGGTCCCCTCTATTCCACATAGAACAACAACAACAATTAATAAAACTAAGTGAAAGCAAGCCTTTAATTTATGTAATGGTATTGGAATATTTCCAATATTATTTTACATTAATGCAGACATGTACAATCATGTTATCAGGCAATAAATTGTTCTTATTTCATCAAAATCAAATGTATGCTAGGAGAATCATAAAAATTTTAAGTGAAAACAAAACTAACAAATGGTCTTAGTAAATAACCCTACTGCCTTTGTTACTCATGTTAGTTCTGCATTTATCACTTGATTTGTATTTGATCTTCTCCAAGCAACATAACCATTTCATCCTGCATCCTTGAATGAAGGCCAGTTAACAAAAAAGGTAGATAGTTAATGATACACCAATATAATAAACTATATTTAGAAGTAATAGATTAAAAGGTCAATTTAGGCTGATCAGCGGAATACAGTGAAAGTTAACAATGAAATCTATTAGATTTTGGAATATTCTCTCTAGGAAAGTGGTGAAAACTTCATTGACAGGGATATTTAAATTTAGACTGAACACAAAGTCCAAAAAAATACTATAGTTCACAATTCTGCACTGAGAAGAGAATGAAGCAGATGACCTACTAAGTCACTTTCATTTCTAATTTCTACTGTCAAGCCACAATTTTTTCCAAAAGCAATTAGAAATTTCTTTTTTGTGCCCAACTTGAGACACCTTAAAGGGGCTAGATTTTCAGAAAGTGCTAAGCACCAGCCCTCTGAAAATTAGGCTCCTTTAAGGTGTCTCAAGTTGGGCACCTAGAATTAAAGGCACTCAAAGTTACCACTGACTTTTGAAAACCTTGCCTCACACGAGTGAACCTTCGTGTGCACGAAGGCAGGGGATTTACGCAAGAGTAATGGCTAGGCTAGCTAACTGGGGTAAGGAAATCACAATCTGCTCCCATTATTCTATGCTTTTCCTATCCTAAAACACAGCCACAATGCATTGAAGCACGTCTGTGGGAACCTCTCTCCAACTACTATAATTGAATACCAAGAGGCAGTAGAAATTTTAAAATAAAAAGCTCAGAGGACGTCACTCTCACAAAGTCATTGATGAGGCATCTAAATGAGACTACCCAGAACTGTATCTTAGCTGTTTTGTGTACACTATACATACTAGGTTAATTAAGCCATCAAAAAAAATGAAGGAAAAAGAAAAAACAGGATACAAAAGGCAAGGGAAACTTCTTCAGTAAGTTAAAGCACTCTTAATAAGTAACAATATGACATTAGTCATTAAGAAACAAGAACTCTAAATAATGCATTCAGAACCTATAGATCTAAACCAGAAGATAACAAAGCTTCATAAATCTGTTTGTTCATTAAGTTTTAAAAAAAAAACACCCTAGACTTTGTGTTGCTATCATGTCAGCTGGCACCAAACTGTATGCAATTTAGTGCAACTACAAAGTGAAACCCATATTCTACAATGGCAGGGTTTTTGATCATGCTAATTAACAGCCATTTTGTTTAAAATAAACAGATATGACTCTAATTGCCTTTTTTACATAAGAAAGGGAAGATCTTAAAAGTGAAAGCATGCAAAAGGAAAGATCAGACAGACGCCTTTCAGACTGATAAGCAAACTGTGTGTGAAATGCACACAAATGAAGTTCGGGACACTCTCTGGATTGACAGCAGGGAGAGTGCAAAGCAAGTGAATGAATGGCTTCTAGAGGTGAATAGGCATGGCCACATTTTCCTTCCAGTGGGACAATTAGACATGGTTCAACATTCTATCCTTTTTATTTTCTTCCATCTCTCTGTTTTATGAGTCATTCCTAAGTAGTTAAACCTTTTCTAGGACCTAACCTGCAGCAATACCACTTAATTCTGTGAACTCAACAGAACTCATAAGGAGTCTGGTCCATACTTGGGTGGGACCTCCAAAGAAAATCCAGATTTTGCAAGAAGTGAAGTGATTTAGAAGAAGGCATTCTAACCTCTGTGTTTACTTAACCAATGTTCATGCCAACTTCAAAGAGGCCAACTTCAAAACGGGCAATTACATTTAGTCTAAAATGAAACCTGGAGTTGCTGTTGAAGAAAAAGCGTTCTTTCTTCTCTGCATCCAGATTGTGCAATGTTACTGCTGGTCCCTTTCCCCGCAGAAAAAACTGCATTTCAGTAATGAGCAATGTGATTCCTACGTACATTCTGATCCTTCACTGAGCTTCATAAAGACAGAATCCTGCATCCACACAAAGCACATCGCAGAATGGTAGCTACAGTCTGTAGCGTACTTTTCTGTGTCACTGTCCAAACAAACAAAGATCCCAGGCTGCTTCACAGGAAGATTAATTAACATTTCAGAGGAGCTCGCTTTAAAAAAAAAAAAAGAGAGAATATGAGTAGAGCTGGTTGGAAAATGGTTGCTTATTTTCCCCACTGAAAATGTTGCCACTTCCTGAAAAACTGAAAACAAAGTTTTTAGCTGGAAATGAAAAATTTCTTTTTGGAAATGTCACTGTGGTGTCACATAGGAAGTGTGGTTCAGATACTTCACACCCCCATCTTCCTCTAAAGACTGGGCTCCCGGAAGAGAATACTGCACCACATCTCCTTAGCAACATGGGCTATGGAGAGCACATCAAGACAGCCCTCTCCTAGCTACACTGTCTTTCATAGAACATTCAGGTGTCAGTCTTAATCTTCAAGACGCTCAATGGCCTGGACCTAGGACATCCAAAAGATCCCTTGAAGTTCTGAGATGAAGACCAGGGTCAACAGCTCCATTCCTCAGGCAGAATGGTACTTTCTACCATGAAGATAAATTTGTACAGAAGACAGAACTTTCTTGGTGTTTGGTATGAGGCGGTGGAACAAACTCCTCCAGAGACTAAGTACCATGACAAACCACACGGTCCTCCACACAAACTCTACTCCCACCCCAAAAAAATCCACTCACTACACACAAAATTCTTCTCCTAAAGTCAGGGTGAGGAAAAGAATTTATCACATGTTAAAGAAGTGTAGTTACATTGCTTAATGCACTACTGGAAGGCACTGAGATATTACAGTGATGAGCACTGTATAAGAATCTACATGGAACAAAACAAATTACATCTCCATTGGTGCACGATGGTCTCCAGTTGACTATGGGAATGTCTAGACATGGTGTATGCTGGGAGACGTCCTTATATGAAACCCTGCTTGTAGAGGAAAAGGGGCTCATGACACACCTGATCCAGAACTTGCAGGAAGCATTATAGCAGCATTTCTTAATTTATTTATTTTTTTATTTTCAGCAGAAAAGTTTCAGTTCTGGGGGCATTCTGTTTCTGAATGAAAAGTTGAAGTTTTCCAAAGAAAGTAAAAAATGCGTTTCTCCAAAACTCAATTTTCTGTCAAAAACAGGTTCATCAGAAAAATGTCCACAAATTCTAATGAAGATTAAATTATTCTCTAACTTCAACACAAGAGCAGTTTCAATGACCTTTAAATATTTTGTTAATGTAATTATGAACAACAAGCTCATTTCCCTTTTGAAAATGAGCAACAATATATATTTTAGGGCAATTTTATTACTAGTCAAACAGTACAAGGTATTGTGCTATTGGTTGAGGACCCCGGACTAAATGACTTGATTTTTCAATTCACCAGCCCTTATAGGTTAAAGCTTGGCTAATTTCATTTAGAAAGGGCCATGTTATTTTTCAAGTGCTAAAAACCTGCAGAATCATAAAACAGCAACAGTTTTATTGCCTGAATTTGAGAGAGAGAAAGATTCAGTAGTTTTCCAAGAAGCACAAGTCAGGTTGCCAGAAATGTGCCTGAAAGAATTACACTGTAAAATTAAGTCATAAAAAGAAAAACAGGATAGACAACAAATTGCATATCAGCATTACCTTAATACCAGCATAACATCAACAACAATACAATAAAGGACAATGAATGTTATGTATTCAGGTGATAATTCCTCACACTATGGCCAAAGCTACACCTTTAAATCCAGACTCTTATTATTATATTATATTCATTTTTTACTAAAGCTTAATAGTGGTGAATGCTTTTAGTCATTCTGGTGGCAAAATCTTCCCTTGAATTCTGGACCCAAAAAAAGTGCCAACAGAAACCATTGGCAATTTAGGGTTTGGTTCTGTTTTCCATGAAAATAATTTCTCACGGAGCCACAGAATTAAAATGACAACCATGGTCACTAGGTTTTCCCTGGATCTCACACACAAAAATCAACCTCTTTCTATCCACTAGATGAAAATTCATTTTTTGTGGAAAAAGGTCAAAGAGAATTTGGCTTCTGCACTCAGTCATCCTTGATTTAGACACCAAGTAAAATCTTCAAAACCACCAAATAATTTCAAGGACTTCTCAATTAGACTTTGGCTTCTAGCGACTAAGTCATTTTTGAAAATAGGACTTAAGAGCCACGGTTTTGTCTTATCTGGACACAAAAGGACATGGTTTTGACAAACAACCCAATTCCACAAAAGAAGCGTAAAATGAACACTCAGGTCTCACATACCCATTTAACCAGCCCCTCCCCCACACCACTTCCATTATATATTATAAAGGGCAAGTCCATATTACACTAATAGTTGGAATATCTGAATCTAGATTTTACCATCAGATTTTACTGTGCAGCAATGGTGCCGTGGCTTCAAGCAACATTTTTTGCATGGCACAATAGGTGAAATGACACATTTGTCTCCAAAGACTCAACCACCTATACTAATTGTCAGGCTTCTAAAGGAGACAAGTTAAAAAAAAATAAACTTATGTTGAAAAAAAATTAATTGCAAACAGGAATTCAATCCAATTGCAAAATACCTGTGGTTTTAAGACATTTATAGAAGACAGCTAGAAGGTAAGTCCTAGAAAGTACTTCCAAATATAATTCATTGTTAACTGTACATAGCACGCATGCTGATTTCAATGGGACAAATCGCCCTTACTATGAAGTGTGGAGACAAACAGGCACTTAAGCAGAACTGGGACAAGAATGAGACAAAACTGAAGGCGATTAACAATAATAAATGTGATAATATCTTGCATTTACATAGATACTCTCATCCCAGAGGATCTCCAAATGTTTTACAACAGACACCTCTGCAGTGGAACAGAGCAGCTGTTGAATAGCACAGGAGAAAGATTACATAGCAGTTTATGGCTGGGAGTATAACTTCCCCAACATGCAAGAGGACTTTAAGGTGGGCAAAACAGGAGCTAGAATTTAGCCAGGGCACAGAGGCTAACACCCTAGTCTTCAAAATATACCATGGATTCTTTAACAACAACAACTGGAACATGTCTTGGTTTTATTTCTCTCCCTAAAGATGGATCTAGACCCAAGAAATAGTTTAAATTTGTTTTCATTCCAGTACTTTAAAAACTATCATGTACAGTACAGTAAATATGCTTTTCTGAAGTTGTATTGCATCATAGTGATAGCTTTGTCAAATTTAACATGGTGACTTATACTGTTAAAAAAGAAAACTATGCCTATTTCTGTACTGATCACTTTCAAATTGTGCTTGAAAAAATCCAATTGGATGACACACCCATTATAGTATATTTTCAAATACTGGAATGAAACTAAATTAGCACATTGCCTTGTGTCAGGAAGAAACTATTTTCATATCAAAAGTATAGATGAATATTTATTCAGTCATGATGACCTACAATATGTAAATTATTAATATAGAGAAAAGGTTTATGTTGGGAAAAACTAACCCATCTATTTTGCTGTATTATATATTCATTATAGGAAAATACCCGAGTAAGAATATCACACAAAGGCAAGAGAAGCAGAGTTAACGGTGATACCTTTATATATTGGTAACAGATAAAATCCTGACTATCAGACTGAGTGAGTTCCTACACCAGGGTATTAGACACTGTACTAAATAAGAGGGAGCCTTATAGTCTCTCCTAACTTCTTACAGCACCCTCTACAGGGATTTCATTCCAGACTCATGACTGCATTATAGCGAACTTGATCTTATAGGGAAGAACCACACAGACATTCACAGCAGAAGTTGGATTCCAATTACTCTACTCTATTTCGGGGGTGCAAATATATTACTAGATGGAGTACTCTCCTATCAGAATTCTATTGACAGAGCTGTATGCAGAGGGAGAAAGTATATCCAGCTCCTATTTGGATTCACATAATATGTTGAATCAAACTCAGATTGTCCCTTGAACTCTATACCTCACGATTAGCTTAACTAAAGCTGATTTTTCTCCTCTTCACGTAGAGATGAGAGAACCTTCAATAAGTATAAACAGTTCAACACTGTTCTATAGTTCCTCTACAAGCTACTGAGCATTACCACCAACAAGGCCTTAGCAAAATGCATCATCCTGGCCAATTCTGCTCACTAGTCTGCTGTTCACTTCAGGGTTCCATTCAGGAGTCTCAGCTACTCCCGTTCACTCGTACAAAGTGACCGGTCATGTGATCCTGGTTTTGGTTTTGTTTTAGAGTCAAGGATTCCATTTGGCTACATCCAGTCAAATTCTGCCTGAGATCTATACATCCAGCATACAATCAAGTCAAAAGAGATCTGAGATCAGAATTTGGCCATTTGAGTCAAAGGCATTTGTATCCTCTTTGATGTTGGGACTGGATACAAAATAAATAAAGGGCACAAATCAGAAATAATTTTGTGAATTTTAGATACATCATTTAGGGTTTGCACTGGTTGGTAGGGATAGCCTGACATAAGGCTTTAAAAGATACATCATTTTTAGTTTAAGAAAAACTGATATACCTTTGCTTTTAAGTCATTACAATTGTGTAATCTTTTCCTTAAATATAGAATATTTCTTACCCGTCTTAACATTGTCTCATTTGGATTAGAATACTTTAAATATTTTGGCTTTTCAAATGTTTATTTAGAATAAAAACAAGCAGGAATATGTACTGTTTGAAACCATCTGTGTCATTAGATCATATCATCACATCATGATGCAACATGATGAGGTTTCACAGGCTCCAAATGAGCTGCAAGCAAGTGCATTACACAAAATAACCAGGGTAAAAAATCACAAGTGTCAAGTTCAGCAGCAAACGTCACAGGTCTTCATATGCATTACTTGCACGTTCCAGTACAGGAAAATCTAATCTACATTGATAGGTTTCAGAAACAGATTTGCACCTTTACGTTTAAGATTTATAAAAATAGGTCTAATCACACTGTTCTAAAGCACATCTGTACAACACATAAATTAACAGATCAACCCGATAACTGTTAAAGGACTCCAACACAATCTCAAAGGACTCAGAAAAGCTCTTCCCAAAAAAGGCCACAGTCAAACTCACCCCCTTCATGGAAAAGCCTGATCAGAAACCACAGAAGGACCTAATAGCACGCTCTTGTGCAACTCAGTTTATGCCTTAAAATTTAAATTTCAATTTTTTCACTGTTTACCAAAATCAAAAGGAAGGAGACATTCTGGCATAAGCTACTACGTGTAAGCATAATTTCCAGTTTAGTAAATGTAGCAAGATCCCTAAACACAAAATAGTACCTGCTTTCATTACCCTTTCATCTCTTGCACTCCACTTGCTGAATGACACATACTCTGAAAAGTGACTAAACCTGTTTAAACTCAATAACATTATTATTAGTTATATTTACATAGGACTTTTCATACTAAAAGGATCCCATCAGACAGGAATGACTTCCTCACCACTGAAATGCAACCACCTCTGGAGTGGAATCCAACAGCTGATTAACTGTGCACAGCAACACTACAGAACACAATATAGGTCAGGAAACAGAGTAAAATACTGTACCCAACTGCAACTGAATTAAGCAAATGACTAAAGTGACTCTAAAAGAGACCTTCTGGTCTCTCAGGTACACAATACATTTTAAAAGTAAGCATCCTGAGGGAGATGACTATACAATCTACCCTATCCCATACGGCCTGATGCCAGAAGTTCTGCATGACCTTTGATGAGCTTCCAGCAACATTTACATGCACCTAAATGATGGTTCTGCCCTTCAATATTCACAGGCAGCACCCACGGAAGTCAATGTCAGCTGTGCCTGCAAAGTTAAGAGCAGAATTTGGCCTGACGTAGTTTGTTATCAAAGAGACCATGTGAACTCTTTTAAGAGCTCAGTAAGTTTAAAAACCATCTAAGAAAATGTGCCACCGCTACAAAAGGAGTTAGAAAGCTCCTACAAAAACAAGTGCAAAAAACTCAAGTTTTAGTAGTTGCAGTGATGTGACTTAAAATATATAGCAGAGAAATCAAAAGAAGGTTTTGTCCTAATAAAGATAATCTTTAATTCATACTACATCATTATTAATTATTATTATTGTTATTATTTTAAGGGGAGCTGGTTGAGCTAGATATGGTCTGTAAATCTTAACAGATATTCATGACACTCATCTGTTTATTTTGGACCTTTAACACTATTTAAACAGTTTATTGTATAGGATATTAAAATGCCAGCTTTGCAAAAAGAACAGCTTTTCCTCTTTACATTAAAAAAATGAATGAAGAGCTAGAGATCTTCCTGGCATCTTCACTTCCTCACTGTATTTAATTTTATTTTTATCGCAAAGTGAAAAGAGAAGACAACTGCTGAAGATCAAACAAGAAATCTGTGGCAGAATCAGGTATAGAATCCACATGTCCTGATTCACTGCCCTAAGTTTTAGCTCACAAGAACATCCCTGCCCTGTAAATAGGAGTGATACTGCAGTGTGGATATTTTGCAATTTCATACACTGGTAGATTGATACATTTGAAGAGTGCAACACTAGAAAATTAAAAGCATCTCTGATTATTCGTGTGGCTTATGGAAATATAGCAATAGAGCACCTTATTTCAGGTGACACCTCCGAAAGTGCTTGTGATGTGACTTCAAAAAGGTACTTAAATGATTTTTGGGGAAGTAAATATTGATTGGTCCTACTCAGAAAATACCTTCAAAACCCTTCTGATACCGTACCACTGTGTGTAATTTGGGATTTTCATTGCCAGATTCTGAAGTGGAAAAGTGTGGGATGCCATAATCCTGGTATTTTTTGAACACTAATCACTGAGCACTGTGCCAAATCCCCAGCTATTACAAAATCAGTGTGGCTTCAGTGAAATCACGCTGATTTACATCAGAAAAGGATCTGGTCTTGTTTCTTTAAACAACTGGAGAAGGAAGTTCCAGTCCTCAGCATGATGATGACAACACATTTTACATCTAAACATTGGCTACAATTTGGCCTATAAATTCACATCAGGAAATAGAAGTAATGTTCTTCTAAGTTCTCTTGCAATTTTTAAAAGTTTTTAACTTTGACTATTCTTATTTCCTTTCTTTTACTGTCAATGAATTTGCTAAGGGTATGGTTACACTTACAAGATTATAGTGCTATTGGTTATAGCAGTCCTCTTATACAGTAATATGTATAGCGCTATTGTATGTCCACACTCAGACGCGCCAGCGGTATAGCATGGCCACATTTGGGGCACTTAATGCGGCATTAAGAGCAGCGCATTAGGGCAGGTATCCCAGCATTCAGCTGGGTGCAACGTGCTTTTTAAATGAGGGGAGTTAGGGGGGACGCGTTGTGTGTATGTGGAGGGAGAGAGACAGTGGTTTTTCCGTTCTTCTGAAAGCCTGTCAGCGAGCCTCCGTTCACAGAAGGCTTTGTTTTCACACAGGCTCCCTCCTTAAACATTTGCATTGCTTATCTGCCGAGTTAAGAGAGAAACTCTAAAGAGGTACTTCCGCATTCCTCCAGCCGAGTTCAAAACAAAGGGAAGAGACATCAAGTGCCTTAAATGGCTCTAGGCATCTCCAGAGATCACTTGTAACGCAGTGGGTGTCCACATTCTTGCTGTAGCGCCACAGCAGCTGCGCTACAGCCCTTATTCCCCATGTGGAGGTGGATTACCAGGAGCGCTATAACTCCACGGTTATAGCGCTCTACGTGCCTTGCCAGTGTGGTCGGGTAGGAGGTTATAGCGCTTGTGGGGGCTTTATAGCGCTATAAAGTGCCAGTGTAACCAAGCCCTAACATGCAAACTACATTTTAACTTCTGCATTGACCTCTCTAAAAGAGTTGTGTACTTAGACAGAAAGTTAATATACATACAAGGGAAAGCCTGCACGTAGGGCCAGATTTTCAAGAGCTCAGCAGCCGTAAGGGAAGGGGAATAAGCTATACAGGGATAAGGCACTTTTATACTGGTATAACTGCATTCACTCTAGAGCTGGTACAGGTATAACTATATCAATAAGAAATCATACCCCTAACCAAAATAGTTATTGTAATAGTAAAAAACTATGCATAGACCAGGCCTTAATATTTTTTACATTCCATTGTGCCAGGTTCCCAGCTAAAGTGACACATACTCCAGTAGACCCAGAGCTGACTCATGCAAGAGCCATTCTAGTGCCTTTCCTCCCTTCTCCTTTGAAAAGAAACAGCTTTCATGTCTGTTCTTTAAACACCACCTTATTTGGATTTAAGCCCCCAGCTCTCCTCCTCTCTTGCCCCTCCAAGTTATTTCTTTTACTCAAAGGCACAAGCTTCAGTAAAGCCAGAGCAGCAAAGAGGGATGTGTGAGCATAGCTAGTTCTCTTTGAACTTCCTGTTTCGGTGCAAATTCTATACGGCTATTCTGGGACTGCCACTGCAGAACAAAAGAAAATCACCAAACATTCTGGGTAATCCCCTTCTGTCACTTTTATTCTTCTGACAAATAAATTAGTGATGATGTGTCTACTTAGGCATGGCATTGGGCAGCAGGGTGTTCTTTATTTGCAGTTAAGTCAGGAAATGAGTAATCGATTTCCTCTGCAGTCACACGGGTGTTTTAGACTGGTTGAAAAGAGCCTTCCCCTGTCAATACTTTAGCCTTGTTCTGAAAGGGACTAACACTATGTAGCACTTTCATAATCTTCACATTCTTAAAGTGTTGTACACTTATTAACTAACTAAACCTCATAACAGCTCTGGAAGATAAATAATTATTATCCCTATTTTATCAATTCAGAAACTAAGACAGGGACAGGTGAAATGACTTGCCCAAAGCCACACAGGCAAGACAGTGGCAGAGCCAGAAGTAGAAGTCAGGACCCCCTGATTGTCTCTCTTAGCTTATTTTCCCTCAAAATTTCCAACCAGTAGCAATGGTGGATTGTTAGCTAGACATATAACGTGCAGGTGGCTTAATTATTCTATCATCTAATCTTGCTTAGAGCTGGTCCAGATGACATGGTGAGAAAAACAGAAGCAGCAACTTATGCTCCTTCTACACTAGGCTTCCTACCACT
Source organism: Dermatemys mawii (assembly GCA_007922305.1). Lineage (NCBI taxonomy): Eukaryota > Metazoa > Chordata > Testudines > Dermatemydidae > Dermatemys > Dermatemys mawii. Next base: position 24,230,626 of record ML677350.1, on the reverse strand, counting down.
AGTCCCACTGGTGAAGATGCAATGGTGAGAAATTTCAGGAGGGAAAATATTAGTGTAGACCAGAGGTTCTAAAACTGTGGTCTGCGAGCTCCATTCAGGTGGTCCACAGATAGTTCCCTCTAAGGTTTGTGCCTGGGCAGCCGCACATGAGAGAATGAAGGACCACCCACCTAATTAGGGGAGCTATGCAGGCTCCACCTCTTAGATGCCTGTATCAGATGCACATGTAAGATGAGGTGGTGGCCTTTGGGGGGGCGGGGAGTAGGGAGTTTGTGGGAAGGGGCAGTGGAGTGAGAAGAGGGGATGGGGGGAATTTGCGATGTGCAGTGTTGCAGCGGCCAGAGAAAGAGGCGACTTTCCCCATATCCAGGGCTGCGGCTGCCAGGGAGAATCGGTCCTCTTTCCCAGACCCAGCTCAGGGGCTGTCATGGCGGGAGACAGAGGGCCCATCCATCATATTAGAAAGGCAAGACTACAGATATTAAAATATGAGTTACGTGCTTTTATTTGTAGAACAAAAAAATGTTAATATTAAGGGGGTTTTTTACACAGCACTTTTATTCAAAGCGCATTACAATAGTTAGCTAACGGCACAAACAACGTTTGGAAAGATGATTAAGTGGTCCACCGAGACCCTCAACAATTTTCAAGTAGTCAGCAAAAAGAAATGTCTGAGAACCACTGGCATAGAAAAAGTCCCTATCTGTGAATCTTGTGCTCATGTCTCTAGCCCATGCTGACTCTCCAGGACTAATCTTACATTTGAGAGAACAGCTCAGTCCCCACATCTCTTCTTAACAAAGCTGAGATTGGCCCTAATTGGCAGATAGGCTGGCAAAGGTTCATGCCAGTAAATTTCCCTTTGTAGAAAAATAAATGAATGGAAAGGGCTAAGGCCCAAAGAAGTCTAGAACAAAAATTAGTTATACAAGTTAATGCACAGTGGGAAGAGTGGAAAAGGGAAAAACAAATTTTGAAAAAAAACCCCAACATTTAAATTATTTCGGTTTCGTCAGGTTTAAAATGGACCATTTTTTTCCAAATATTTTGATAAAACTTTTAATCAAAATCACTGTAAAGAGAAAAATTTCAATTACCATTTTTATTCCCATTTTGATAGTATCTCTGATTTTAAAAAAATTCTACTTGTCAGACATTTTTCACAAACTTTATTTTAAATACAATTTTCTGACTAAAACAATGTTAGCATTAACATTTTTGAGTTGCTTCTAACAGTAATCTATCCTCTTCTGGGAAAAAATATTTGTAGTAACTGACAGTGGGTGTGTATACAGAGAACTGCACTACTACACATATAACAACATCTGTAGTCGTGGATTTGGGAACCCATAATCATGGAGCAGCCTTAAATTAAGCCCCTGGCAGTCTGAGACAAAGCCCATTCACCACCCTCATTTGCAGATGGCCCCACAAATGCCTCAAAACCCAATGAAACTTTTACATCATTGCACACCCAACTGCAGATGTTTTCTGATAACAGATTAGTGCTGCCTAGAACAATAAATCACCCTAGCCCAGATCTGCAATGGCAGAAATTGGCACAGCCCCACTTAAGTCTATGGTGATTTACACCAGCTGAGGATCTGGTCCTATGTCTTAAGCTGATCCCTCCTCCCCTCACACCGCTCACCCAATACTGTATGCAGCAATTTGGCTGCTCATTTACTACATCTACATCTAAAACCCCCATCTGTGCTTTACGAAATTTTTAGGCTGTTTTGTGCAGGGCCTTTTTTTCCTGTCTTCATCATGTCATCTAGATGGTCTTATTGGTGTTTAATTAATTTATGTTTGTGTTTGGATTTCACTGCAGCTTTTGAAGTTAGACACTATGCTTTTTCAGTGTCCAGGCAAGCAGACCAAGAATCTATGACTGCAATACTGATTCTGCTTCAATTTCCATTGAGGAACATCTTTTGCCATTTCACTTTTTGTAAGTTTCACTAATGGTAAGTTATGTCAAATGGAGGACTCGTGACATGTGTCAGACTGATAAACTTCGCGATTAATTTTTTCTCAAAAGAACAGGTACAGCTTCCTAATGCTGCTCTGCAAATGTGCATCATGCAATCCTAGAAAATATCTATGGATAAGAAGATAGTTCCATTTTCCACACTCACTCTGTTCTAGTAGCCTTCACGGCTGACACAGCCAACTTGGCCCCTGCTGGGTCTGAATTACTACTTGTTTTCCTGGCAGAGAGAGAACAGCTGTCCCCACAGCAGTCCTCAGAGCCCTGGCCAAATACTAACATGTTAATTGAGTTTGGGAAAAAAGGAAAAGAAAAAGAGAGCATGTTCTGAACCCAAGGCTCTCATGGGTCTAACTAGTCTCACTAATGTTCTTGAAGTCATTTCAGTCCCTCCTCTTGTACATGGACCTGAGAAGATTGTGTCCCTCTTTAGTCAATAAATCAAAAGAAAATCACGTTAAGATGCATTTTAAAAGCATTTTTCCTGTCTTAACAACTCAGCTTATACAATACAAAATAATTTTCACAACTGGTGAACTTGCTTTTCGTCCTGTGGCTTCTCCTACCCTATCATCATCCTGGATTTCACTCAGATTGAAGGCCTGATCCTCCACTACTCCGCACCTTGTGCGGTCATTCATGTCAGTACAAACTGGGAGTAAAAAAACCCTACCAAATAAAATGATAGTATTTTATGCCCATTTTACACAGTTTGTAAATGACTAGACGAAGTGCAAGGACTATGGAGAATCAGGCTTTGAATGAGACTAGTGTATTATAATGAGTGTCACTCTCTGATTCTCATTCACTACCAGAAAAAGACCAAGTGTTTCCAACAGCACAGAGGAATCTTCACTCAGCACCCACCTCTTCCTCTATCACTAATCTCCCTTCTTCTCTTTATTTCACGGCTCCTCACATGCTCTGTTTATTCCCAGTGCCTAGACTTCCTCTCTCCCTACTCCATCTTTGATCTTCTCCAGTCAGGTTTCTTCACAGTCTACTAAAGCAGCATTCATTCTTATCCTCTTCCTTGCCAACACATTCTCCTTGATCTCCCTGCTCCTTGTTAACTGCTCACTTATCTTTGAGAACCCCTCCCCCAGCTTTCTCTGAAACTGCTCATGCCTAGTTCTCCTTCAACCATGCCAACTGCTATATCAGCTTCAAATTCAGTGGGTCTGGTCTCCCTGGGTGCTCCCTATGGATCTCTCTGTGGACTTTCTCCATGCTGACCACTATCAACCCTAGCACTTTGGAGGAAGGGATATTTTCTTTTCCTATCATTTTAAACTTCCATGAAAAATGAGGCAGTAAAAACAGTATTTTTATAGTTCTAAACCAAGAACAAATATTTCCATTATTATCAGCTCATATCCAACATTTCTTAATTCCACACCTGAGCAACTCCGATCAATTTAGAAGTTAGCACTGTTTAAAACTTTTCAAATCTTTTCTTTGAAAACAAACAAAGCAGCCCTAAATTTTGGGGCTAAAACTACCTGTAGGCAAGCTATTGAAAAGGTAGAAGATTAGAAAGATGATTAAGTAAAATGATTGAGATGGACAATTGTCTTAATTAAGGTGTTCAGGTAATGGGCACAGTATAAAAATCAGAGGAATAGAAAACAATATAAAATACCTCATGTACCTCCTGATTCCATTGAAGTCAATGGCAAAACTCCTACTGAGTAACACAAGATCAAGAGCACGCACCTAAACTGTGTGCATGAAGCAGTGGGGGCAAAGGAGTGGAGAACTGGATGTAGGACTCCATTTGTCTTCCTGTCGCGCGCGCGTGTGTGTGTGTGTGCGCACGCCCCTGTTGGGGTGGGGGAGGGTTCTGGTTACTATTTCCCTAGATTTTTTTCTTGTAAAAAAAATTTGCATGCTCTTGTTTCCACTTCAAACCACTATTCTGAAAATCCACATAGAAAACCTATTTAAAAAGAAACTCTCAAAATTACCAGCAAAGCAGAAAATCTCTCTCTCAATGACTCTCTCAGGTTATTTCCCTGTAAGTGCTGCTGACTTGTGTTTCTTTTTTTTCTCCTTTCCCCCAGAATGAAGGCTTGATGCTGGACTCTAGTCAAAGATATCTTCAAGGTTTCCCATGGTGTTCTACAAAGGGATGAGCAATGAGGAATAGCTCAGTGATTTGAGCATTGGCTGTGAGTTCAATCCTTGAGGGGGCCATTTAGGGATGGGGGACAGAAAGATGTTGGATGATTTAATGGGGGATTGGTCCTGCTTTGAGCAGGGGGTTGGACTAGATGATCTCCTGAGGTCACTTCCAACCCTAATGCTACATGATTCTGAGATGGTGATGACCAGCAGAGCCAGTCTTAGGAGTTTTGGGAGAGCTAGAAAGATGAGAGGTATTTAAGGATCCTCAAATTTAATTGAGTAACAGAAAAAAAATAGAGGCTGGGGCTCTCCAAAGGGAATTACAGTTTTCTATCTTTTCTGCTGGAGAAGTGGAATCCATGCTGCCTGATTTGAGGACAGGGTATGCATAACTGTGATATATGTATATAGTTTTACTGGAAAATGATGGAAGGGTTAAATTCACCCCTGAACTAAAGGGCCCGCACACAGCAATCTCCCTGACTTTTGTGATATTACCATGAGTCTTCCAATATTTAGTGTCTTTCTTAAAGCTTTAGCTCCTGGAGTCATGCAATTTCATAAGAATCCCCACTTTCATTTTTAATAAAGGTAGTACACTTCTAGGCATCAGAGTTATGGAGAAAAGCTTGAAAATATGAAATCTAAAAAGACTCAAAACCCAGTAGGTTAGTATAAAAGACTCAAAATGTATTATTTTTTTAAAAATATTGATTTTTTTGGCCAATCTCATAATTCTGACCTGGCATCTGGACCTATATACCACTTAAGTCCCACTTAGACCCTTAGGCCCCAATTTGGCACTTACGCATATGAAAATAAATTCATGCCTCTCAATAGTCTCCACTGAGCTCAATGGGACACTGCTGATAGGTGTAAAGTTGCGCATATGTGTAAGTGTTTGCAAGTTTGGGCCCAGAGGGCTTAAATGAGATGTAAGTGACATAGGCCTTGTGCTGCCCTCTGCACCCAAAATAAACTGAGAGTTTAAGGACTGCTAGGTTTCACATTTTGTTGCAGCATTTTCTGCACATTCTGATCATCTCTAGGTTAGTTTTGCTGTCTTTTTCTCCATTTAACTACAGAATCTAAAGTAGCCAGCAGTATTAATGAGTGCTACAAAAATAGCCATCCCATCCCCCTTTTCAAAGTTAGAGGCAGAAGACATCTGTCAGAAAAGTGCAGGAAAATGGAGAATTCAGCGACTCACTACCTAACAGTTGGGTGTCTTGCTTTTTTACCTCTCCTTTCATCAGATTTGTTCTCTCCATCTCCATATTATTCTCACTCGCTCTCTCCAGTTTTTACAGTGAAAAATACCATCACATTTTAGGGTCTCGGTCTCCCCCTTAGTTCTCTCTCAATGAAATTACCTCTTGGTAATGCATAGGGTGAGTGAATATTCTGTGCTCCAGTTATGCCCCCAAACTAGGGCTTGCATGGGACTGTAGTAATGCTTAAGTCTGTGTTAGCTCTCTGCACAGGGCAGAATTATGTACACTAAGCCTAAATATGCTCCTATTAATGGCAAGGGAATTTTATCACTGACTTCAATGGAGGCAGGATCAAGCCCTCTCCCACATTTTCTCTCTCCTACTAATAGTCTTCCCCATGCTCTCCCCATACCCTTGCTTCCCCACTAATGACAACCTCTCTGAAGATCCCCTTCTCATATTGTACCTTCTTTCCCCCACACTTCTTCAATGGAGCTCACTCTACTCTCAATGATTACAACATAGGAGCATAAGAATGGCCATACTGGGTCAGACCAATGGAAGACAGGATACTGGGCTAGATGAACCAACACTGGCTGGTGTCAGATGCTTCAGAGGAATGAACAGAACAGGCTTCTATAGAAGCTGTTTTATACCCCTAGTAATTTTTGTTGCCCTTCTCTGTACCTATTTTAAATCTGATCACCATATCTCAAAAAAGATATATTAGAACTATATGTGGCATTCAGGGTGTAGGTGTACCACAGATTTATACATGGCATTAGGATATTTTCTGTCTTGTTATCTATCCCTTTCCTAATTGTTCCTAACATTCTGACCATCACTGCACAGTCCCACCTTCCACAGACCCCACTACCATTAGCTGCTAAGGAGAGAGAAGATGAAGGGTACTCATCCTCTCCCCTCATGCTAGCTGCCTGGAAGCTTGCCCTCTTCCTCCAGTGAACTGCCCAAGCCCGGACCATGCAGCCCAGAGGGAGAGCTGACTCAGCAGCAAGCAGCTAGCTAGCCTGGGACTGACAGGGAGCTCACAACCACCTCAACAGCAGCAGTGGAAACTCAGGTGCTGCCACACTGACAGCTCATGGTATGATATGTTTTAGGACTAATGATCAATTTGCATTTTAGTGGCTATCTTCACAATAACATGGTCTGGATGTCTAACTTAAAAAAAATAATAATAATAAAAGCAAGCAAGCAGAGATTAACACTGGCACTTCATAGTCCCATAAACCAAAGTTCAAGTCCCAAAACCTGCAGCTCATCCCTCCCTGATGTAAATGGAGAGAATTTCACCTTTGATATCCAGGCTGATTTCTATTTAATCCTTTTCTCTCACACTATCAAAGTTCAGTTAAACAGAAGCTATGTGTACCAGCACCAACGCTTTCATAGCTCCATCCCTTAACTCCCTGTATTCTGAGCTCAAAGGAGATTTGTACTGTGGTGTCTGACAGCCACCGGCCCACAGACACCTTGTATCCAGCCCACAATAGAAGACACACTATCCCTTAACACAAGGAAATGTACTGTACAGTCAGTAACTGTCAGTTAATATTACCAATCCAAGAGAGGGCAAGGAAATCTGTCACAGAATCAAAAGCATGAAAATACACTATTTCAGTCCTTTGCAAGAAAGACATAACAATTCTAAATGAAAATTAAACCAACAGGCATGATACTAGCGAAGTATATTTATTGTGTTAACATACCATTTGTCTTCTGGGCAAGTTACTAAAAGGTCATTTGTTCTTCATGGCAAGTGTTGAAAATAGTTTATGTTGAGGGTCTAACTTAAAGGAACAACGTCAAAACCCTCAGGCCCCAAATGGCCTTTTTACATCAACATAGAGATCTAAATCTTGCACTATGGATAGTGGTGATGTTTACATTTAGCTTCTCTCTTCATCCTCTTTTCCCCTCCCCTGGTTTCAACTCCCCCTTTCAACATAAAATACCTCACAAGAGAGAAAATGGACTGCAAAGTTAATGCACTTACTGTATGCCTTTAAATCCTCATGTCCAACTCCACCATTGTTGCCTGGTATCAAAGGCAAGAGACCTGCTGATGTGACAAGATTCCAAATCTCTCTTGCCAAATAAAAGGGTGGAGGAGTGAGAGGGACACAAAAAATGCTAGTATAGCCTCTTGAAGGAGAAGAAATATATGATACCATATGTTTTGGGAGGAAGAAGGAGACAGGTTCTTGACTGGTTCTTGCTTTGAAAAGTTAAGGAGACTTCATTCTGCTAACTGCGTAGAGAAATTTTTGGAGGCAAATGGCCAACCTGTCTCTCAGAGGGGCTTAGCTGTTCATAAGGGGAAGGACCGCAAAATTGGGAAGGTGATACTACGGGCTCAAAAGCTTGTCTATCTCACCAACAGAAATTGGTCCAATAAAAGATATTACCCCACCCACCATGTCTCCCTAATGCCCTGGGACCAACCCTGCCACAGTAAGACTGCGTACAGCAATGAAAGTTTGTTTGCAGTGTTGTTGTAGATGTGTAGGTCCCAGGATACGGAAAGAGAAGGTGAGCAAGGTAATATCTTGGAGAGTGAAAGCTTGTCTCTTTCACAGAAAGTTTTCACAGCTTGTCTCTTTCACAGAAGTTGGTCCAATAAAAGCTATTACATGACAGAAGGTCTGTGCACACATGGAGCCTTAATTACCTGTTCACTCCCAGAGATGGTCCCTCTAGGTCAGGCCTAAGTGGCATGGCAGAGTAGGGAAGGTTGTATTATTGCTGTCTATACTATACCTGCTCCACTCTATGGGTAAAGAGAGGCTTTCTGCTTCCAGAGCTGTCAATCCAATACTTTTCACAAACACTAAATTCACTTAACAGCATGTGTTAAAATTTGAGATTCCATGGAGCATGCCGAGTCCTGCTGTCACAGACTTCACAGAGAGGGAGTTGCAGTCAAAAGGCACACATTATAGGCAGACTGCTGCAAGGTGAAAGTTTCTTATAAAGTAGTATTAGGAGGGTGAAGGGAGAGGTCACATCACCTTTCAGGAGGCAGTCAGCAATTTGCAAAATTTAAGTGCAGAAGAAATCTCAAAAATACAAATTTCATTTTCCTGAATACTCAGCTCTGGCTGCCATTTGTGACAAAGTTCACACATTTTACATGCTGCCCTGTCACATCTGGGTAGAAAAATATGGCAATGTATAGGTGCCATTTTTTTCTCTTTAAATGTTCTTAGGTTCAGATTTCCCTTAACATGGAGAGGAGAAAAGAAACCCTTGGGGCAAACAAAGCAGCTTTAGTTTAACTACTTGGTAATTTTTCTAAAAATTAAAAATAATTAAAATTAAAACCATGAAAAACAAGCTGCGCCTTATGCTTCTTGAAATTCTAGGAATTATAGCAAATGGTTGTTATAATAAACACACACATATTCATATTACACACACACTATTATGCATGAGCTCCATTGCAGATCTCTAGATTACAATATTAAGCAATTTTCTAGTTGCCCTTTTCTTTCTCTCTTTCTGCCTGATGTGCAGACCACTGTTTTAAAGAAAAATATATGAATAAGACAGGCAAGGCAGATACATTTTAAAATATAGGATGGAGGTGGTGCCCCCAATTATAGTTCAAATCAGTTCAGCTATTTCTTTTCCATTTATGTAAGGAAATACAAGAATAAACTGGTTACAAGGGCATCTAACAGTTTCTCTTGGAAAGCATTTGTGGAAATCTGGCTGTATTTAATACTAGCTATATACATTTTCAAAAGAGAGTATTGTGTAGGTGGGAGTCTGGAGAAGTAAGGACAGTAAGTTCATACTATGTCTAGATGTGAATTCCATTTGGATTTCACATTTGGTGGTGGCTCTGGGAGGCCGGAAGATGTTACTCAGCCCACGGATGGAAACTCTAACAGAAAGTCTAGGAAAGCACAGTCAGTCATCAAGGGTCTTTGGTTTTTTCACAACTATATGAAATGGTGTCACTGAAACAAAACAAAAAAATTAAAAACGTTAGACCGTAAGCCCTATTTCCCCCTTCCTTTCTCACAGTGAAACCTGTACTGTGTGTGCATGCTGGTATTCATCAAAACCAAAATCCTACATGGTAAGAATTAAAAAGTCAGAGTTTGCTGAAAAGGTGGTATTCCCTCCCTTAACCGCACACATGCCTTCTGAGTCAGAGGCTTTTATTAAACGGGTAAGTTAACACTTTTGGGTAGATTCTATTCTTTTACATTTGTGGCCAACCCCATCCTGATGGGTAACTGAATTGAACTGGGTCCCAACACGGACATTTTCCCACACCCCGATCACCTGTGTCTGCATCCAAAACAGCATATCTGAGTTAAATCCAGCAGCCATAGATTATTTTAAACTGCAAATACTATACTCCCATTACTTCAGCGGAGCCCGGATTTCCACCCATAACAAGGAATTCATTTTGCAAAGCTGAAGCTAAAAGGGCCTGATCCAATTATTATTGAAGTCAATGGAAAGACTCCCATTCACATCAATGCAATGGATCAGACCCTAAGCTGCTCTTGGCAGAGCTAGGAGCCATATCCTTCACAGATAGTGAAAGAATTGTGGTAAACACCAGTCAGAATGAAGCAGTACGAGAACCATCGGTACTTACACAGTGTTTTACAAGTTCAAAGCATTTGGCAGGCAATAAAGTAAAACACATAACTATAATCATCTCAGACTTTTCAATATATAAAAAAAAACTTGGAACATTTTTTTATTTGAATGGCTTAACAAAGGAAAGGCGGCATAGGTGCATAACAAACTCTCTCAAAACAGAAGTTACCTGTTTGAGGAAGGAGGAGGCTGGGAAGAGGGGAAGTGAAAGAAAAATAATTGTCCCAGCAACATTTCTGGTGGCTCAAATGAACAGTAAACTTTAGAAGTAACAGTGGCCCCTTAACCAGGAGCGATGCTCTTTAGATACCTTTTCTATCAATGTTTTTGCTTACATGCTATCTTCTATATGATGACCATTCATACGTTGGATGACTAGATAGCAAGTGTGAAAAATTGGGGTGGGATAATAGGAGCCCATATAAAAAAAAGCCCCAAATACGGGACTGTCCCTATAAAATCGGGACATCTGGTCACTCTATTCACATAGACATCAAAAATGGTCAGAATAGAAACTGTGACAGGCAGTTGATATTGCCATGAAAAATGTTACTAGCATGGAATAAGGTTTCTAGCTCAGGCGTATTAATATCAGTTAACACACAGAAAATGACAGAAATCAAGAACATTCCCTGAGACCGGTTTCATTCCTGTAGCAGGAGAAGATGTTATGATTGTGTCAAAAGTTGTGGGGACTTGCTGTTTCATGATACTGGTATGACCGTGTTCAACAGAAAACAATGACACAGCAAGTGGCCACATACTTGCAATTTGTTTACTGCTATTTTTATCCCTCAGTCCTTACCAAGTTTAATTGCTCTGAGGCAATAAGCTATCAACAGCAATGGTTACAGTATGCAGTTGACACACAATTCCTTCCTCTTAGCTTAACGAAGTCTTCAAATTCAGAGAGCTCATCCAATGAGCTACAGAACAATTGTAATGGAGGGAAACCCATTTTTGTTCATACTATTAACTTTCTAGCTTCCAAACGTGGAATAAAGTCAGTCCACTAAACTGGAAAGTACCACTGAAGTTCGACAAATAACAAAATGTCAGTTGCTGTATCAGTAGCATTTCATATCTGAAGGCAATGGGTTTATTAACTTCCATGAAACTTACAATAAAATATGCATAATGTGTTATTTGTCCCAGCTGTTTGAACTCCAGTAGAACAACAGGGACTCTCACCTTTTTCAGCAGGGAACAAAGAAAGCCAGTTCTTCCAAATAGAAATGTTTCATTTCATGCAAAGAATATTTATTCCCAGAAGTATTTCTGCTTTCGACAGTTTGGACAAAAGGCACCTAAATACCCAAGAGGGATTGTTTTCATCTCTGTTAATAAGCTATAAAACCTAACAGCACGTCCCAATTGTTCAAAAACTTAGAAAACATCCTTTAAAGCTTCTAAGACACCAAAAAACACAGGAAAGTAAACAATCAAGAAACCCTCCTTACATCAAAGATAAAAGTTCTCTGCTTTTCCTTTCAATTGATCCCACTCCATCTCACTGTAATGTGACAGAGCTAGTGATGAGCAAACCTCCAAGGGTTCAGATATAGTTAGGTATCGACAAACCAAAGAAAATATGAATGCTTATAAATGAATCACACACACTTGCTGAGGTCTTATGCCTTCCCCTTCCTGTTCTTTACATTCCATCTGTCTGTCTCTATAGCTCATACTACTCAGATCATCTTCTGTGCCCCTTTCTCACTTCTCCACCAAAATCTGTTCCTTGATATCACTCCCTGCAAATCATATTAAATCTTGGAGATTGCCTGGCATGAACTTAAGGATTTTTACCTCCCCCAAATCTTTCTCCTCTTAAGAACATAAGAACGGCCAAACTGCCCAGCATCCTATCTTCTGACAGTGGCCAATATACGGTGCCCCAGAGGGAATGAACAGAACATAATTATAAAGTGATACATCCCCTGTTGCCCATTCCCAGCTTCTGGGAAACAGAGGCTAGGGACACCATCCCTGCCCATCCTGGCTAATAGCCCGTAACAGGGTCTGCTGGCCCCCTCTTCCTGCAGTCCACTGGCTGCCCAAATAAAGCCCAGAGAGGCTTTCACTGTGCAACACCTGTGTCTTTATTATCTTACAGTGCAGTGCCCACCACCAGTGTTAAACTATATACAACTTAGAGGCTGGTTTGGCTCCTCACAAAGGCAGCAGCCCTCAGCCAGGAGATTGACCTTGCTCTGGCCATTCCCCCCTTCCTTCTGGCTCCTTCCAGCCTTTATAGCCCTCAGGCCAGCAAGTGTAGCCAATCCACAGGCCAGGCATCGGGCTTTCCCCAGCCCCAATCTATCTCCCCTGATTGGGACTGGCTAAGCAGGGGCTGATTAGATGCCTCTGCACCAGCACCCTGCTACATAGCCATTGATTGACCTATCCTCCATGAATTTCTCTGTTTATTTTTGAACCCTACTACAGTCTTGGTCTTCACAACATCTTCTGGTAAGGAGTTCCACAGTTTGACTGTGTTGTATGAATAAATACTTCCTTTTATTTGTTTTAAACCTGCTGCCTGATAATTTCATTTAGTGGCCCCTAATTCTTGTGTTATGAGAAGGAGTAAATAACACTTATTTTCTCCATACCAGTCATGATTTTATAGATCTCCATCATATCCCCCCTTAGTTGTGTCTTTCCCATGCTGAAAAGTCCCAACCTTATTAACCTCTCCTCAGATGTCAGCTGTTACATACCCCCAATCATTTTTGTTGCCCTTTTCTGAACCTTTTCCAAGTCTAATATATCTTTTTTGAGATGGGCAACCACATTTGCATGCAGTGTTCAAGATGTGGGAATACCATGGATTTATATAGATGCAACATGATATTTTCTGTCTTATCTATCCCTTTCTTAATGATTCCCAACATTCTGTTCGCTTTTTTGACTGCCGCTGCACATTGAGCAGATGTTGTCAGAGAACTAACTACGACTCCAAGATCTTTCTTGAGTAGTAACAGCTCATTTAGACCCCATGATTTTATATGTATAGTTGGAATTATGTTTTATAATGTGCATTACTCTTCTCCTCCATTGCACCAAGCCTACTCTTTGTAACAGTCTGTCCATCCGTTCTCAGAATCAACCAGGAAGCAGGAAGACAAGACAAATACCTGTATGACTAAACAGCAAGGTTCTAAACTGGCCAACCCAGTGTCCTCCATAAAATGGAGATTCAAAATTAGTGAAACCAATAGAGAGGAGTATAAATAGTAGCAGGTAAGATATAGGATGGACAGTAGGAGTGCTACGAGGGAATTTGAAGATTAGACAGAGTGCTGGTGAAAGAATGGATAATCAATTTGAACAAAAAACAAAAATCAACATTTTAAAATAATTTTCTTTCCAAATGGAAGAAAGTGTTGAGATTTCAACATTTTCCATGAAACAAAACTGATTATTTTGAATCAACAATTGTCAACATATTTGTATTCAAAAGAAATGAAATTTCAAATGGACTCCATCAGAAATTTCAGCTTGAAGAGAAAATCCAAGAGAGGCCATTGTGAATTTATTTCTCAGTGTGTCAGGCAAGGGAAAGTGCACTGCCCTCTGCCAGGCTCACTGAAAACAGCAAATACCAAAGCAAACGTACTCTGTCAGTGCATTGTTGAAGGAGGAGGTGATGCAATGAGATAAGCATGAGATGGAGGAAGCGGTGATGGGTGGGAAAGAAGCTGCACCCTCTCAGCAGCACAAGGGCAAAAGAGGGAGAAGGCTTCCATATACCATCGGGGAGCATGTGTCACTGGTTGAAGGGAAGCCAAATTTTGTTTCCTGCAATCCCTGCAAGAGGGCTCCCATGTTAGCAGGGGGCAGGAGTCAAGGGCCAGTACCCTATAGAGCCATCTTTAAAGGGAACACACAGTTGTTGTTGGGTACTGCAATGATCCCAAGCAACTGTTGGTCCCATTTCTTCCCTCTCCTCCCAACACGTGCATCAAAAATCCCAGTAAGAAACAGAAGTCCTCAGTGACAAAAACTTCAGTCCCAAATCCCTGTTGCCAACTAAAAAGATTCAGAGTAGAGACAGGCAGCCCTACAGGGAACTTCAGAAGCAGATTATTGAACTCGCTACATACAAGGCCTGTCCAGAACCCCCATGTAACAAAAATCCTAGTTAAGGACCTACAGATTAAAATGGTCAGCGAGATAAGCACCAGCCCAAAATCCATTCCCTCTCACTAAAGATTGAAATGGATGGGGATACAGCTCAGCAGCCCTCTAGGGAACCTCACAAGTACATGGTCAGTCCTGCAGTATATCCTGTGAGTAGGCTTATCCCATATAATGCAGATGTTCACCCTGTGTAACATGTGGATCAACTGAACCAATTGCATGCTGTCCCAATATGTCTATATAAACACCTATTAAATCCTAGATGGTCACGTGATGTGACAAAACTCAGTCACCACTCACAAGTTACAGTAGGGTTTTTTTTGTGAAACAGCAAAAAAATAAGATAAAATTATAGTGACGTTTTCATCAAAATGAAAAATGGATCATCAATAGATTTTCCGCACACATTTTGCTTTCTTTGAAACAGCATTTTTTTGACTTTTTGAAATCTGAAAAATGTTAACCAGCATTAGTCATGGACAAAGAAATAAATAAAAATAAATTAAGCCTATCAGAAGAGGGAAACATGCAAAATAATCTCTCAGTTCATTGATGACCAGGGAGTAAAGTGAACCATTAGGAAAGATAATTAGACCTTCTGTACAGATTAATCATGCAGGCATCTATTAAAACAAAATATGAATTTAAAAGTTAGTTTCCTTTTCACTGTTTATGCTGTTTGTTCACTTTTTGCATTGCTTTCTGCTTTGATGACTAAAACAGATGACATTTTCACTTTAGTTTCTACCAAGTGTGACAAAGCTCCAAGTTTGTACTTGTGGGTCCTGCGCTTCCTGGCAGATTTAGGGGCCTCAGAAACTCATCTAGGCCCCAGAGTGACCTCCCTTTCTCAGTATAGTTGGCAAGAGTCACCGCCTAGTGAGTTACCTTCATCACAGGCCAGTATGGAAGATGGAAAAAGTGGGGAGCCCGGGCCCGCCCTCTACTCCAGGCTCCAGCCCAGGGACCCTAATAGTATCAGCTAAGATGGCTGACCTTTTTTCCACAAAACACAATACAATTCCCTGGGCTACTTCCCCACAGCAGTCCCCGCTTCTTCAAACTCCACTTCACACTTACCTCAGGGCCTCCTTCCTTTGGTATGATATATTGTCCACCACTCAATCTCACCAACAGCACAACTTCCTCTCACAGCTCCTGACACCCACAGCCACCTGACTAACTGGGAGGTTTTTATCTGGTTTCAGCCAGTCCCTGATTGGCTTCAGGTGTCCCAATCAGGCTAGCTGTTTGTACTCCTTTCTAGAAGGTTCTTAATTGGCCCCACGTGTCTTGATTGGCCTGGAATGGTCTTTGTTTGGCTATCCAGGGAACAGGGACCTGCACATCCTGACACTAATATACCTGCCTTCCAGTACTCTCTTATATCCTTCTGGTCTGACTCCGTCACATAAGTTTCACTTTCAAACTCTAATACATAAGTGCAATGCTGTGAAATTTGGGTTATAAAATTGTTGAGGAAAGTTTGTTTAAAAACAGTTTCCATAAAAAGAATTAAATCATGGAAATGTTTAGATTTTAGATTCTTTAAAAATGGGGAGGAATGCGGGGTGACATTATGTTAACGTTAAGGAGAATCTAAACTTTGGGTCAAATTTCATCTGACTGTGTCATCTTAGCTGGAAAGGGGAAAGAAAACCCCAAATGGAAAAATATCAACTTGACTGTTTTGGGCTACTATGTATATACAATATAGACAAGACCATGAGTATACTAACCAGGATGAAGAGGAGAGGTCCTTATTATCCATAACCTCCTCCTAATTTGCTCCCTTCATTTCCTTGCATGATCTTAGTAGAGTCACCCTTCTCTCCCACTGTGTGCTACACTCACTCATTGCGCCTTGTTTCAAATCAAGCCGTCAGCTCATCTATAGATGCATACAGAGCCTAGCATGAGGAGGTCCTGAACCACATTAGGGCCATTGATCACTATTATCAAATAATGATAATTTCTCTAAGAATAACTTCTCTAAGTGGCTAACTTTGACTATAATAGAGCAAAACTTAAAATACAGTAGACTCTCGATTATCCAGGATTGGGTTAACCAGGCTGTGGATTAACCAGGATGTCAAAAAAAAAAATACGCGTAACTCGCAACACCAGCTCTGGCTCTGTCACCGCTCCAAGCACAAAAAGCCCCAAAACCCAGCAGGGCGCAGGGCAGCCACTGAACCAACATCCCCTTCCCATGGCGCAGAGTGGCTGGCGAACCAACCCCACTCCATATTTCCTATGAATAATGATTATCCAGGATTTTAATAACCAGGATTAATTTTTCCCTATCATCCTGGATAATCGAGAGTCTACTGTAAGTCTTCAGCAAGGAGTAGTTTGAATTTATCTCCCTGATGATGAATACCACTGGGTTTTTTTTGGAGACCAAGCTCTGCTGAAGTTTTCCCATAAGAATCGTAGCTCTTCAATGACGTGTTATGCTAAAAAAAAAAGTACTGAAAATTACACAGACACTCTCAGACTTATAATTCTGAAAGGCATTAAAGTAGTGGGGGGATAGCAGGTGATAGTGCCCTCCCAGTTGTATGTGGTACTGAACGATAAGATTGGACCAATCTATATGCTACAAGTCCTGTGCAAGCCTCCCAAAAGATACATGATCCCAAGCAATAGTTTGCATTATTATACCCAAAGTTGATCTCAAATGTGGCCATGATGGAACACACCGTGTTCACCAGCAGAACTCTAGGGTGGAATTTTCAAAAGCATCCCAATACTGATATAAAGTGTTACCATTTAATTTCATAGCAATGGAGTTAAACCGATAGTTAGCGCATTTGAAGATACCACTCTCTACTACAAAAACAGAAAGCCAGCATCAAGGTCTCAGAAATCTGCTTTAAAACATTCACAGAATAAAGCCAAACTGAACCGTACAAAATCACTCAACAAGACTAGTCTCAACTCTAGAATGTTTCTTTGTCATGATGACTGGCTTCAGTTAGTGACAACATTACTGGTACTTCACTCCCCAGCTTTCCTTCCGAAAAACCCACCCTTTAAAAAAATAAGTTAATATGGTACTACTCTATTATTATATATCATTGGGAGAAAAACCAGTGTCGGGAAAATGTGATAAAGAAAAATAAATTGGGATTAAAAGAAAAAGAAAAAACCCAAACACTATCTATTACCCTGGTCTGAAATAGGTTAATTCTGTTTGACTCCTGGATATATTGGCTGGGTGGCCATTGGATAAGACCTGAGGCAGCTGAGGGAGGGATTTCAGTCTGGAGGGATTTGCTGAAGGGAATGTGGGTTTGAAGTTTTACTGCCCTGCTGAATGACAATCAGTTGATATGTGGTAAGGAGGAAAAAGGGGAAGTGCTGCTGCTGTGTTCAGTTTTTGCAATAACTCACCTAGCACTCTGTTTTTAAATATATAATGAGGGTGTCCAGAACTTTACATAAGCACTCTTTGGTGCGGAGCTGTTTTTAGAACAAAATAAAAGTAAATAATGTACAGACAAGTTACTGCCATCAGTACTCCTGTTGATTAGCTCCTTACTTGGCAAATGGTTTCGTGGCAACAGACCATTAATTGTGACTGCTTTTAAATAGTGTGAGAATTGCACCTTACACCATGTCAGTCCTATTGAAGGCAGTGGAGCTATGTATGGAGTATGGTGCTACTCAACATGAGAAAGAGTTCTCTCAGTCTGGCTCTGAGTAAATAATACAAAACTAATTTGTTGTAAGAGTTCACCAGACAAAAGTTTCTAAAACACAAAATATTCCCCAAACACAGACAACTGAAAGGGTGCAAGTTTTAAATTGCAGTTAGTACAAGCTGCATGAGTTAAAGCAAATAATAATTAGAATTAAACCAAATAAAATGTTTGTCAGAATGGAAAGAAAACAAATCCCGAATCTTGACAGCAACATAAAAGCACAATTCTGCCTGTTCCTCTCATAATGGCTTTTCTATTGAGTTTCATTCTGACCTTTCATTACTTTCCCAACATTGAAGAATATTGCCTTTCAAAATTCTTCATGTCTCTGCTCCCTGGGCCATTATTCCTGTTCCCATTGTTAAGAGTTGTTAGCTACCATTATTCCAACATGCACTGCAGTCCTCCATCTCCAAAAGAGAGGCAGGAACTTAAATACTTTGAGAAATATTGAATGTTTCTCCCTTCTTTCTAGAGCCTACATCCAAGTTTAGAAATAAAATGAAATCGTAAAGTTGTATAACTATAAATAAATAATAGCATATTAAATACATCAAGAGATTGAACAGAATGAAATCAATTTCTTGTTGGGGGAAGGTGAGGACAGGAAGACACTTTTATGCCATTTCATTGAACTTAAATAGACATTCTCCTGGTTCTGTAATTGTTCCATGCTCGGAACACCTACTGAGTTAAATGGGAATCTGAAATCCAGATCAACTATTGGATCAGTTTTGTTTGAGAAAAAGCCCGCCTGTCATTTTGCGATCACAAAACAGATAGGCACTGGAAACAAATTTAACTTCATAACTGGCCTACAAGAGTAAACAAGTAAGGCTATGCAAATCCTTCTGCATACAAGGAAATACAATCTCGTCACATAAGAGCCAACTCCTGCTCCCACTGAAGTTGATAAGAGCCAACATAATCAGGCCCTGGGAGCAACAGTCAGGGCTCCTAAAGAATCTGTGCAACACCTCTAATGCAGGCTGGACCAGTACTCAGGCATGGCCAGGCTTTGCACAAAGGGGAGGCCTATAGCACTGGTGCAATCCTGCCACTAAGAAGAGATGAAACTTTGGATACAGTCCATAGCCTCTAAGATCCACACATCCAAAACCAAATTCTGGTTTCAATCCCACAGCTGGACCTAAGTGGGCAGACCTTTGCACTCTTTGAGGGCCCTACTGATTTCAGGATTTCAGTGGGGTTTCATGCAGGCACACAGATCCCATTACAGCATTAGGGCCTTAATTCCTAAAAATACTGAAAGACGGAGCTGGCATTTTAGATAAAAGAGAGCATTTAAAAAAAATCTCAGAATATTAATATTTTTTTCTCACTGGTTTCCAATTGCCACTTAGGAGTTTAATTCTGGAAATTGTTTCCTTATCAATACTATTTTTTCCTTGCACTGCCATCACTATTTTTAGATACAAAATGCTGTGCTCCTGAAGAGAGTGTGTCATGAAATCACATCTCATTTTTGTTCGGTTCCCAGGCAGAAAGTCACATACAATGCTACTGGAGTTCACCTCAATACAAAGTCAAATAATCTATCACAGGACACAATCTAAGAGAGACAACTAAACTAAGCACTAAAAAAAAAAATCAGTTTACTTTATACTAAAAATGTTTTTGCAAACAAGAGATCAAAAGACAATACCTACCACACATGTGGCTTTACACTTCCTAAATGCTGTACAGTCATTAACTAATTCAGAGTTAGATTCAAAGAGACTAAATTCCATCACTGGCTTTAGGTGTCCACCAGGAACATGCCCCTCCTGCCTTCATCCCACCTCAGCTAAGTGATGGGGAGGGAGAGAGGGACAGACATAAAGCCTCAAGTCTGCACACTTATTCCAGCAGATAGTTCTCTTCTGATAAGCAAATTCTCTGCTGTCCATTTGTGGTCAAAAATCAGATCCCTTTCAACCACCTGAGCGGTACAAAGGGACCAGATCACAACAGAACATTGTTTACCAAACTTCTTACTAAGGTAGCGCATGTTGTCTTTTCTTGTGCATATCCAAGTTCTTTAGGGCAGAGAGAGGATGGTGGCAAAAATCAAAGACCAGCCATGATTCTCCTCCTTCGCCACCAGCTCCTCCTCCACTATCCACCCACAGTGGAACCCTCTACACAGGCACTACAACCTTAATCTAGCCCTAGTGAGGAGAGGAAACCTCAAGGAGATCCACCATTTGGGAAACACTGCACTAGAGCAGTGATTCTCAACCAGGGGTAGCATACCCCCAGGAGTATGCAGAGGTCTTCCAGAAGGTACATCAACTCATCTAGCTATTTGCTTAATTTTACAAAAGGCTACATAAAAAACACTAGCAAAATCAGTACAAATTACAATGACTTGCTTATACTGCTCTGTATACTACATATTCTATATAAGCACAATATTTATTTCCAAATGATTTATTTTATGATGATATCATAAAAATGAGAAAGTCAGCAATGTGGCAAATTGCCGGCACTATTATGGTGGGTCCTACGCTTTTTCTTCTTGTGAGGGGCTCAGGACACCATTTCTTGGTATTAACTGTCCCACTAGAACAGGGTATTAACTGTCCCACTGGAGGAGGGGGAGTGGAGAGGGAGGGACCCGGGTCCACCCTCTACTCAAGGTCCCAGCCCAGGGGCCCTGAGGATAGCAGTAAACCACCTGAATTAGGTAGTCCTTCCCTGGGGCTACTTCCCTCTCCTACCCTTCAGCTTGTGGGGCTTCCTGCCCTCTCTCTACACAAGCCAGGTGTCTCTTCACCTAAGGTCTGGGTCTTCTTGGCTCCCAACTCTCCTCCAAACTGCTCTCTGCTCCAACTCCTTTCCTCCTCCCCTGTCTGCCTGAAGCAGGGGGTTTTATTAGGTTCCTAACAGGGCCTTAATTGATTGCAGGTGTTTCAATCAACCTGCTGCCAGCTTCCCCAGTCCACAGGGAGCCACACCTCAATTAGTTCTGAGCTTACATATCTCCCCTCAAGCACTCTACCGCAGCTCCCTGACCCTCCTCTATCACAGCAATTTTTCAATAACACTGTGCTGTGACCCTTTTGTATTTTATGTCAAATTTTGTAAGCTAGGAGTTTTTAAGTGAGGTGAAACGTGATGGTACACAAGACAAAGCAGACTCCTAAAACGGGTACAGTAGTCTGGGGATAGGTTGTGAGCCACTGCAGTAGAGAATCCTTGCTCCAACATCTTGAAGCCAAACACTGTGGAAGAAATGTCTGACATGCAGATAGGATGACAAGCCTTTCAAATTTAGACTCTCAGTATAAAGACTGCATAGGTCAGGAGTGACCATAAAATGACAGGATGGTGGATTAGTGGAGTAAGTGACATTAATTGGTAGTTTCCCCCATCGAACACTTAATGGTTTTAGTCCCACATCACATAAACAACCACCACCTCGCACCATTTTCCTTTCTCAAAAAGAGAGCAGAAACAGAAAGGGTCACAAAAATGCCTAGAGGCATGGAAACACTTACATGAGGAGTTAATAGGCCTTTCTAGTTAAGAGAGGAGGTTGAACAAGAGGGCACATGACAGAGATGCGTAAAATAATGAAAGGTACAAAGAATGTTACTTGCTCTTATTTACCTTCTCATAATACAAGAACAAGGAGGCAGCCAATGACATTCAAAGGCAACACATTTAAAATTAAACACCCTTTAAAGAAAGATAAAAAACAACAACATTCTTTACAACACATAATTAACCTGGAGAACTCATTGCCACAAGATACTAGGACCAAAATCTTAGCAGGATTCCGAATTTATATGGATGAGAACATCCACATTTGCATTAAATCTGATGGGAAATGAATAAAAGGATATAAACCTTCATGCTTAAAGGCATGAGCCAGAACTCAGGAGTTAATAGAAAACCTCCCTCATGGTCCAGTTATTCCACAATCATCAGTTGGGTGGTTTCTTATACCTCATTGAAAAAATCTGGTACTGGTCGCTGCCAGAGACAGGATACCAGAGAGAATGGTACAGCAATTCTTATGTTCCTACGCATGACACCAAACCCTTGATGGCAGAGAGAGTAAGCAGTGAGTAGGTTTGGAAACCGAACTAGCCCCTCATTCGTAGCAATGGCCGTACATTTCAGTGAAGCACACAGTGAGGGGTAAAGTTTGCATTGCCACTTTTAATCTGTTCTGAAGCTAACCAGAGGACCATCCATCTGGGATGTTTCACAAGTCCTCTGAAAAATTCTTAACGAAAAATATTTTAGAACACCCCAAATAATGGGAGTGCCAGTTTTACTGTCCACTAGAGGAGGAGAAATTGTTGGGGTGTTGTGTGTTTTGGTATTTAAAAAAACCCACACCCTGAAATATTCATTTCAAAAAGAATAAAACACAAGGTAAACAATCATATATACTTTATATTCAGATATGAGAGGGGAAAAAAGGACGGTCACATTTTAAGCAAGCCAGTTTTGTACCTCTTGAAGACAAAACAATGTGTATCGAAAGAAATAAAGAAAAAACCCTCAATAAATAACCCCCTATATAACATTGTTCAACACCAAGCACTGGAAGAATAAAAATGCATAGAGAAATATGGACACAAATTCAAACAAGACTTGCTTTTCTTCCCAGTCAGCGCAGTTTAAAAGTATGGACCTGATCTCTAGTTTAAAAAAGAAACAAAAACTGGATTTCAATTCTCTGATTCATACCCACCTGATGAGTGGACTAAAAAGCCAAGCAAACTGAGCCTAAGGCTAATCAAATCACAGTGCAATTACTATATTTTCAGCTATCACTGCTGCTTCTCTCACTTTTTTTTTTCCCATGATAAACTGAAAATGGTTTGAGGTGCAGGTGAGAAAGAAAAAAAAACACCTCATAACTATTTTAAGTATTAACTTCCAGCATTGGGGTTTGCAGAGAAGATGTGCCCTTGAGAATGATTTATGTTACCAACAGTGGGGGCAGAGGGAAGAAGAATGGAAGTGTAATCTCTGGAGTTTAAATTTGCTCATTAATTTGAGTCATCTGAACATGGATTATTAAATATTTTATCACTCATATTGCTGAAAAAAACTGAAAATCCATTTATAAAAACAAACAGAAAAATTATTTTTCAGAAAACGAGGTCAGGTCAATAGTTGCATAATATCTGTATGAGGCTGCACTGGACCTTAACTTAAAGATCAGAAAGTGAAAAGCTTTGAGGTCTATGTGGCACAAAGAATAGAAGCCATAGAAACAGAAGAGACAGTGAAGTGGAAGCTGGTTAGATGAAAGAGATCAATACATAAGAACGGAGGTGATGGAAACTCAACAAGATGCAAGTGGAAGTTTGTTGCATAAGGAGCAATGGCTCACGTAACAGGCAGGGGTTGTGCATTCAGGTTCCTAGGAACACTTGCTATTTGTGTTTGTATTTTTCCATGGGATGCTTCTGATCCCATTTATGGGGACAAAATAACAGTGTTTGGTCTGCTTGTGGCATTTCCACTATCCAGGAACTGAAATACCATGAGAAGACCAGATATCATAATTTTAACCCCATAAATGCCTACCTGCGATATTTTAAAAAGTCAGCCTAAACCATAAAGATAAATTTGTACACAAATATTAGTTCAAACATGTCCACTACAGTACTAATACAAAGTAAATTCTGAGTGCTCTTTTTCACTATGTGTGGGTTGGTATGTGAGTTTGCATTTAGACAATCAGATAACAGCATATTGCTGTTCATGGATATATACTAAGACTTAGACCCATGTAAAAATACAATGGAATATTTCGCTCGCTCTCTCTCACATGCACACACCCCTACAAGCAGAGTACCCAAAAGCTTCATTTCTGTTATGGGTAGCAGCCAAATAAATATCTGCACAAATCAAAAAGGGATAGAGGGAGTCAGAAGTTAAAACAGATTGGATTCGCTATTCATTACTCCAGTTCTACACTGATGTAACATTACTGAAAATGCGTGGAGTTATACCCACGTTAAACTGAGATAACACAGTGGTGAATCGGGTCCAGTTACAACACAATGTGCCAGATTCTCCTCCCACTTACCCTTGTGTACATCAGGAGTAATGCAATTGGTTTTATTGGCATTGTAATAACGTAAAACCACTGCAAGGAAAAGGGAATGGAAAATGAGGTCTATTGTCTTTAGACACACACATACCTATCATATCACATTGGCCTGGGTTACATGTCACTATGTCATTTTACATGAGACAACAGACTATGACTGGATAGGTACCACCTGAAATAATCTGTGTAATAATTTGCCAGATATATCTAAGTAAACACTCAAAGTGCCCGATCATTGTGGTATCTTTTGATGGCATTCCCTACTTCCCAATGACACAGAGCACCCAAATCCAGCAGCATTTTCACAACAGAGAAGTGGACCTGTCATCAACAATTTTTTCCCTTCACAAAAAGACAATAATGTTAAAAATAAGAGTGAGCATAGGTGGATTGTCAAAGGAAGATGTGGAAAGCTGAAAATCAGGATGCTAGCAGCAGTAGCTACTTATCTCTAAATTCTAATTTAGAGATTGTTAAGCACTGTAAACATCTCTAATGTTTTTACTGAATTTTATTAGCAGAAGTTTTTAGAGGCTTAATTTTAATCTGGCTTTTCCCCTAACATAAGCTGATACAAAATCTCAATGCATCACAAGAAGTGAATACATCAGAATCTTGTTCACTCACAGCCATGACGGAGAGACCTCATGTGAGCTACTGAACATGGCAAATTAGCAAGTGAATAAATAACAAAACAAAAAATAATAATAGCTCATCAAATGCACTTTGTGCTTTTATTTGGGGAGCTGTAGTTGAGTTTTACTTACTTGTGACAGCAAATAAACGGCATAATATTTTGTAAAATTAATGCAGTCTTAGGATTCTGATTGCTTAAAACACTACTTTTAAATGTGACAATTACACCAGTAAAGCTGACATTAGAATTAGGCCCTTACTCTGAGATCTCATTAAAGCAGGTACTATAGACCAAATTAGTTTCCCAACAGAGATACACAAGTACAGGGCCCATGGAACATTTTCTTCTAAACTTTTTATTATTATGGCACAGATGCTGATACTGTTACTTATGTCAAATAGGACCTTACTACCTGAGTGGTTCCAATTACATTAAGGGGACCACTCAGTGTAAGGTATTGTCCATTATGAGTAAGGGTATAAGAATCTGACCTTATTTGCTGAGGTCCAGAAATGTCTGCTTCTTTCACTCATGCTTTACAAAAGTGTAATTTAGAAATCAGTTATTGCATCACTGAAATATTCTGATTTATTTTATTTACTTGATGAGAGACAATAAAAGCATAGATCAACAATGATCCTGTTTGTCCTTCTCTTTTCTTGATACTTTGAAACCACTATTGAATGGTTTTGAAGCTACCATGTTGGCAACCTGAGATTGGAATGCACTGAGGAACACCTGGTCCTACGTGACCACCGGCCAAGGTACAGAAACTATTAGCACCCATCCAAAAAAGAGTTGGGATTCCAGTGCCCTCCTTGGTATGGTACAGATCCGATCGATGTGCCTGATTTGCAAATTGCCTTGCACCTTATGTAGTCATGCACATCAGCACAAAGTGAGCATCAAATGTGCCTACTTATAGATGCAGAGACTTTAAGGTTAGAAGGGACCATCATGACAATCTGCTGCCCTAAGCAACATTTCAGTGTCTCCCCCACCTCCCTCATAGGCACAGCTAAACATCAGATTTAGGCCAGCTGCCCCCTCCATCAAATATGAGTGGCATTGCCACCTTGCATAGGGAGTTGCAATGCCACTCAAATTTGGCTTTGCTGCTCCTCCATCGTGAAGAAGTGGCAGCTGGGCCAAATCTTCCATCCTAGGCAGCTGCCCAGAAAACTGCCGCCCTAAAGGGCAGCAGGATTTGACTGTAGCTAGAGCAGCCCCTAGTGCTAGCAATTCAGAATAGTAGTACTTTGTACAATTTATATTGGTGTAAAATGGGTGTAATCAGTGGTGAATCAGGCCTCAGGACGGCAAGAATACAGGTGAGCAAGATGGCCCTGATTCAGAAAGGTACTTAAGCACATCTAACTTTAAGCATGTGTTGTTCCATTGACTTCAATGTGATCATTTACATGTTTAAAGTTGGACATATGCTTCTGTTTTTACCAAATCAGGGCCTATAAAGGGGAAAATGGTGATACACAGCATAGGGGAAAATCCATTATTTGATGTGTTTGAAGCATAAGTGACCAGGAGAACCAATGAGCTGTCATGTAAAAAACATACATGGAAAATGTGCATGTGTATTTCATTCCTCTTTAAAACAAGCCAATTCTTATTAGTCAACTCTACCTCATTTTGTAGTAGGATATTTATGTCAAGTATAAAAGAGACTAGAGATGAGACTTGTCTTAGTCAATTTTGATTGGCAAACAGTGAATTCACCAATTTGAAAAATGAAGAAAAATCCCTGAGTTGGGCGATTTGCATGTTTTTTAAATGAAGTGATACAACTTCTTTTTAAATTTGAACTGAAAGCTCAAAATCATTAGGAAATACAATTAAACGGTACTGAAAAGCTCTTAACCCAATGTAAGGTATCTACAGTAGTGCTAAACATTTTAGCCTATTGTCAACGTGCTATAAAAAGGGTTTGATCTTTAGCTGATCCATCCTTAGTATGATTGTTTTCCACTGTGGTGCAATATGCAACTAAAAAAGAAATCATGTTTCCTCTTGTGTATTTTGCTTATCTTTGATTTTCAGCTAAAGCACCTGAGACTCTATCTTGACTCCCTTTGAGGTTTTAAGTGCAATGCATGGAAGGAGCTATTCTACTGTCCCCAGAAGCCAGAAGTTAGCAAGGACAAATACAATCCTCCGCACTTTAGGGTTACTACTTTAGGGTTACTGCTCTAGATATTTTCAGTGTGATTTTTGTTCTTAATTACGTATTTTGATTTTAAACCCTAATTTCTGACTGGTGAATTTTTCTGTTAATGAGGTTCTTTTTCAGTTTGGTATTTTGCCTAGGTCTCTTCAAATTAAAATAATTATGGAAAAAATTAACTGTGCCAATAATTTTAAACCTCTCTGAACTCTGCAAGTTGATGCGATACAATTGGTGTATTTCATTTTTTTGAATGTAAAAAAGGTGCAGCTCTTCAGAAGTACTTACTGTTGAAGCACATGCAGTGTGTTGACTAATAAAATATTATTGGATTATTTCAAATCTTCATAAGGACTTCAGCTTTCTAAAACCCTAAAAGCTGGAAGAGTTTTGGTAAATGTAAGTGACCTAGAACTGAGTATGCTCCATATAAAAGAAAAAATTTTTTAAATAAAAAAAGCAGAAAAACCTTGTCTCCTCTCATTGTAGGGATGAGCTCTTTGCTCTCAAACCACAGAATGTAACATTTAGGCCCAATCCAGCAAGCTATGTGGAAAGTTCTACAGACAAACACAGCTATGAACAGATTTAAGGGTCTATCTCTTGCAAATCAACTTGCAAGAGGGGCCTTACTAAACATTTTTTTCATTTTGAAAAACCACAGACGGGTAAAAACTCTCATTTGAGGGAGTACAAAGGTCCAAAATGTCTATTCGCTTTGCAGTGCAGTGGCCAGACTTTTGCAGCCCTCAGTCATGCCAGGAGTTCACAGAATTAAATGAGCTCTTGCGTAGGAAGTTGTCCCATTTCACAGACTTAAACTGAGTTTGAAAGAGCCCTCTTTTACAGACCTTGCTGCACTTAAACATAATTTATACTGCTCTTTCCATCTAAGGATTTCAAAGTAAATAATGTATTAAGGCTCAGCACCCCTTTGTAGTGAACTTTATTATCCCCATATTAGAAAAGAGGAAATGGAAGGTTTTTGCCTTAGACAAAAGTCACACAGGAAATCAACATTAAAGAAGGGTACAGAATCTATATCAACTGGTTCCTAATTCAGTGCTTTAACCACAAAACTTAGCTTCCCCCTATATATAATACTACATATATAATTGCATGTAATAAATATGGGTTTACATATACTGGTAAATCCAATAAGATACAGGATACACTATGGAACAAAAATTCTTAACCTTTTATTAGAAAATAGATTCACTACATATTCTAAATTATTTTGCACCAAGCATGTGCCTGCCATTTTCGCAGCAAGTATTTTTAAACCATTCAGAAAAAAAATTATCTTCAGTACAACCAACACCCATTACAGGGTTTTAAATTATTGTCACTATCGGGAATTTATTATCCTCTACCTTAAAGAAGGCTGCACCATCTCTCTTTTTCCTGTTCAATAACACAAGAGCCACCTGTAAGATCAAGGGTAGGGTTTTGATTGCTCAACAAATACATACATTGTGCACACATTTCTCTTGATTGACCTGAAAAGAAGCTCTTTGAGATCATGCAGAAGCCAATGAGCCTAATCAGTTTTTGTCCCATACACCACTGGAAAGTTGTTCTCTCTCTCCATGCCAGGAAACAAACAAGACAACTTTAGTCATCTGGTTGCACACAGGATCTTCAGACTTAAATCTATTAGAAGTCTTCCTATCTCTAAAAGACAATTTCTGCCAGCCTGTCAATTCATATATTACACACACACACACCCCTTTCTATGGTACATACAATACTTGAAAAACGAACGGACAGTGGGGAAAGGTTTCAAATCAGCATTTACAGGGATATATTTTTTCTGTTCATTTATGACCATTTTCAACTCTATTTCCTCTTTCTTTGCTCTTCAGTATCATTTTTCAGCCTCTTAACTCTTAGCACACTGAAGATCAGCTTCAGTGCATTAAACTCTAGGTCTAAATAACTCTTCTGTGCATGCGTTTCCCATTCATGTCAATGAAGGTTAGACACATGGATCAATGGAGAATAGATATCACAGAATAAGGCTTCACTATGGATCAGTCTGCCAAAATGCTGTATCCACGCCCAACTGAGATTTAGGGCTGGTTTCAGCTCCCATCCCCCACAAAATTTAGAGCATGAATTGCAACATGGGTCATCAATTTACATAGTGTAAACTGGGAGTAACTTCACTGACTCCAGTGGAGTTAGTCCAGATTTGTTCAGATATCAGTGAGAGTAGAATTTTTCCCATGGTGTCTCGGAATTTCTTCAAAATTCATTCAAGAGGTACACTTGAAGGCATAGTGTCTAACAGGAACCTAGAACATTTTAAAATTAGTTAAAAGTAGTTCCAAGTTCTACAGTTGCCTCCAAGCCCATCTGCCATTTTTCTGGTTTTACAGTTCCCCCTTCCTCCCCCACTATTTTTTGTTATTTTCTCCCTTGATGCTGTGTGAAAAAAACCCACTCAAACATCAAGGGAAAGGGACTGGCTATGCAAAGGAAACAGTAAAACTGACTATATACAGGTTTCAGAGTGGTAGACATGTTAGTCTGTAATCGCAAAAAGAATGGAGTACCACCTGTGGCACCTTAGAGACTAACAATTTTTTTAAGAGAATATGAAAAGATGGGGGTTGCCATACCAACTCTAAGAGGCTAATCAATTAAAGTGAGCTATAATCAGCAGGAGAAAAAAAATCAGGATGGCCCATTTCAAACAGATGACAAGAAGATATGAGTAGGGGGAAACTAGCACGTGGAAACAGATTTCAGTTTATGTAATGACCCAGCCACTCCTAGTCTTTATTCAAGCCTAATTTAATGGTATCCAGTTTGCAAAATAATTCCAGTTCAGCAGTTTCTCATTGAAATCTGTTTTTGAAGGGTTTTTTTGTTGAAGAATTGCCACTTTTAGGTCTGTTACTGAGTGACCAGAGAGGCTGAAGTGTTCTCCTACTGGTTTTTTAATGTTATGATCCCTGATGTAAGATGTGTCCATTTATTTTTTTGCACAGAGACTGTCCGGTTTGGCCAATGTATGTGGCAGAAGGGCATTGCTGGCACATGGTGTCATATATCACATTGGTAGATGTGAAGGGGAACGAGCCCCTTGTGGCATGGCTGATGTGATTAGGTCCTATGATGGTGTCACTTGAATAGATACGTGGACAGAGTCAGCACTCCGCTTTGTTACTAAGATAGGTTCCTGGGTTAGAGTTTCTGTTGTGTGGTGTATGGTTGCTGGTGAGTATTTGCTTCAGGTTGGGGGCCGTCTGTAAGCGAGGACTGGCCTGTCTCCCAAGATCTGAGAGAGAGGAATTGTCCTTCAGGATAGGTTGTAGATCTCTGATGATGTGCTTGAGAGGTTTTAGTTGGGGACTGAAGGTGATGGCTAGTGGCATTCCGCTACTGTCCTGAAGTAGGTGATTTCTGGGTACTCTTCTGGCTCTGTCAATCTGTTTCTTCACTTCATCAGGTGGTTTTCATCTTGGAGTTTTAAGAACGCTTGATAGAGATCTTGTAGGCGCTTGTCTCTGAGGGATTGGAGCAAACATGGTTGTATCTTAGAGATGGGCTGTAGACAATGGATCATGTGATGTGTCCTGGATGAAAGCTGAAGGCATGTAGGTAAGTACAGCCATCAGTAGGTTTCCGGTACAGGGTGGTGTTTATGTTACCATCACTTATTAGCACTGTAGTGCCCAGGAAGTGGATGGTTTGTGTGGATTGGTCCAGGCTGAGGTTAATTATACTGATAATAGCTCACCTTAACTGATTAGCCTTTTAGAGTTGGTATGGCAACCCCCATCTTTTCATGTTCTCCGTGCGCATGTTCCTACTGTATGTTCCACTCTATGCATCTGATGAAGTGGGTTTTAGCCCATGAAAGCTTATGCCCAAATAAATTTGTTAGTCTCTAAGGTGCCACAAGTACTCCTCGTTCTTTTGACTATACTGTATACCTGGGCTATGATTTTTTTAAAAAGCACTCAAGCAATTGCTCTAATTGTGATCCCATTTCAGGCATTTATAAAACTTCCACTGATCTCACTGCAAGCGGAGCTAGGCCATTGCTGAGCACTTGTGAAAAATCACACACCCCCAAGTGCTGTCAAAGAGACAAAGATAGCAAACTGGAAAAAAGAGAAGAATGTTCTTCCCCTCTTACCACTTTCAATTATAGTAATCCTGGGTGCTATTTGTAATAGTAGGTCCCAATCCAGCCTGAGTGGAGCAATTTCCAGGACTGAGGCCAAAGTAGCTAAAAGATATTTCAGACAAAAGTGTGATGTTGAAATTGGCTGTGAACCTTTAAACCATCTCTCTCACTTGAAATCCAGCCTGGCCAAATTCTGCCACTGAGTGTGGAAGGAATAGCAAACTGTGGTGGATGGTGTCCATGCAGTGAGCACAGACGAGGGGATGTGGGGGCAGTTAGGTGAAAAAAGAAAAACACAAACTCCTATTTAGCTGTACAAAATAAGAGGTCAAAATGGCTAATGTCCACATTTAATTTACATTTTAGCTCTAAGCCTAAAACTTGCAATGAGTTCCTTCTTCTCCACACTTCTCCTCTTACCTTAAATTCAGACAGCTTTAAAAGTTAACCCACTTTCCAGTATTTTATGTCAATACCTACATCACCTCCCTGAGTCCCTGGACTATCTTAATCAAATCTCATTGGGGCCTGGGAGGCTTGCCCAGTTAACACAATGAATACATGATGACATGACTATGTTAATTTTAAAATCAGGATCATTTTAATAAAAAAGATTTTTAACAGTTTAAACTACCTTGGTCAGGACTTGACTGATGGGGATTAATAATAAGATTTAAAGGTAACTAAGGAACATATTCATATTCAAACGGGATGGATTAGGCTAAAGTAGTTTGTATCCACCAGAACCACAGAGCTTTGTACTCAAGACCAGCTAGGGCTGAAGGGGTGTGTTTATGCATTATCATGTTTGTGCTCAACAACATACTCTATACTCGTCTACAAAACCCAGACAGGTGCCTATAGACTCCAGGGGTTGGCAACCTTTTAGAAGTGGTGTGCCGAGTCTTCATTTATTCACTGTAATGTAAGGTTTTGTGTGCCTGTAATACATTTTAACATTTTTAGAAGGTCTCTTTCTATAAGTCTATAATATACAACTAAACTATTATTGTATATAAAATAAATTTTTAAAATGTTTAAGAAGCTTCATTTAAAATTAAATTCAAATGCAGAGCCCCTCAGATCAGTACCCCGGACTAGTCAGTAACAGTGCCATTGAAAATCAGGTTGTGTGCTGCCTTTGGCACACATGCCATAAGTTGCCTACCCCTTCTATAGACTGTTGTTGGAATAAGGAATCCAGATCCAAAACCCCAGACAATCCATTGATAACATTCCCACAAAATCATGTATCCCCTTTATTACACACAAACATTTTAAACCTGATTTTACAAGAATGAGACCCTTCCCCATACCGAGAAACCAAATTCCTTGGGACAAAGAGGCTGGGTGCATTCATGATTTTGGAAGTTCTTTTTAGTGTAATTAACACTGAATATATAAAAATCTGTTCTGTGTGTGGTTTCTTTTACTGTAGCAAAGATTTCTTAGATTAGGCATACTAGTGTTCCTCATCTCATATAAATGTACTAGTGGAAAATATAAAACCTAGGGACCAATTTCAAAAAAAATCTCGTTCATGATAATAATCCTTATGGGTGTAAGGATGACTTCCACTGAAGTCAACAGTATCATTCACATGAGTAAGGTTTTGTGGGGTTGTACCCAGTATGGTTATTTTCTGTAATTAGTGCATGATTAGAATATCTTTTACTTTGCCCTGCAAGTTTTCCTTTAAACTCCAGTGTTCTAGGCTCTGGTTTTTCAAATCCATTCCCTCACAGTGGAGAGAAATGCTTAAAATAAAAATGGAGGAATAGAAACTCAAAAGAAACAATCTTATTTGATTTTTAAATCTGTGGAGAACACAGTGGATTACCTTTTATACAAGACTTTTTTTTTTTTTTTTTTGCTAAATTGGCAGTTGGTGCAAACTTGATTGACACAACACTGATGATACCCCACACAAACCCAGGGCTAGGAAAATTGCTATAAGTAGTTTTGCTATCTAATTTTTTTGCCACATCTTTAAAACAGGAAAAAGAATGCTCTAACACATCACACATAATTTACATGCAGTATCATTTTATTGAATTTTGTAGGGTGTTAATTAAGTTTTAGTGAATGCTAATCATCTATCATTTTCACTGGTAATTTCTGCTCTGCCATATGCTTCACTTTTACACCTGTATAGTATTTCCAACCAGTTCCTTTAAATTGTTTTACTTTCTTTGTGTAGTATTAGTATTAATATTTAGGAAACAAGACTGCTGCAACCGAGACTGTAATTGCCTGAAGTTTATTTACTATATGTATTCTCCTGCCTCTGGGAGCCTCATATGCATGAACTACAGCTATGCACCAATGCTGTATTTAATAGCCACCTGTGATGCTTCATGGATGCTCTTAAAATGTTTGTATTAATTCAGTGCGGATGGGAGGTGCTGGACTGACAACCCTAGAGACAGGGCAGGTACAGCACTAATAGCTCGGTATAAGATTCCCCAAACACCGTACAGAGTGTCTTGTGCTTTCAGCCCTGGGCCTCCTTATTGACACTCAACCAGCGTCAACTGACCATCAGTACCACCTCCCATGGTGATGTTGTAAATAACGTGCACACTTCTCTGTGAAGGGCCTGGACCCAGGAAGCGCAAGAGCAGGAGTTCAGTGTTCTATTTTTGATCATACCATGTACTTTATGTATGAACTTGACCAAGTGAGTAAATATGGTGGATGTTCAAAATGGGTACACTGCTAGGTTCCTCAGCCTGGGCTCCCCTTCGCTGGGGCTCAGATACCCTACTGAGGTCCGTTA
This sequence comes from Dermatemys mawii, assembly GCA_007922305.1. NCBI lineage: Eukaryota > Metazoa > Chordata > Testudines > Dermatemydidae > Dermatemys > Dermatemys mawii. The sequence continues at coordinate 24,196,968 of ML677350.1, read as the reverse complement.
TGATGCCACTCACAGTAGACTGCGCTGATCTTCGTAACAGAATTGTCCCTCTCCTTTCTCGCATGCTTTGACCAGCAATAAAACAATGCTGACAATTAAATGATCATCATTAGGATTTAGTTTTAAACCCATTGAGATGAATGGCAGCACCACTAACCATAAGTAACATATGGCCCAGTTCAGTTGCTGTCTTTAGTCTTTTTTCCACCACTGTCAAGTACATATAGCCTGAATGTTGAGACAAATCAGTCAGCTGTATGCAGTAACAGGGGCATAAAAAAATGAGAATCAAGACTCCAGCCCAATGTTTTTTAACTCAGTAATGAATAAAAAGGCTGAACTACTGTACATCTTGTTAATTAAGCTCAGGATCAAAGTATTAGAAGTGAAGGAATATCCTGGTGATTGCAACAAGTTTCAACATGACTCCAAGCTTTGTTAATAATCACCTGAGCAAGAGAAAGAAATGACTTGGGAGGACCCAGAGCTGGGGAGGAAGGATCAGTGATGTTGATACAGCTCCTGAAAACACTGTAAAACACTAAGCCATGGAGAAATGCCAGAGAAGGTCAGTCCTGAGGTTGAAGGAGGAGCAAGTTGTGTGGAATTCCATTCTTGACTCTGCTGCTATTAACTATGTTACACTGGGCAAGTCACTTAGGCCAATTTTTTTCACGTCCAGACACTAATTTTGAAGACCAAACTTGTGACACCTTAACGTCCCTGTGGTGGGGCAGCTGCTCCACCCCATGAGTGATTGGCTTAGATCAGTCTAGAGAGGCTGTGCAGGCTGGCAGCCAATCACAAAGGGCCTGAGAGGAGCCAATCAGGGACCAGAAAGAGCCAGCCAATCAGGGCCAGGCTGGGCCTTGTATAAAGGCTGCCTCACAGAGCAGTAGGTAGTCTCTCCCTGACCGGCAAGGGAGCAGGACTGAGACAAGAAGACAGGCACCTTGGACAGCGCAGTGCTGGGCAGGCTTGGGGGAGCAGAAGAGGGCTCCAGCCCACAACTTGGCAGGCTGCAAGCCCTGAGGAGAAGGGCCCAGTAGGTGCAAGGGGCTGGAGGGGAAGTGGCCTAGGGATAGTGGTTGGACAAGAGGAGTGAAGGAGGGCAGGGAGGCTGCCATTAGAGGGTCCCTGTGTTGGGCCCAGAGTAGTGGGCGGGCCTGGGTCTCCTTGTATCACACCTGGTCATGGAGGAGCGGCCAGAACAGACTGCAACCAGCCCTTGATGAGAGGGGCTAGACTGAGGGGTTGTGGTTGGCCACCACAGCCAGAGCGGTTAATCCCCGCCCCCGGAAAGGGGTGAGCATGGACTAGGGGGCACTGCTGGAGGGCAGTGCTCTGAAACAGACGCTGCCGAGCGGGGAGCAGTGCGGGTCTGGATACCAACAGGAAGCAGACGGACAGGACACCACCGGCAGAGGGCGCTCCAGGACCGTTAAGAGTTAATTCCTGGACTGAACATCAGGAGATGCTGTGGTGGTGAATCCTAACTCCACACTCCCGAACTTTAAGGGGTTTCAAATTGGGCAGACAAAAACAGCCATCCAGGAATCAATGGCTGCTTTTGAAGACATGGGACTTAATGCTCTATCAAGCCTGATACTCCTCATATGGATGAGTGTATGACACAAAGCTGCCTCATCCCACTGGGAATTAATCAGAAGAATTCTGCTACTGAAGAGTCCACCCAGGGATCATTAACATAGATGAAATAACCCTTTCGCTACACCCCTTCAATGAGTGCAGTGTACTGCCTCCATATTCCCAACTTTACCAAAGCGGGGACCAGGATGTGCAAGGCACAGTCCTGCCTTCTCCTTGGGAGTAACTTGCACACAATGGGGCACAAGGGGCAAATTCTTGTACTCTAAGGAACTCAAGGTCTGAGATTTCACTTGGGCATATGTTGCTGCAGGTATCCACAAGGCAAAATCTGGACTTTAATCCTTGTGTCCCACTTTCATCGTGCATAAAATAGATACACAGCTGCCAGCTTCTGAGAGTTTACAGTATTTAGGTGTTTATCTTAAAGCCCAACCTCCTGAAGCCATGTGATTGAGAGAATATTTTTTTAAAAAACTGAGAAAGACAGCATCTAGTCCTCAGAGTTGTGGAGAAAAGCTTGACAATGTGAAACCACGAGAACCACATAGCAAGCAAAGGGAATCACCTCACTCACCATTTTTTTTATTTCATGATTTTAAAGCCAATCTCATGATTTGTAAGGACCTGACTCAAGATTTCTGAATAGTCAAGGTTGGCAATAGAAGCTATAACACTGATCTACATGACAGAAACGTGTGCATTAACATATACAACGGCTGACAGCACACCCAGTGGATAGATCACACGAACGGAAATCAGAGAACCAGGATTGTTGGGCTCTGCCACTGGGTGATAAAGGCAAATCAATCTCTAAAAGCCATAGTTTTGCTATCTGTGACATGAGGCTAATAATATGATACTTGCTCCACCAAAAAACAAAACCATAAGATCTACCAAGACATAGTACTACATACATTATCATTAATATAACCATAAAGTGCTTGAAGATCATGAAAGTTACTGTGTAACTGTAAGGTATTAGTGGGGGAGAGATGGTGTGAAGATTAGCATAAAGGGAAAAAAAGATTTCTTTTGCTATCCCTTGTGCAACCAACTAATGTACAGCACTCATTTTCCAAGTATTTTCATTTCTATTTGAACAGCTGTTCTTTGTAGAAAATCTGTTTAAAATCATTTAGAAAACTAGAGCTACCTATTGCAAATATTAAATAAAACTGCTGGGAGTTTCCTAGAAATTTCACAAAACAGTAGGAAGCAAATTCTTTGTTTTCCACATCATAAGCCTAATAACACTAACAAAACATACTCATTGCACTATTGCACATTTTACCATTGGAATTCAGATTTCTCAAGAGAAAAATACAAGCAGCAGAATCACAGGCTGCTCTGGAGGTGGTACTGTCACACACTGCATTGTAGGCTGAACTAAAATATGCTAAAGGAAAAGCTGGACCAAACTGTAGAAACAGCTCCCATAGTTCTAGGAGTTTTTCAGAGACATTATTAAGGACACAAGAGTAAACTATCTCACTACATAGGAAAGATAAATAGTGTGGCAAAAGGCCAACTTGTCTTAACCAGGAGATTTTCAATGATCTAAAAATCAAAAAAGAGTCCTACAAAAAGTGGAAACTAGTTCATATCACAAAGGACGAATGTAAACAAACACCACAGGTATGTAGGGACAAAATTAGGAAGGCCAAGGCACAAAATGAGCTTAGACTTTCTTGAGACATAAGGGGTAACTAGAGAACATTCTACAAATACATTAGAAGCAAGAGGAAGACCAAAGACATGGTTGGCCTATTACTCAATGGGGTGGGGTGCGGGGTACAATAACTGAAAAGGTGGAAATGGCAAAGGTGCTTAATGACTTCTTTGTTTTGGTTTTCACCAAGAAGGTTGGTTGTGATTGGACATCCAATATAGTGAATGCCAGTGAAAATGAGGTAGGATCAGAAGAAGCTAAAATACGTGGACAAATTAGATGTCTTCAAGTCACCAGGGCCTGAGGAAATGCGTCTTAGAGTACTCAAGCTGCTGTCTGAGGAGATATTTGAGCCATTAGCAATTATCTTTCAGAAGTTGTGGAAGACAGGAGAGATTACAGAAGACTGGAAAAGAGCAAATATAGTGCCCATCTATAAAAAGAGAAATAAGGACAACCCACAGAATTATAGACCAGTCAGCTTAACTTCTATATCCATAAAGATAATGGAGCAAATAATTAAGCAATCAATTTACTAACATCTAGAAGATAATAAAGTGATAAGTAATAGTCAGCATGGATTTGTCAAAAACAAATTTTGTCAGAGCAACCTGATAGCTTTCTTTGACAGGATAACAAGACTTGTGGATGGGGGAAAGTGGTAAACCTGGTATATCTTGACTTTTGATACTGTCTCGCGTGACCTTCTCATAAACAAACTAGGGAAATGCAACCTAGATGGAGCTACTATAAGATGGGTGCAAAACTGGTTGGAAAACCATTCATAGAGAGTAGTTATCAGTGGCTCACAGTCATGCTGAAGGGCATAATGAGTGGGGTCCCACAGGGATTAGTTCCAGGTCCGGTTTTGTTCAATATCATCATCAGTGATGTAGATAATGGAATACAGAGTACATTTATAAAAGTTTGTGGTTGCAAGTGCTTTGGAGGACAGGATTAAAATTCAAAATGATCTGGGCAAATTCAAGAAATGGTCTGAAGAAAACAGGATGAAATTCAATAAGGACAAATGGAAAGTACTCCATTTATGAAGGAACAAGCAGCTGCACACATATAAAATGTGAAATGACTGCTTAGGGAGAAGTACTGTGGAAAAAGGGATCTGGGGGTCATAGTGGACCACAAGTTAAATATGAGTCAAACATTGTAACACTGTTGCAAAAAAAAAAAAGCAGACATAATTGAGGGATGCATTAGCAGAAGTATTGTAAGCAAGACACAGGAAGTAATTCTTCCGCTTTATTCCGCTCTGATGAGGCCTCAATTGGAGTATTGTGTCCAGTTCTGGGTGCCACATTTCAGGAAGAATGTAGACAAATTGGAAAGAGTCTAGAGAAGAGCAACAAAAATTATTAAAGGTCTAGAAAATATAGCTTATGAGGGAAGATTGAGAAAATTAGGTTTGTTTAATCTGGAAAAGAGAAGACTGTGAGGGGACATAACAGTTGTCAAGTATGTACAAAGTTATTACAAGTTATTATCTGCAAGAAAAATTGTTTTTCTTAATCTCTGAGGATAGAACAAGAAGCAATGGGCTTAAATTGCAGCAAGAGAGGTTTAGGTTGGACATTAGGAAAAATTTCCTAACTGTCAGGGTAGTTAAGCACTGGCATAAATTGCCTAGGGGAGTTGTGGAGTCTCCATCACTGGAGATTTTTAAGAGCAGATTAGCCAAACACTTGTAAGGAATGGTCTTGATAATACTTAGTTATGCCACAAGTGCAGGAGACTGGACGAGATGACCTCTAGAGGTCCCTTCCAATTCTATGATTCTATGAATATGAACCATGATGCTAAGGTTGCATTTGCTTGATATAAACAATAGTCATATAAACACTGATGGTAAACCTCAGAGGCACTGACTCCATATAACATGACTGTTGACCTTCAGGGACATTCTGTGAACCCTAACTTCCTTGGTACTTAGGTTCTTTTGTTGTTGGCTTGATGGTGAGAGAAAGGAAGTTCACACTAGTTTAAAGACATAATTTATGTTGGTTTATGGTAAATTTGCCTAGGGCTTGGGCTATTTTTAAAATGGGCTTTCCACAGTGTTTGTCACAAAGCTCCTGATACTGCGCCTGTGAAGCATTTTACAGATGGGGAGCTGAGGAACTAAGAGACCCTCTTGTGCCTTGCCCGAGGCAATCCAAGGAACTCTCGTGCTAAGCCAAGCCCCAAACCCAAGCGTCTAAATTTCAGTCTAGTGCCTTGGCCACAAGGCTATTCTTTCTCTCTCGTTGACCAGCATCTTCTATATGAAATTAAAATACATAAAAAGTGACTGGTGATGCTTTGCCTCTGTGTGCTCGAGCTCATGCTGCACAAGGACACAATTAAAAGTACATCATCATCATGTCAGCATTAACAACGAACCAATGCCACTTATTTGTACGTGTGTTACCACCACAGCGCATAAGAGCCTTTGTAGTGGACCGGGACCCCATTGTGCTAGAACTGTACAAACACAGAGTAGAAATACACCTTCACCCAGCCATCTGGAACTGAAGCTTTCTGAACTCTCCGTGGCTAAGTGAGCAAGACAGCCAAATGAAAAAAACAGTAAAGACAATTTAAAAAAATAATTTTTGAAAAAATTCTCTATCAAAATTTCAAAACTTCTAAAAATTTCAGCCTGCCCTATTGACCAAAAGAACACAACAAAGAGGAAGTTATGAGGCATCGTCTGTCCAGAGAAGGATTGCAGCCAATTCTGGGCTATGAGCACCAAATGTTGCCCGAGTCTGACCCAAGTTGCATCTCTTCAAGGCTAGGATCATGTATGTGTGAACACTGCCTAATGCACTGTAGGAACACATGGAAATAAATAAATAATACATTCCACATAGGGCCCCTCCTGAGGATTTTCAGTCCCATCTTAAAATAATTATGAACTTTCTGAACCACTTTTTTTTTAAATCACTGAAGCCTAGCCCCTTAGGTGACATAACGATTGAGTACAGAAACTCATAGGAAATGGCTGGGAGAAGCCGGGTATACAGTTTCTCTGAAATTAACCTATAAGAAGTCAGGGTTTGTATCTACCACATCCTGTTGAAGAAGCATGGGGCCTGCTCCTTAAGACGAATGGATTTCAGGGATCTGCTAGAAGCATGAGGCCATGCACACAGAGCCCCTGTGATTCTGCACTGTCCCCAGGCCCCCTCTCCCTCCCCTGCAGCTTTCCTCTGCTATTTGACAGGATAGTTTCAGTGAAATTTTGTTCCCAGTTTTTTTCTCTGATTTTGACAGTTTGTGGATACCCTCATTTATGGTCCCAATAGCAGAAGGGGCTCTGCAAGCAAGTAACTTTCCCACAGACTCTATACATGGGAGATAATTCCCATCCATCACAACCTCCATCCCACACCCACCCACCCACCCACCCAGTCTCCTTTCACTCCAGTTAGGATCCACAGAGAGTCCTGCTTGGGAGAAGGGATAGTCCTGCAGAGGGGGCTAACCTGTCTGGTCAAACATTTACAGGAAAGCATTAGCACAAGGATGCATCAGGTTTACGTATCTGTATAGGAACAGTAGCGAGTTTCTCCTCACAAATCCACTCTGGTGCTATCTCCATTTTTCAGGGAAGGAAACCAATGCAGAGTTAGGTTAAGTATCTTGCCCTAGGCCACTGATTTAGTGCCAGTTCAAACATCATTTTGGACATCAATGGAGGCTCAGAAAAGAGCACTGAAGAGCTTCCACACCTCAGATGACAAGAGCAGCATTAATTTTTGGATGAGTGTTTTGTTGACTCTTGTCTTCTCATGTACAGCAGCAATAATGTTCATGGGATTAGAGCAAAACTTGCAGCAAACGGCGCTTGTGATTATCAGACATCTCAGCTTCACTTTGGTGTTTCATCACCTGCCAACCCTCTGCTTTAAAAGTGAAATATTTTTATATTTGAAACAAAAGTTTGTAAAATAGGAGCCCACAATTAAAAATCCTCTAAAATCTGTAGGGAAAAGTAAATGATATCAAAGCTTCAAAAAAAATTAGGGAAAGCATGTCTATTGCACATATGCAATAGTTAATTTTCATAAAGAGTTGTATTATGCATTTGTTTTATGGAATCATAATACACAAGTGCATGCTATTGCTTGAACACATTTGTCGCATAACCCACAACAGTATACACTGGAAATATGTAGAAGGGATACTACACAAAAAGTAGCTAAATATATTCCATATTATGGATCCATATACAGAATGCAAATGATTCTGACTAAGCATTCACAGGAGACAGTCGTTAGGGTGCATGCTGTGAACGTATATTATGAATAATGCATAAAACTTGGCTAAATCTTAATGAGTCCATTGACATCCTGTGGGGTCCAGAGGAGTCTCAGATCCCAAAGCATGTCAATGGCATATTATTATTCTTCCCCCCACCTCCTTTTTAAAAACAAAGGAAATTAAACCAACGAAAAACTCTTTTCTGACTTAATCCCAAAATTCAGGGTTAAGATTGGAGCTCTCTGACTCTCCTCACTCTCTTGTGCCTGGATGCTTCACATTAAACCAACATGCTTCATGTGATTGTTCCACAATGACAAATTATGGATGGGTCATTATGCCTCTACTCAGAATCTGAACACTAAGAACAGAGGGTTCCTTCTGCACATTGAAGGAAGGAGGGCAAGCAGCTATACTGCACTATCCCCCCAAGCCCTGGGCACTGTGAGTGTATAGGGAGACTGAGGCACACTAGAAAGCAACAGCTTGTTAAACATAAATATCCCCATATCAGTATATATTCCAGCTAAGAATGTCAGCGACACACAAAGAAACTGGTCAAACTGAGCCATCCTGACAGATACATAAAAACAGATAAAATTGGTAAGGAAAGCTATGTCAGGATTCTGAGCTAAATGAAAAGGATGGACCATTCTATTTGAGCACACAAATATACTATATTCACTCCAAAAATACAGAGCTGGCATAAAGCTCCTGTTCTACTTAGAAGTGAGAAGATAACAAAAACAGTCTTACATTAGAGAATGAATCAGTTCATATCTTTCCCCAGAGTACAGTATAAATAGGGAGAAAAAATTAAATTGTCACTTATTTAGGACTGTGTATCTTCAAAACTGTACAAACAGTAATTAATTACTCCTCACAACATCTATGTGAGGTGGGAAATCTGTATTACCATTCTTAACACATGGGAAGCTGAGAAACAGAAAGGTTAAGTGACTTCTCCAAGATCTCAGAGCACATTAGTGGTAAATCAGGACCAGAATTCAGAAGGTACTTGCTCCCAGCAGACACAGTCACTCTACTAGATCATGTTACCATATATAAACAGATTTATACAACCCAAATACACCAGATTATATTACGTAGGCTAGGAAACAGGTTCTGACTCAAGTCTGGATGAACTACACATTTTTACACTTGAGTCTGTCAAACAAAAACAACCATAAGATCCTGTACTCCGTGATCCTTTTTTCCAGAGCATAGATGAGGAAAGAAAAGGATAAGTTTCCTGGAGACAGTCTGAATCAGTCTTGCACTTCTGCCCAGAGCAAGAGGGCACAGAGAAAGGAGGGAGGAAGGAATCGCATGGTTAATAAGCTGCCAAAAAAGAACTCCAAGTTCCAAGGAGTCTTCCCATGGAACCTGGGCAGATGCAGGAGGCCAGGTTTGAGATGAGATTCAGCAGTTTACCCTAACTTTTTGGTTAACTGCAGAATAGAGCTGAAAAAGAAATGAAATTGTTTGATCACAGGAAATTGTTTAAATCCTTTTTTTCCCCAAACTTTCCTACAAGAAAAATGTATTTTCATTGAAAATAAAAACTGAAAAGCAAATCTATTTGCTTTTTTAAAGTATTTTGGCTAAAACATTTCCATTTTCACTAAACATTGTGGTTTCCCAAAAAACACTCATTTTCAATAAAATATTTTGACTTGAATTCCAAGTTTTTAAACACAACAACAAAGTAATTAAAAGTTAAGATCTGTGAAAATTTTCATTTTCAACAAAAAGCCATTTCCTGATGAAAAAAATCCACCAGTTCTACAGCAGAACCTGACTTTGAACTTCTTTGCATTTGTGCAACTCCATCATAGACATGGCAATGTACTTGGCTCTGTTTGTTTATGCATAAATACACATAATCTCTTTGTACTATCTCACAGCATTCACAATTTTCATATGGCATGTGAAATTTCTGTGTAGTTAAAAATGAATTCACTGTAACCAATTCATTTTTTTTCTTTGCTAGATGTCTCTAAAGTTTATCACAAATACAGCATATAAAAGAACAAAGGTCACGCCTTGATATAACAATCCCGTCAACCTATTTTACCTTTGCAGCCCACTTTGCACCACTATTTGTACTTACTACTAGAGATATCGGCAATTGTTTCCTTATTTCCTCACTCCTCCCAGATACCACCATCAGAATAACAGAGAGTGAAGCTTCTTGGTAGCACTTTCCTTCTCAGTGGGAAGCCAGAGTGTTTGATACGAAACCTAAATTAGGCCTCGGGAAATAGGTAATGCATAAAAAGAAGCATTTTTGTGTCACAAAAATTATTATTATAGGTCACCGTTAACCCTTGGAAGATTGAGGTGAGTTCTGCAGCTCCCCACTGGGTTATACATTTGCTCACAAATCATAGGTGCTGCTACCTTTGCAGATATGTCAAGTGTGCGCCATGAAAGAGAGAATGATCCAGTTGACCTATCGTGTTCCGTAACTAGTCTAGATATAAAAGCTAGTAGCACTTCCAGTTAAATAGAAAGAATCAGCACAGCATGCACATGCTGAAACTTTCCTACATCAGGACAACATTTGACAGAGTTTAGATGCAAGAGGAACAGCGGAATGAAGAGGGGTGAGGCAGAAGAGACAAAAATCGGACCTTATTGCAGGGTTTGTCTTTTTGCTGGGTATCTGTAGAGCACCTAGCACAATAAGATCTTTGCTCCTGACTCTGGCTCTTTAGGTACAACCATAATACAAATCATGAATAATAGCAGCATGTTGCTCGAATCACTTTCTTGCAAAACATACGTGGGGCATGGAAGCCAGAGTTTTGAGTGTTCAGTAACTTTGTTTAAAAAAAAATAAAAAGACCAAATATTTCTCAGAAGAGAAATGAATACAACATACCCCGTGCTTGAAACCCGAAGATCTTAGTGTGGGTTGAATCCTGCAGTCCTTACTGATGTGAGTAGTCCCAGAACTAATCACATGCATAAGGGCTGCTTGATCAGGATAGTTAATTCTCACATCACCAGGGGGAGAGGAGGAGGAGGAGGAAGAGGAAAATATTTTTGTACCAACTTTACCCATGGGAAAACTGAGGTACAGAGGAATTAACTGACTTGTCCAGCATCACAAAGAAAATGGGCAGTAGAGCTGAGAATAAAGCCCTGACATTCTGACTCTCATTCCCCTGGAATCCCCCACTATGCAAGACTAACTCCACCGAGTCCCACATTAGTAAAAGTAGAATTAATTTCTTCAAAGAGGTAAAACTGCAAAAATCTATAAATAAACAGTAATTTGCAAGTTATGAATCAGCACTGCTGAAAATACCAGTGCTAGCACCCGCTTCATCACTGGGAATTACAAAAAGTTATCCCCATTGCCAATGAACTTTGTGGTCAGAACCCTCATCCCTGATGTTAAAAGAACTGGTCCCTAATTAAGATGCAAAGAAACTAAAGCCACACCACCTCCTGGGGCATGATGTGAATTGCCCCAACATAACTCACTCGTCACTCAACTTGGTTCCCAAACAGAACACTCAATACTGCAAATTCATATCTGTTATCTGCTACATGGTTTCATTCAAGTTCTGCTTATCCTAAGCTCTACTTTTTCCTTCACACACGAAGACTTCAAAGGGCTGTAAACTGTTCTCTGAAATGCAAAAGCAGCTGCATGTGAGTAATTTCTCCTAAATTTAAATTAAAATACATTATTAAAAAGATTAAGTAATGACAGCTACTAGGAAAGCTCAAGAAGAATGGAGCTGCAATAAATTGGAGGATGGAGTCAATTTCTAAGAATACCTACCTCATATAATGTACTGAGGAGTGAGTAAGGATAGGTGTCTCCCATAACTTCAGGAACAATCGAGGGTAGAGAGCTGTCTGCTAATAATTTGCACTTCTATACCACCTTTCATCCAAAGACTTGAGTGTTTTGCAAGCATTAAACCTCACTACAGCAGCGCTGTTAGTTTTCTAGTCTGTTAAGTATCTACCTACCTAAGGAAGAGGGTCAGATCATGAACCCTTTCTGTCTGTGTGAGCTATCACTCACACGGCTAAGCACATTCACGTCAACAGTACTATTTGCACAAGCAACTATTCACCATGAAGAACAAGGGCTCACAGTGTGGCCCATAGTGATTATGCAAGTTGTCGAAGCTTATACTGGGGTTTCTTCCTAACTCCTAGTCCTCTGCTCTAACCATTAAGCATCTCTCCTGCTGTAGCCTTCCATGGCTTTGGCTGTTTCAACATTATCTGTATTTCACAGCATCTGTGGGGACAGAGCTTGCTGCCTCCTAAGAAATTAATAGAATTCACAAACCTCCCCACATTTGCGATACAAATGGAGTGCGGATTCAAACTTCCTGAGGTGAGTTAGCCCCTGATCTTTCCATTTGTAAAATTTAAAGAGTCTAATATGTTACATGGGGAAAAAAGAATTAATCAAATCTCATAACACTTGGTAAAAAAAACTGTTCATCCTTCCTCCCTCCCCTGCATCCATGTTTTTTTTTTAATAGTAACTTTGGTAATTCACATTTATAAAGCAGCACTTGTGTTTGAGCAATAGAAAATTAAGACATCTTTTCTCAAATGCACAAAAATTATTTACATACAGTGCTGTTGTGGCCATGTTGGTTTCAGGATATTAGCGAGACAAGGTCAGCGAGGTAATATCTTTATTGGACAAACTTTCTTGGTGAAAGAAGCTTTTGAGCTTATGCAGAGCTCTTCTTTGGGTCTTGGAAGGTACTCTGAGGCCATGTTTACATTACAAAATTATGTCCACCTAAGTTACATCAACATACAGCTGTCACAACTATTACAACACTTGTGCATGTCCACACTATGCTTTTTGTGTCGGTGATGTGCGTCTTCACAGAAACAATTGTATCGATTCACAGTGTAGCAAACCATGGGTAATTATACCACTGTGCAACTCACCACCATACAGCGCAGGGTATTTTGGGAAGTTTTTGCAATGTCTCCTGGGGCCAAAATGAGTCATGCCAGGGTAACTGGGAGCATGGGCTCAACTTCCCATAATACAGTCTTCTCTATCGCATAATTTCATCTGCATCCCAGCATCCTATAATATTTCATGCCTCTTTTCAAAATCTCTGCAAACCCACTTTGCAGTCCGTCATCTGTGATGGAAGCTTGGATCCTGCGCTATTCTGCACTATTACGATGAGCACTGAGAGCACAAGGTGCCTGACCCTGCAGTATTTGCTGAGCCGCAAGAGGAGCTGTGGGGAACATGATGATTCCTTTGAGATTAGACGAGCGGAGGAATAGCTCAGTGGTTTGAGCACTGGCCTGCTAAACCCAGGCTTGTGAGCTCAGTCCTTGAGGGGACCATTTTGGTAGCTGGAGCAAAAAAATCTGTCAGGAGACAGTACTTGGTCCTGCTAGTATAGGCAGGGGGCTGGACTCAATGACCTTTCAAGGTCCTCCCAGCTCTATGAGATAGGCACAACTCCATATATTTATTGCAGCAGGACATAGGGGAATAAAAACAATTCAAAGTTGTTGACAGGGTTCACAGAGCAGGTGCAGATTGGGGAGCACCAGTTCTGGGCCCCAAGACACAAGCATTGACTAACGGGATTCCATGATCATGCAGATTTGGGACAATGAGCAGTGGCTGCAAAACTTTTGGATGTACAAGGCCACATTCCTGGATCTGTGTAACAAACTCGCCCTAGTCCTAGTGCAGCAAAACAAGAGCAGCACTGAGCAGGGCCAGCTCTAGCTTGCTTGTCGCTTCAAGCACGCAACTGCCTAAGAAGAAAAAAAGTGGCCAGAATGCCGCTGAAGGGGGAAAAAAAAAAAAGGCCACCCCTTGAAATGTGCCACCCCAAAAATGGCTGGAATGCTGCCCCTTGAAATGTGCCACTCCAATCATGTGTTTCCTTAGTTGGTGCCTAGAGCTGGCCCTGGCAATGAGTTGAGAAGCGAGTGGCAACTGCATTGTGGAAACTTGCAACCATAGATTGCTAGCAGTCAATCAGGAATCAATTTGGAGATGGGAAATCACTGAGGGGGGTGTTGTGATGCAAGTGCTCAAGTCCAGTAATTGCCTCCTGCTATGCAGGATGACTATTCTGGTAAATGTGCAGGACACAGTGGATGGTTTTGCAACAATGGGCTTTCTGAACTGTTGCGGGGCAATAGCTAGCATGCATATCTCTATTTTAGCATCAGACCACCTTGCCACAGAGTACATCAACAGAAAGGGCTACTTTTCTGTGGTAATGCAAGAGCTGGTGGATTACCAGGGAGCGTGGCCTGGTCACGGAAGGGACATAATGCACGCATCTTTAAGAACACAGGACTGTTCAGAAAGCTGCGAGCAGGGACTCTCTTTCCTGGCTGGCGGACTACCAGTGGGGAGGCTGAAATGCCAATAGTGCTCCTCAGAGAGCCAGCCTCCCCCTCGCTCCCATAGCTCATGAACCCGTATACCAGCCACCTCAGCAGCACCAAGGAGCAGTTCAACTACTGGCTCAGCAGGTGTAGGATGATAACTGAATGTGCCCTTAGTCATTTGAAAGGCTGCTGGCATTTGTCTACTTATGAGATTGGACCTCTATGAAAAAAAAAAATGATCCCAAGTGGTTATAAACTGCCTACTGTGTCCTGCATAATACATGTGAAGCAAAGGGGGAAGTTCCCATCGGGCTAATAGAAGAGCTCAACATAGAGCTACATAGCTCAGGGAGGCTTTGAAAGACCATTTTAATAGTGAGCCAAAGTAGTGTTCTCTACCTGGCTTTGCTCTTTTGCAGCCCAGTATAAATTTTGTACCAAGTGTGGAATATCACACTGTCTATACACCTAATAATGTTGTCTGTGAATGATGTTAGGGGCTCTGTGACAAAATGAAGTAACAGGAAACTGGTGAGTGTAGGACTGCTCAGCACCAGCCAGCCTATTTTGTAAAGACAAATTATGTTCCTAAAACAGAATTTTATTCTGTAACCAGGCAAATAAAAAAATTATAATGTAATAAAATTTAATAAATTAAGAGAAAAAAATATATGAAGTGGAAAGAATAATCATTTCCATTTCCTCTTCATACACCAAACCGTGTCTTTTACAGGTCAGGGGATGGGAAGCTGTAATTTTCTTTAATGTCTCTCCAGGTAGAGTGGTAAGGGTACAGCACCGACCTCTAATGCCATGTGGAATGGGGTGGGGGAGGAGGGGCTAGGGAGGTCCCGAAAGAGAGTTCTCTATGGGCTGTGAGGGAGGTGAACATGAGCTTGTTGAACCTGCCGGTTTCACCAGCTTCTGCACCATCTCTGTTTGCCATCTGAGAAGCACAAGCATCTCCTGCTGCATGTCTCCCTCTCCTCTTCCTGCGCCTTTCTCTGCTCTCCACTCTATCCTTGTCCATGCTGTCTGCAACGGTTCTCTGATGCAGCACTGGCTTGCAGGATCTCCTGGAACATGTCATCCAGAGTCCCACGGGTGGTGCATGAATCACCAACTGGGGGAGGTTAGCCCCCATTCCACCCAAGGCCTCGCCCCTTCAACCACTCAGCATGGCCCCCAGCCTGAGGCTAGCCATCTCCCAACCTTCCCCCAACAGCACTGGAAGGGCAGGCCCCACAGCCCCAGTTGGGTCCACCACAGAGGGGGAGGCACAAAGGGGAACCTTGTGGCAGAGCAGGGCTGTTTGCGAGGAGACAGCCTCCTCCAGCCTAGGACACCCGCTGTGCCTGCCTAATCCTCTCCTTCCTCCTCCTTATCCGGCTCAGGGGGACACCCTCAAGCTCACAATACCAGGAGCTGAAGATACAACACAGAGAGGTATCTTTGTCAGTGCGTCCATGACAGAAATCAAAGATACTGAACACAGTCCTCTTGATCTCCACAAGTTGTAAGCACTACATTTTCACTTCTCCTTGGGACTGATACAGCACGGTGAGTCACAGCACCAGTCATAGTGAGTATGGCCTGAGGGTGAAGGTGGGGTGGGGGAAAATGAGGGACAGTTGGGGAGAGCTCACAGGGGTGAATGTATGCGTGCAAAGCAATGGAAGTGAATACTAGCACTGTTCTCCAGAGGCCGCGGTGATTTTAGCTGATCTCTCACTCCTGAGGGTAAGAGGCAGAGAGAGCACAGCCACTGCTGGCATCCCGATGCTACCGCAGTCCATACAATGCCAACCTGTGTACTGCAATGGTGCCGGCTGCAGTAATCACTGAGTGGCATGGGAAAATGTTCTACTGCAGCAGAAAAAAAATAAGGCAGCTGTCCCCACAAATCTTCGGAAGAGGATCTTCAGGAAAGTTTAGTTGCTGTTGGTCCTGCTTTGAGCAGGGGATTAGACTAAATGACCGCCTGAGGTCTCTTCCAACCCTGATATTCTATGATTCATCGAATTCTCTACAGAAAATTCAGAGAATATCCTGTTACGCATAAATAAACTGCTCTGAATAGCCCCCCATGCCTAATTCAAGAGGGGAATTAAAAGCTGATAGCAACTCTCTTGTTTGTTTCACTACCTCTTCCGGCACAAGTGAAAAAGAGTAAATCAACAGATGTGTCCTACTGTTTTAGGGGTTTCATCCTTGTAATTTCAAAGCCAACTGCCTATTTATCAGAAGTTCTTTCCCTTGCATCAGGCTCACCCATGCTCACTGTCAGGACTAGCTGGACTGCAGCAGAGCCAAAAACATATGCTGGCTCGCTGGATCCCAGAGTCATCTATCTCCCATACTCCTCCTCCTCCTGACTGTTCAGAGGAGTCTGAGTCACAGGCTCTCACCATGAAGTGTCCATGGGGCTCGTGGGGGTGGACGTGGGGTCTCCACTGAGGACAGCATCCAACTCTGTAGAACCACAGACCTACTGCTTTAACATACCCGATCTATTGTTCGCTTCTCTTGCCTTCTGATCGATCCAGCTGTGGCAGATGTGAGCTGTGCCTTCACAGCATTTTCTCCTAGCAGACCCTGGAGAATCAACACCTCCTCTGTACTCCAGGTAGGAGCACATCCGCAGCACGGAGCTGGCATGGTCAGTTGGCACAATAATGGAGAGTGGTTCGGTGCACTCTCTGAGCTGAGCAACCTGGAAAAGGAATTTCATCAAAAATATGCAGGGCTTTAAGGTGGAGGGATGGGTTCCTGTCCACCTGGCTGCCCCCTGGGCAGCAGAGTTCACAACAGTGACCAGAATGGTCAGAGTTGGGCATTGTGGGTCAGCTCCAGGAGGCCAGTAATAGTCAATGTAAGTAACACAGTGCATCAGCCTACTACATGGACCTTGACTCTACACTGGTGGAGGGGAAAGGGAGGTGGGTTATTAAGTTGGGGATACGGAGGAAGAAAAGTGAGGGGGCGAGGGGGAATTAGTGGGCTATACATTGTTGTAATAAGCTATAAATCCAGTGTTTTTATTCAGTTCATGATTTTTAGTGTCTAGAAGTGTTATGAATTTAAGTTTCAGCAATCACTTCACTCCTGAATGAACTCTCGCAGAAAAATTATCTGAAAAAGACAAAAATATGGCAATCACTCTCCATATCTGACCCCTCAGTCCAAATCCTCAAAGGAAGCCTGCACAACAAGCCTGGGAATTTAAATTCATAACTTTCCTAGACAGTAAAAATCATGGACTGAATACACACACTGGATGTATGGCTTATTATAACCACCTGTAACTCACTAACACTCCACCACCACACATACCTTTCCTTCCCCTTCTCTTCTCCTTCCCTCCTCCCATGACTGGAGAGGTGTTAACAGGCTACTTCATCTTGAATGCTCCCTTGAAATATGCGTTAACTACTTATGCTAAACACCTTGTATATAGCTGTGACACTCAATACACTTCCCAGACCTGAAAAAGAGCTCTGTGCAAGACTGAAAGTTTGTCTCTATCACCAGCAGAAATCAGTCCAATAAAAGATATTACCTCACTCACCCTTGTCTCAAAAATTATTTTGCAGTTTAATGCTGAGCAGGATTTCATTTGATTGCAGGTAGTATCTGACTCCTGAATGGGCACTTAGGTGAAAACTTGCCTACTTGATTTGTCAGTACATATCTAATTTCTCCTCTCTCCTCTAAATTTCTTTTGCAATTGCTTCCACACAAAAATGTTCCTGTACCCGTATCCCTGCATCGTATCTATAGGCTGTTCAGAATTGGATTCACTGGTAGTTTTCTGCAGTTACATTTCTTTTTCAGCTAATACTTCTTTTTATTTCTTCTGAAGTTTTCAGTGTAAAACAAAAACAGAAATAACACCTTTCTAAAATTACTACTATCCCACCATCCCCTGATGTGACATTAACAGGAGACAATATTCTCCAAAGCTATGAAGCATACAATGCCCTAAATTACATTGCAGTTGCTGCCCTGAGCTTTGAATAGGAAGGCTCCCAGTGATCTCACTCTTTCAGTATTGACCGCATTTACCGTTTTAAAATATTTTTAACCCAGACATTGAAGTTCCAGCCTAGCGGTCCCTCATGCTAATCCTAGCCTGGGTGACTGTTCTTAAGGGAAAGCATTCAAAATATTGTAACAGTGCATCAACTTTGACCTTTTTCACTTCAAACATAAGACTTATTCCCACCCCCCCACACACACACACTTTAAATGTAGATTCCAGAGGGAATCACTGAACTACGATCTGCTTAAAATTAGTTTTGTTTTAGTGCCTGCATGGTGACTCAACAGGCCAATTTTCCAAACACAAGACTTTTCTGCTCCCAAAGATTCCAGTTCAAATCCTGGACTCTACTTACTGGGGACAGACCAGAACACTTTGTTCCATGGCTTCACACAATTAATTCCCAGATACCCCTAGCCTTGCCAGATGTTGGCATACATGGTCATAAGCAGAGCTGTCGCCAGGCTAATTTTAAAAAAAACAGGGGCCAGTCAAATGCGTGAAGAGTTTTGCTTCGCAATATGTATGTTAAACTGCAAGCATTTCCCATCAAAATTCAGCACTTTAGAAATATTTATATGGCTTTGATAAGCATTTCATGATAAGCTGGTTTCTTTTTTGAAAGGAGGGGGGAGAAGGAGGGAAATATACACTGTTAGCAGTGTAACAAATCATTCTCAAATAGGGTCCACCAGAGTGTACCCATCTCACTGGGATTTGATTTTTTTTCTAATCTGTTACAGGCATTAGGAACACTAAATGAGTCACCATTGGCTTCTCTGCTGCAAAAAGTTTCATCAAAACACTTCATTTGCTCTTCAACAGGACTTCAAGAGTGGTGCCTGATATTAAAAAAACCCTGTCAGTTAACAAGTAAAAAAAATAAATCCTAGGAAATCAAAAATCTGGCATAGTTTCACACCAATTTATTCCCCAGCAAAACTCCACCAAGAAAAATAAATGTCATCATTCTGAACACAATTACTACCAGAACTGTTACATTTACATGGCACCTTTTGTCAGAGCATCTCTGCAAGGGGTACCTGCAGGGCCCTCCTGGCTCCTGCCTCCACTTTCTCAGAAAGTCACTCCAGAGACCCAGTTTGCAGTGCTCACCTGTGCTTTATTGTACAAGACGTGCCCACACCTTCACAGCACAACATATACAAAGTTCCTTCTTGCTTATCTCCCAGCAGGGGAGGAGGGCAAACTATTCCTCTGTTTCCCCTCAGACCAGCTTCCCTCCCCTTCCTAGCACCTCCTCCTTTGCAGGTACTTTCCTGTCCACTCTTCCCCCACTCCCAGCTTCCTTCCTCTGAGGCTTTTGACCAACCCCGGCCAGCAGAGACAGCAGCAGCTCCTGCTTTGCTAATCAGGGCCAGGTGGCCTCCCCAGCTCCAATTTACCTCCCGTCAGTGTAGCTGGGGTGACAGAGGGTGTGTTAAGCAGTTCTCCTGCTAGCACCCTGTCACAATCTCTAAGCACTTTGCAAACAATAAACATCATAACACCCCTTTAGAGTAGGAAATCTGACAACAGATCTACATTATTCCCATTTTACCCACTGTGAAACTGAGGTAGAGAGAGATTAAGGAACTTTTTCAAGCCTAGGAGAGTAAGAGGTAAGAGCCAGGAGTTCTGACTCCTACTCTCATCCTCTAACTGCTAGACAAACTCCTTCCTTTCAAATACTTCCACAAAAACTGGAAACAGAGAGAAAATTTCTCCTGAATTAGAGCCCTTGTTTTGTTTCTATTTTAAAGGAGGTGGAGGGAGGAGAGAAAAACCAGAAAAGATTCAGACCTTAGCAAGAACTAAGTTCCTTTAAGAGCTGATCCATTTTAAGTGGCATCTATGACATTTCCATTCTTGTTTCATGGGCATGATGATAAAAAGAAAATCATTTGCTAGTCTCCATCACCACCTACTTGAAAGTCATTAACCAGTGAACATAAAAGCATTTCTGCACAATGCTCTAACTTCTCAGATGATCAAATTCAGAGAACTAAACAGCCAACACTAAAATTTGTTCCATGTGTTTGTGATCTGTTTTTTTTAAATGAACATGAGGGCTTTTCAATCAGGCCACTAAAAATTAGATATTTAAACCTTTAGCACACTCTAATCAATATTCTCTTTGCACGGGTACAAAATATAAAACCATTAAACAACCAAATACTGGTTCTGTGACAACAAAAGGCAGAGATAATCAGCCATTTACTCTCCCTCCCATGCTACTAATTCTGCTTCAGCATGGGCTGCACCAGCTCACCAGAGCCCTGGGCACATACTCACATTTCTAGCTTGCCCCTCTGGGTCGGTGCCTTCGCATCTTCACTGCTATTTTTAGCCATGTTCACTAAATTAAAGCTAGCACAGGATGCCTAGCTAAGTCACAAATCATACAGTACCTCCAGTTGCAATGTAGACATATCCTGAGACCCCACTCAGCAAACCCTTCCCCAATAAAGAACCAAAAACCTGGCAATACAGATAGGCCTTGCATCACACCTTGAACATTATCAGTCTGACAGACCAAAAGGGAAGTAAATTCCCAAAGGGAATTGCAATCTCCAGTCAGTAATCCCCTCTTCTTTAAGACACAGTACCACTAGCTTGAGTCCCTCATCTGATCATAACTGCTGCAGAATCACACAAGGATAGAACCAGTAGGCTAGACTCTAATCACTTAGGACTTTCTGTGCTAAAAGTAGCGCTGGAAAAGCGGCAAGCAATTGTATTTGTCACCTCCAGATTAAAAACCATATTTAGAAGTAGTCAAAATTTTGCCCCCTCCTCCAAAGGGCTGAACCTTGCCTTCACTATTATAGACACATAGCAACAGGTATATTTATTAAGAGAGAGAGACCCCTACTGAAACAAGCCACTCCACTGTACATGCTTCTCCCTCCAGGAAGAGGATGAGAGAACCCACAACCCGTGACAGATGTGTAATGCACTACTGGAAAGCATTCAGATACTACGCTGGTGAGCCTAGAATAAAATCCTATATAGAACAGAACTTTCTAGCCAAGTGCATGGGTTTGAAAGCACATTTGGAAGCCGCTGATTCTCAACATCCACCAAAAGCTGGGAAACAACAAGAAGCCTCCTCCCAAAGGTCGTAAGCCTGCTTTACCAACAACAGACCACCCATTCAGTCAGAGAAACTGATACTCGTCTTAAGAAAGATGTTCTAAGACTTTGAAGCACCTTAGAGACTAACCAATATATTTCAGCATAAGCTTTCATGGGCTATAGCCCACGAAAGCTTATGCTGAAATAAACTGGTTAGTCTCTAAGGTGCTACAAAGTCTTCCTTGTCTTATTTACGGTTACAGACTAACGGCTGCTAATCTTAAACATCTTTCTTGATTCCCCATTTTCCTTTCCCTCCTACCCATAGAGATCAGTTCTGCCTTTTTTGGTTTCCATCACAATTAAGTAACCCTGATCCAAATCCCAACTCTGTTGAATCCTATCAAATCTCTTGGGAAACAAGAGCTAGATTCATTAAACTGGGTGTCACTAGCATACCGGAGACGCTGCAGCCCATACTGCAAGTGGCATGGGGCCACTGTGGACAGAAAAAGACATTTGTAATTCTGGCCAAAACTTAGTTAAACAATACACTTAGAGTGACCCCCCCGGACAGAATAACTCCTGCAAAGAAACCACTCCTAGCAACAGCAAAGAAAAGGGGAGTTCCCCAGTCTTCCATCATTCTCCCTGCTAGAGACTCTGAGTCAGAGTCTCTTAAATACTCCGGGGCATGGCTAATCCACCCGGCCTATTTGAGTGTTTTCATTACAAGGCCCGTTGGGGCTGAGATCCAGAGAATACTATTATGAATTGCCACCAACCTTCATAAAACCTGAGCTGCCACTGGATTTAAACAACCTGAACTAACCAGGTTAATCGTTCCCTGGAACAATTCTGCTGCTCACGTGTGATGGTGCAGGTGAAAAAGCCTTTCTTCACCTCCGATACACCCAAACATTATTTATGCTGCAGTCAGACTCAGTTTGAGACTGCTGCTGACTTCCTTCTTGTTTTCTCAATCTCAGGTCACCTGAATACCTTGACAACCTATAAGGATGAACCCAGCACAAAAAACTGTTTAGGAACAAGTGAATCAATGACCAGGCTGGTCTGGTGTTTGTATGAAAACTTAAAGGAAAGTTAAACAAATGTATGTCAGTGTTCCAAAACACATGCCAACATGCAGCATATTGGCTTGGAAAAGGGGGTCAATGATTCAAAGTATGGCCAAAAAGGGACTTGCTGCTCCTCCCAGCTCTTAAAAAAAGAAAAAAAAACCACACACACAGTAAATGTAAAAAATGTAAAAACCACACACACAGTAAATGGAGCACATGGACTTTTTTCATGTTGCATAATCTAAAATGTGGATCAGCTACCTGAAACCTCTACTGATCCAGGTTTAGCTGTATACTTACCCAATCCTTTAATTGCCTCAGTTTTAAAACATCATAACACAACATATTTGGAGACAATCAGTACTTAAGACTAATTAATAGATTTTACAGCTAGAAAGGACTGTTCTAATCCGTCAGTCTGATCTCCTCCACAAAACAGACCCACAGAAGTTTGCTCAGTAATTTCTGTATCAAGTTCATAACTTTTGTTTGACCTAGGGTGACCAGATGACCCAATAATATCAGGACCATCCTGATATTAGGGGTTTTGTCTTAGATACACAACTATACTCTGCCCTTCTCTTCTCCCCCTAACCCAATGTCCCGATTTTTCACACTTGCTATCTGGTCACCCTAGTTTGACCTATAGCATAAATCAATAAATTCTTAGGGATCTCTATATGCTTAATCACATGCTTGAATAAGGACTGAGAGAGCTGCACTTTTGAATAATGAAACCATTTTTTTTTTTTTTAGTTCAATCCTCCAGCCCCGTCTCAGACAAATTCCCATTTCAATCAGTTGAGCGCTGGAGCAGGAAACATGGTGGTATTAAATGTGAAGTGTTGTTATGGATTGCATTTTGGGTTTTTTATGGTTATTTTTGCAAATTTAGTATCTACTGTTTTATTTACTTTATTATTTTACAAATTACGCATTTTGATTACATAATTCAAACAATTTAAAATTAATGCTGATCTTCCATAACATAAGATTTTAAAAAGGCTTCAGCAAAGTACTTAAGTACATCACCAGCTTTAAACACTGGCTTCATCTGTATTGAAGTGCTTAAAGTTAGGCATATTCACAATTACATTGGGGCCAAAATCCCTCAACAGACATAAAAATACATCCAAACCTTGTGCTCTGCTTCTGGAAACTTTATTCCCTCTTTGCACACAGTCAAAACCTGACAAGAGCTCACTGTCAGATTATGCAGGAAATCTGCAAGTTTCACCAAGGTGTGATCTTATACTTTTTCACACATTATTGGAGCATGCCGTGCCAGAACACTAATATATGCACAGTTCTAAAATAACTTATTTTATTACAGCACAACACTGAAAACCGTACTAAAAACCCAATCAGCAGAACTCTAGAGATTTGCTCCTCCGTCACTTGAAAACAGATAAAGGGTCACAACTGTCTTTCTTAGCAAGAATGGGGGTGGGGGGAAACCAGATGCCACAGACTCTCATCATTCCAAATCTTTTTAATGGAACTCTGTTGGTGTCAAATTGGTCTTTGGCCACAGTGTGATGGGACAATGGGATTTAGTAGAATTTAATCGATTTGCAAACTAGAAATACATTTTTTCTTCTCTCAAATTTCAAACCACTTTTTTTCTGCTGGCCTACTTTCTTTTAAGTTGCTTTTTAATTATTTATGAAGATGCAATAATGCATTACTTTGCTGTGCAAATGTTGAGAAGGAGACAGTATCTCTTTCAAGCGAAGATAAACCCCTATATAGCCACATAGGTTATTTAAAGGAATTTGGCAGGTAATACCTTCATTTCTCTGCTTCTCTTTGTGTGTGCGCGTGCACGCTTGATTGAACTAAAGAAAACAAACGTACAGCTCCACAGTAGAGCAACACATGGTCAACTGGACCAAAACATTAGCTCTCTCGATCTCTCACTCTCTCTATACATATAAAGTAGAACAATAAAACTAATTAGGAAACAGTATAAGGGGATGAACTAAAGCTCACTGAAGTCAATAAAAAGGATACCCTGGGTCTTGAACTGTAACCAGAGGGTGGAATCCTGGTTCCACAGTAATCAAAGAAGCCAATAGCAAAACTCCATTGATTTCACCCAAGGCTGGGATTTTCAAAGAGGCTATGAGAGTTATGCTCTCAAATCCCACTGAATTCCAACAGTCATTGGGGGTCTAAATCCCCCAGGTGCCTTTGAAAATCTCAGGCAGTGATGAGCTGTGATCCATCTCATAGACAAATTGGGGGTTCAACTTTTGCAGGCTCTGATCATGTACTCACTGAAACGAAAAGGAAAGCTTCTGTTGACTTTAGTGTGTTCACTAATGCCAGCCTTGCAGCCAATGGACATTTTGAGTGTTCATGACTGTGTGCTCATAATATAGACAAAAGTATTGACCTAAGGGAAAAATGATCAGCAAGTACTCCTAAATGAACACTGATATTTAACACTATATAAAGCAAATTGCAATATATAGAAGAAAAGAGTGAAAGGCCCCCACTCCCACTGCACACAAAATTTAAAAAATTAAATACTTTTAGGGAAAACAAACAATATCTTCTAATGCCAGCTATGTAATATGGCCCCAATGTTATCCCTGTGAGCCCAATTCAACATAAATTCCACATGGCTTCTGCAACCACTGCAGCCTCCCACTCACACCGTCTTTCAGAGCTCATCCTTCACGGATTGCCACATCAGAAAGTTTCAGTGAATCTACCGCTCCTATTATTTCACCACAGCTTTAAAAACTTGGAAGTCATATGTTCAAAAATGCATAAGTGACTTAGAAGCCTGAGTCTCCCACAGACAGCCCTCTAACCTGAAGCAAATACTCACCAGTAACCACATACCACACAACAGAAACACTAACCCAGGAACCTATCCTTGCAACAAAGCTTGGTGACAACTCTCTCTACACATCCATTCAAGTGACACCATCATAGGACCTAATCACATCAGGCACTCCATCAGGGGCTCGTTCACCTGCACATCTACAACATGACATATGACATCATATGCCAGCAATGCCCTTCTGCCATGTACATTGGCCAAACTGGACAGTCTCTATGCAAAAGAATAAATGGACACAAATCTGACATCAGGAATCAACATTCAAAAACCAAAAGGAGAACACTTCAATCTCTCTGGTCACTCAGTAACAGACCTAAAAGTGGCAATTCTTCAACAAAAAAAAATTTAGAAACAGACTCGAACAAGAAACTGCTGAACTGGAATTAATTTACAAACTGGATACCATTAAATTAGGCTTCAATAAAGACTGGGAGTGGCTGGGTCGTTACACAAACTGAAATCTATTTGCCCACACTAGTTTTGCCCTGCTGTGCTCAGATCTTCTTATCAACCATTTGAAATGGCCCATCCTGATTATCACTACAAAAAGTTTTATTTTCTCCTGCTGATAATAGCTCACCTTAATTAATTAGCCTCAGAGTTAATACGGCAACCCCATGTTGTGTGTGTGTGTGTGTGTGTATATATATATATGTGTTCCACTCTGTACATCTGATGAAGTGGGTTTTAGCCCATGAAAGCTTATGCCCAAATAAATTTGTTAGTCTCTAAGGTGCCACAAGTACTCCTCATTCTTTTTGTGGATACAGACTAACATGGCTACCACTCTGAAACTTTTTTCAAAAATGTGTCATCAAAAAGCACGTGGGGCCTTGAAAGGCAACATGACTAAGTGCCTGAGTCCCTTTTGAAAATGTTACCTCTAGGCCTTAATTCAGCAAAGTGCTTAAGCAAATATCTTAACTTTTAGCATGTGCTTAAATGTTTCGCTGAACTGAAACATACTTAAGCATTTTCTTAAACACACACTAAATGCTTCACCTAATTAGGGCCTTAGACCAGTTTTTGCACAGCTCATGTGTTATATTCTGGAACAATTTATGGTGGGGGCAAAAGCTCAGAAGTGTTTCAAGTAACCTTTGTTTGGAAGGAACAAAATATATAAAATATTCTTGTCTATGATTTTAAGAATAAACAAGTTTCCTCCTATGACTGGTAATAGAAAAGGATTTTGAAATTATGCACAGCCAGAAGAAAAATACTACATGGATTTTAAGACTTCTCAGCCCCCTGTGCAAAGGAGACTTTAAAATAAAGTCTTATTGCTAATTTTATATATATATCATATGCAGAATATTCTGCATATAATTCCTGTTGATATCAATGGCATTTTATTCAAATCTGAGCCATTTTCCCTAATAAAAACTTTTAAAGATGTAGGATCTCTCTCAACTTTCCCTTTATTTTTTTAAAATACTTTTTCCACTTTGATACTTCCAGCAAGGAGTTGCTTCATCTATCAGCACAAAAATTCACCTTTTCAATGATCAATAGGGAGCACTTTTGCATCAGAAGAAGCAAGATTTTTTCCCCTCCTCCTCCTCTGCCTTATTTAAAGCACATCATCCATCTCTATCATCTGAGGGCTTCTCTGTGACCTATGTGAAGTTAGGGGATAGCCTTGTTACAGTTCCTGGTGGAAAAATAGTTCAAACCACAAAAACCATCAAACTGGTTGCCTTGTTAGCAATATCATCAGACAATTCAAGGAAGAAGCTTCCTTAAGTAAATCACTTAAGCATATGCTTAATTCTAAGAATGTAAACAATCCTACTACCATGTGCTTAAACAAAAGCACCTGCTTAAGTGTTTCGGTAGATTAGGGCCCACACGGGTAGGGAGGCTGAACTTCCTTCTCCCTTGAGCTGCTCCCTGCAGATCGAATCTGAGATGAAGCAGTGTACATCTCACACGATTGCTGCACCTTTTAGACTGACTGAGGCCTTCACTTTCTAGAATTGTTTATCCATTGCTTTTCACGAGCATTAAATTCACGTGTGTGTGTATATATATGTATATATCTCCAACAATATTTCCTTGTTTGCAATCTGCCTCATGCAAGACTGAAGATGGTTGATTATTCCCTACAACTGCAGAATTTCCATCACATTAACCAAAATGCTACTCACCTAAGGCATCTCTGGTTATAGGAATGTCACAAGTACCTCAATAATCTCCACCTCAGCTCTATCTTTGTGGGATGTCAGCAGTGAGTATGAAACTGACGTCCTCAACCCAAAACTGTCAGGTTTGCGCTGAGAACAAAAAAGCTCATCTTAAAGTTGTTGTTATCTAATGCATAATCCATGTTTGACACCTGGAAACTTTAACTCATTAAATTATCTTAAACTTGATCATCTTAACAACAACAAACTATCTGCAGGATAGTTCACTTATACAGACTCTCCTTCCCTCGAAGGCTAGACTCTATCAATCAATGTTCATTCCACAGAATCAGGACTATCCTGCCTCTAACTACAGTTTACAAATGGGTGACAAATATAAAGCCAGCCCCAAGCTCAAACAAGCACCAATAGCTGCCATATACCAAATATATAATCTTCTCCCAGATGTATTTGAGTAGCATATTGTATTAATGTGTTAGCTGTTCCAGGGCCATTAACCTTCCTTTTCTGATGCTTAAATAGTCTGCATACCATTCACTGGTAGTAAATTATGGTTATAATTAAACTGTAGTGGCATATATTTGTGACTTGAATTCAGGCATTTTATTATTCTGAATTTCCCTATTTTTATTAATTGATTGGTAGAACCTGATCCTGCACTCCTTACCCACGAAAAACTCCGATTGACTTCCATATACAGAAATGGAGAGGAGGGCCAAGATAGTCAAAATAACTAGTGAATGTGCATGTCCCTCCTGAGACACTTTAAACAGGCCCAGTTTTCAGGAAGTGTTGAGTATCTGCCCTCTGGAAATTAGGCCTCTTAGGTGTCTCAAATTGGGCATCAAAAATCACTAGTCCCTTCTGCAAATCTTAGCCATTATATTGAGGGCTCTATGGGTACATAACGATATTGGCCTAAACATTAGGTTTTTAGACTGAAGTTAGTGAGAATTTTGCCCAAAGAAAAACACCCAGAATCAAACAAACTATCATCCTTTGAATCCTATAGAACATATTACATCTGAAGAAATGTAGATCCCAATAGTAACCCGGTACTTTTGAAATTGTTTAAGGAAAAGTTTTGTTTGTGGGGGAGGGATGGGGAAGAGGAGAAATAAATGGGATAAACATATCTTTGGCAAAAATAAATACAGATATCAGAATATGCTTTAATATCACCTTGAAACTGCCTGATTTCCAATGGTTTTTAATAGTCCCTGAGTTTTTCTCAGTTTAAATCTGCTTTATGAAGTTTGGCCTCCTGCTAAGAAGCAAGTTGCTGTGTCATTAAAAATTGCATCCCCCACTAAGAGAAACAATATCTCCATTCACTTAGAGGAGATATTAAAACAGGTATTGCTTTAACAAAAATCCAGTTAACTTTTTAACCCACCTATTCTTACTAAGTAAACATTTGTTTAACTAGCTAACATATTATAACTATTTCCTGCAGGTTTTGTTTATATCAAAACTAAAGCATAACATACGACTACCATAAACTGAAAACATTCAGATATATGCGTCCATTAGCTGTGTTTATCTGAAAGTGGGTGAGATCTTATATCGGTTTAAGAGCCTGCCCCCCATAAACACTATGCAAAGTTGCACCGGTTCAAACTAAAGATGTGATTTTAAACCAATTTAAATGAACAGTTGCAAAACACAGTGGATGCTCAATCAATTTAAACCTGCCATATCTAATTATCTTTGTGCAGTGAGCTACATATTTATGTAGCTTAAAGTGCACTTTAAGCTACATAAATATAACAGATTCAAATCAGACTAAGAGTGCCCAAACTGTGTATTACAGTGGTTTAACTACATCTGTTTTTAAACACATTTAAAATTAAACTGGTGCAACTTCAAATACAGTCAAGGCCCCAGTTACTTCTCCTCATGGTCCAACAATGTAAGTATCTCCCTAGTGAGATGACTAACTGCCCATTCTTTATTTTAAGAGCTACCCCTTAACTGAGGGTTAAGTGCCTCTTGGGAGGTACTGAACACTCTCAAATTTCCGAAGGGGAGGTCAGTCACTAACAGGTTTGGGAACTGTGGTGCCAATCCTCCTGCATCTTGGAACAGACCAATACAGGACACACTTTCCTCAGGATTTTGGCTACAATCAGGCCAAGGATCAGAAGATCCTAATAGTAATGTATGATTTTATACTGTATGTGATTCTGTAATCGTGTGAGGGTTTGCACCAGTGGGAGGTGCTGCCTTTAAAAATAAGAGTTGACCTATATTTTTCAGATGTATATTTCAAAGAAATAAACTATGATGACCCTAATCCTTAAACTCTGATAACCCCAAGCTGCCACCAGCTTCTCAAGGATTTCATTTAATTTAAAAGTACAGCAGAGGGTTGAGGGCGGAAAGACTTTCTATTAAAGGGCAATTCACTGAAGGGTCTTTTAGCTGAAAATTGTCAGCTCTGCTGAGGGCCACTGGATCAAATTTAACTCTAACAAAGTGCAGCTGGTTGTGTGACTCATCACAGTAAGAGGTGGTGTTCAAGGCCACTCAAGTTCGATTTTTGGTGTTGTCACTGGGTTTAGGAACTGTAACCTAGGGGAGCAAAGATTTGCTACGTATTTGATGTACCAGGCAAAATGGCATTCTTACAATCACTTGTCTCCCAAGTGGATGGAATGCCAGCAGGACATTAGTAATTGTCCTTGTGCCTCTGAAAATGGCCACTATTAATAGATCCCAATGTGGATTACCTATGGGCCTTAGTCCATGTTTGAGATCCAAAGAAAAATAGACAGAAAGGCTGAAACAGACTGAAGATGAAGCTCTCAGAAATATTAAAGAACACCCTCCTCAGACTGTCAGGAAGCATATGTTTTCTGCAGACTGAAAAATAAAAGCATGTGTGCTTTGGTAAGCAATAAGGAGAACTTGTGCAGACTTTGCATTTTACATATTGAGAAAACACTGTATACATATATACCACATACACAAAGAGAGTAAAGGAATCAGGAGGCCTAACAGGCAAAGTACTACAAGCATGACAATGACTCTTATGTATGTCTAAGGTGCCCATCACTGAAGTAAGAAACTTAAAAGATTCAAGCTCCCTTGACAGCCTGTATAGGAATCAGAATCTGAATCCTCTTCCCTAGACAGGCTCCACCATATAACTCTATACACAATGCCAATGAATGTAGGTGAATAATATCCTAATTAAAGATAGTCAGACCTAATGTTTTGGTCTGGGCCTCCTCCTTAGTGCTTTCATTTCTTCCAAAATTTCCAGAGGGGTAGAGAGGGGGAGGCGTGGATTCAAGTCTCCTAATCCTACAATTTTGGTCCCTGAATGGACCTCAATCAGAAAATGAGGCTATTCTGGATCCAGTACTGACACAGCCACAAAAAGATAGAAATCTCTAACAGCCCGCAAGTTTTCAGCACCACTCAGCCTGACATCATCTCTGGTTCAGCCTCAAAAATCAGTCCCCCTCCTAAACTTAATCTGGATCTGAACACTACCACATAGGACTAACTCTCAGATGAATGTGTGTACACACCTGAATGTAGGAAAAGGAGATTAAATTGAAATATAAAAGGAGAGCCTGCAGTATGCTAAACAAAACCTGCATTTTGCAAAAGGTCACTCCAATGGTATAGGGTACATTTATGTAGTCTTTTTTCAGGCAAAGCTTTCAATGCCTTTAACAGTTGTATCACCTTGCCTGTTTGAAAAACACGGGATTATTTATATGCAAAAGCAGGGAAAAGATACTTCATCGCTGACTGGAAAAATATTAAAATAGCAATCTACTTACAATGGTCAAAAACATTACAGCTAATAACAGCGCCACTTCAGTGTTTTGGCAATGTTTTATTTTTCCTAATCTTTAGAAAACTTGTTCCACTGAATGCTCTGTTTTTTGGTTCATTCTCAAAATTCAGATCACAGCAGTTTATATCATTGTAGGTAGGAGTAACAAGGCAGAAACAAAGCTCCTATATTCATACAGCATTATAATACTGTCACTAGCATCAAATCAAACATATTGCTACTCTTTTCCTTGTTATGCAGTATGTACTGGCGTATTTAGCTAAAGCCACTTATAAGCTTACTTGAAATATAATGTTATCAATCTAGGATGAGTAACTGAAGAATTACTTTTTCACAGTCCTGAATGTGAAGGAACTATCCAATGTGACCAACATATCCAACATCTTAACTATATTACTACCACTCAATCTAAATGAGGCTGGCAAGTAAAATAAAATAAAAAGGTGTAGTAATACATACATACATATATGTATGTATTCTGGACACTACCATAGTTTCTCAATGTACAGATCTCAGAAATATTCCTTCCCATTTCGTCATTTATTAGTAAACTGTCTGAAGAAGACTTTGACTGAAAACAATGTTAAGCTACCTAAAAATCTTACCGCACCACTATAAGATCATGACACTATAAGATTAATGTTTCCCAAACACGAGCTCAATTTTATATAGGGGACATTTACGTGTTTATAGTTGACTTTCCAAAAGCATATACTCACTTCCATCATTTACAAAACTTCCCATTAGACTAAACCAGCTATACACACATGCACACACAACTGAACAGAGTTAACTTGAAATAGCCAATACATCTCTCAAATGCTAATTTGCTTACAAAAGAGGACTGTGGCTTTAAAATCTTATATTCCATACAGTGTAACACTACTAAAAACAGTTCAATAAAAAGCTCTGATGCAAGGCTTCATGCATAACAGCCATGTGTTTATCATGTTTTCATGTTCAAAATATGAAGACACAACATATACATATGCATTCACAAAATGCAACAAATTCATGTTAGCCTCTCTCTTTTAGAGCAGAAGAGTTCTATAAGACAAATCTATACATTTGGCTATTATTATATCTAAATAACATTCACCTCTCCCCTACAATCCCAGTTAAGTATTTGTAAACTGCATATTTTACGCAGTGGATCCACTTTTTAGACAAAGATGAATTTTCTACCACTGGGAAGGACTAGCAGCTCTTTAAAAAAAAAAAACAGATATAATACTCAGATCTTTATGAGGTAGGTTTCTGGAAAGAAAATACCAACATAATTTAGAGAGGAACTTTGAACAAAAGACTAAGAAACATCCCTCATATACAAGAATTTGATTTAAATCTTAGCAGCTGATTTTAGCTAGGCTGCTGACTGTGAGTTATAGCTAAATCGGGGGCGGGGAACCCAAGAAACTTTCTTCTAAAGGTCGACAACTGGCATAAAATGCTTTTATTGGCAATCAAGCTTAAAGATGAATTCTTTGAAAGAGAGCAAAATACATCTTTATGAAATACTTTTTCCTAATTTTGGGACAATTCTAACGTCAATCTCTCAAGAATTAACAAACAAAAAACTAACACACATTTGGTATCAGTCTCTCTTTAAAAACACTAGTTCACATCAGACATCCTATAATCCTGCTGAACAACTCTATTTTTTTTATTGAAATCTTGAACGCCTACAAATCTTCCATGTGTCTATTTCACAGGCCTGCTGCTTTAAAAAAAGTGCCTGGGGTCATTATTTATGAGCAGAAGGGAAACAAATCACTCAGACCCAGTCCGTTTGGAGATTCCCACACTTTCTACCCAAAATCCCACCGATTTCTATTGGTTCTGCCCTTGATCACACTACCGTGCTGAGACTGAATGCAGTCCCTGGGGAACAATGATCATGTTCTTCCTGACAAACTGCTCTAGTTATTCTAGGATCACAGTTGGGTTAAAATAAAGTCCCTTAAATTTCCGTAAAAAGTTGGCAAAGTTCACTCCCACCTCCACAACTGGAGGAAGGGGAACAGTAGAACAATATGCGGTGCATTGACTGACAGACCATATTTTTCTTTTATCTGTTTTCTTTTTGGTAGCAAAGCAGCTGAAATGACTGACCCAAGAGCATTTAATCCATTTACCAGAGTCAGTCTATTTCTTAACAAGCAATGCGGTTTGCAAACTGTAAAGAACATGCTTACTGAAATATGTAACCAGTCTCTTTAGGTTGCTCTCCCCACGCGAATGTGCCTTGCTCCCAGCGGATCGATACTCTGCAAGCTGCAGCTAGCACTGTCAAACATTTCCAGACCCAATAGGAGTTTAACTCTCCCTGTCTCCTGTTTGAGCCCAGTGCAAAAGGGGGAGTTCTCAGGGCTCAAGCCCTTAAAAGCGGCGCTGCAGTTTTCACTTTATACATACACACACACACACAAGGTAGGCGCTGCAGTTTTCTCTATATATATACACACACACACACAAAGTAGGAGGCAATTAAAATAATTTAAAGCTTCCTGTCCGCGCGATCCTCCGGAATCCTGAAGGATGAGCAACGTTCTTGCCACTCCCGGAGAGTTCGCTTCCCTACAATCCCACCCCCATGCAATCAATAAAAGGGGGGAGGGAGGCGTGACAAGTTGCTCTGAACTTTAGGAGGTGTGCAAGACCCTGGAAACATCCCATCAGCCCTGACGGATCGTCCTCAAATACCCCATCACTCACCCCCTTCCACTGGGTGGGGGTTTGCCCGTTTAGTTTCACACCCTCCCCAGAGGCAGCTGCCTACCCCTTTCGAAAGCCAAACTTGCCCCTTCCTCCTAAGCCCCAGCGCCTTCGCCCCCTCCAGCTGAAGCTGGGAACCAAGTGCTGAGTGGAGAGCAAGCCCCCGAGGCAAAGCTCTGGACATCTGCCCCCCCCCCCCCTGCCTGCAACCAGCCAAGTTAAAACGGCTCTGGGAGAGCACCTACCCGGTCTCTTTTATGTCTCCTCTTGGCGGGGGATGCTAAGTGATACAGGGAGAGGGGAGGGCACCGGAGGTGGGTATTGAGTTGATCGCTTCCCTTTGCGCTCCCTTCTGTGTGTCTCTCTCAAGGACGAGGTGAAATCCCTTTGCTGGTCATGAGGCGGCTTCAGAGACAAACAACACAATGCGAGTGCAAATAACAAAAGGAAAAGAGAGCGAGCGAGAGAGAGAGATTGGCAACAGTGGGGGGAGGAGGAGGTTTTCTGTGCGATTTCCAGCCACCTCAGACACCATGGAAAACGGGAGGGGAGGGTAAGTGGCGAGTCCCCCTCTCACTTCAGCTGCCTTCTGATGTTTCCTAAACAAACCCTGACCTCTTTCCCGAAGAGCTCCCCCCTCCAGCTCCCAGTCCAGCCAAACACACACACAGTGGAATTTGCTTTCGTCTTTGCTGCTGCAGCTGAGTGTCTAAATTGTAAATAACACGCTGATTATTGACACCGGGCAAAGGATTAAAACAAATCTGTCCCCCACTTAAAGGAGCACTATAAATATGCAAAGGGGAGGGGGAGTGATTGTCTCCACCCCCACCCCCTTGTTAACTTCTTCCCAATACACAAATGCTTTCCGCTGCCTGGGAAATTATTACCTGGTCCCCTTCCAGGAGGAGAGTCCGCTCCACTCTCTCTATTTGCTAAGAATAAACATCCGAGAGGTTTCGTGTGGATGCCTGCACTTGTGTGTCCAAAGGAACCTACAGCATACAACTGACAGACCGGTGCAAACGCACAACACTCAGAGAGGGAGTCTGAAGAGACCACTGCAGCCAGCCTCCTGGGTCTCTTCCTTTAGCTTCCTGTCTTAATCCTCAAGCGCCTTGGCTGGACGGATCCCCTATTCTAGAAGCTGCTCATTATATTTTTTTTAATAAAAGAGAGAAAGGAAAGTAGTTTGGGGCGCTGCTATTGTTCTCCCCACTCTCCAAAGAGGAGGAGAAATCAGTGCAAGAGGCAGAGGCGACGGCGGATCGGAGCTGAAACACAGTCACACACCCTATAAAATGTGGCGGGTTTGAAACAACAGCCCTCGTCCGAGTCATCCTCACCCACCGGCCTTGCCAATCGCTTAGCCCCGGCGGGGCAGAGGGGGAGCGAAAAAGCAGCCCCTCTGCTATCCACCGGTCCTCGGAGAAGTCCTACACAAAAAGTTACCTCCTCACCCAGCCCGGAGGTAAAGCACAGAACAGAAACACGGGCTGAGGCTGAGACTACAGCACAGCCTTACCCACCAGCCTGGTCCAGCTCTCGCTTCCGATCTTACTTTCATTTACTTAAAGCAGCTGCGGGGGTGGTTTTGTTTTTGGGTCTTTTTTTGGCCACACAGCAATCTAAATCAAGCAGTCGCACACAATAAGGAAGAACGAGGGAGATCCACTCACTCTTACCTCTCCCTAAAACTAGACAGGGTTATTCGTCGGGGCAAGGGGGGAACAAAAGCTTTGATCCACAATCGCTCACTCTCCTGGATCTGAACGCTCTCTCCTCCTTATTTCTGTCATTTTTCTTCAGAAGCTCATCAATTGACTGCAGCCATGTCTCCAGGCATTCCCAGCATTTCCCAGAGTGCAACACCACCAACAGGAGATCAATGACCACATACTGTTTACTCTTAATACCAGCAGGACCACGGCTGAAGTTGGAGGGGGGTATGTGGGTGTGTTGTTGTTTTTTCAACTTGAGGGTGGGGGAGGGGGAGAGGAGATTAAGGGGGCAGCGTGTGTGTGTTTGCATGATTTTGTTTCCTAACAGTCATTTTCTGACTGCATATGAAACAGTAGTTTGTAGGCAAATAGACTTCCTGATCGCATGCAGCATACACACACACCCCGCTCACCGCGCATTCAGGTGGAAAAAAAGTCTATTTCTATACACTCTGGAGCTGCAGGCGTGAGGGAAGAGGCACTCCGATTTCTTTATTAACGAAGTAGCATTTGCACTTTTTAGATCGGGGAATGTTATGGGATCTCTTGCAAGAGCCTTATTTTTCATTGACTATTTTGTACACATGCTTTTATAAACTGGATAAACAGGTTGAGCATGATTTTCAATTGATTTGTAAGCAAAGAGTGGAAAATGAAGACTGTATTGTGTGCCAAACTGATAAAGGAAAAGTAAGTCTGGTTATTATTCATCTCCACAAATCTTATCTTCAACAAATATTTGATACTCTGTTAATTACTGGACTGGGTCCATCAAACAATTTCACTTTTTCCAGGGACTTTAAAAGTTGTCATAGCATTCATAAGCATTACAATCATTTGTGTCTTTGATTATTGTGCAATCTTTTCAATCTGTATCCCTCCCCCCAAAAATATTTTACTCTGATGCAAAAAAGGCACTAACCATTAAACTACATGGATAATATCCACAACTGTGGATTCGCTGATGCCTCCAACTCTCTGCAGCTGAGGAAAGAAAGAAAGAAGGAACAATACTTTCTATCTGAGAATCTAGAGAGAGGGCTTCCTCTTTTTTCACTTCCTTAGTACTGGAAAGACAGCAATTCCCAATAAGATCTTGCATAGAGAGGGAAGAAATATGAGCAAAAGCCCTAATACACCATTGCTGCCCCCTGCACAGGTCATTTATACCAGTGTAAAATGCTTCTTTCCCTAACAGGATGGCAGCATTTTACACCCACTTTACGATGGTGCTAATTAACCACACATGGTGCTGGGCAGTGTTGAATTGGACCTAGCCACAGAAACCTGCACATTAGTTGTAATCAAACATCATTAAGTAGAGCTGAGCAAGGTTTTTCTGCCAAACTTCCCCCACCCTTTGTTTCAAAAAATGCAAATTCAGCAACACAGAAATGTATTCTGAATTTGAGCCAGTGTCTCCAAAATGAGTAGGTATTCTTTTGGGTCTTTTTCAAAGTCAAAATGTTATTTATAGCATTTTTAAAACCAGTTTAGTTTTTCAGTTCAAAATTACTTGTTTCACAGTTTACTTCAATTTTATTTAATATTTTTTGTTAAATATAAAATGCTTAAAATTGAAACAAAGCATTTAATTCAACCTGAAATAAACTATTTCAATTTTTTGATTTGCCAAAAATTTGGGGAAAAAAATTTCAGGTCAGCCTGAAACAATTTCCTCCACCCCCTGATACTTCTAGAGTTGGCAGTGAAGCAAAAAAAAAAAAAAGTAGTTATTTGCGTAGCTCAAGACGTGAGTATTGAGTTCTTGATCAGGTTTCTTCCTATTAGGCTTGTTGAAATGTGTCTAGAGTGAATGCCCAGACCTTTCAGAGCTCCTCATAAGCCCCTCCCACATTTCCCACAAGCACCACCTCTCCCTGACTGGTAATGATTGACTGGGCAGACCCTTTAAGCCTCCAAATAGTTCCAGGAAAGAAAGCAAGTATGGTGGCTGAAACAAAGATTGGGGGAGAGGGAGGAGAAAAAGCCAAATGGAGCATCCTGATGCATTCTATTTAATATCAAAAGCACAGTGGGTGTGAAGATTGTATTATACTCTCCAGGACCTGTATTTTTCTACTTGAACAATAGTCTGAAGATGTTCAATAGAAAAGAAAACTGCAAAAAGCCCCATTGGCCTGATTCCAGGTATATTTGATCCTTTCTTAAATAATGAGGTCATTTTGTCTTGCAAGCCTCTGTACCCCTATTTCCCAGCAGTTTTAAAAACTAATTATAAATGCCAACTATTTGCCTTTTATGAGGAGTGAGGAGTAGTCCCTGTTTTATTTTACTTTTTAACAAAAATGTTACCATTCCCCCATTGGGTCCTTTCAAAATGTTCGGCTAGGAAAATGCTTCTCATTAGAACATAAAGCCCTGTCCCTCATTTCTCTCCCCTCCCAAACATTTATAGCTATCCAGTGTTAGATAGAGTAGTGTTTGCTAGCTAGTACAGCTGGGAGAGGGTTTTCAGTAACTTTC
This sequence comes from Dermatemys mawii, assembly GCA_007922305.1. NCBI lineage: Eukaryota > Metazoa > Chordata > Testudines > Dermatemydidae > Dermatemys > Dermatemys mawii. The sequence goes on along the minus strand of ML677350.1, from coordinate 24,159,113 downwards.
TTCCCTCGATCACCCCCCAAAAGCGTCAAAGATCATTTTTATTTTGCCATTACTGAAGGTAAGAAAAACAGTACAGAGAGGCCAAGGGTACCAGGTTTTGTTCTTAATATTGCATTTTCAAACTTGATTGGATTTCAGTTTTCCAAACCCAAAGGAGGGGTGCTTTGGATTGGAGTTCTGTTTTATTCAAATCACTTACATTTAGGGTCATAGGTTGAAACCTTTTATACAATCTCTAACAATTTTTCCCCCAGGCAGAGACATTTTAAACATAAGCCCTATTTCGTTCAGATGCCCAAAGCTTTTAGAAATAAGAAGGTTGAATATGAGATTCAACTTTTATGTCTGGTTCTGCAAGAACCACCATGTGGGCACACCTCTGTGCCTTCGCAGAGCCTCATCAACTTCAGAAGCCTGTGTGTGCTTCTCTTTGCAGAACTGGGGCCACGGAGACAAAACATGCACTTTACCAAAGGGTGGCGGTGCATGCAAGTTAGCTACCAACATGCTTTCCCTTTCCCCCTGCCTTAAAAATAAGCAGTTTGTGTTCTCTAATACTTCATATCACTATTTCTACCTAATCAGAGTGGGTCAGAAATGCTATCAGTCTGATAACAGTAGTGTTTTATATTTACTTTGATTGCAAGGGAGAATCAGGCCCAGGTACTCTAAAATGCCATCTTCTATATACCTGTGAAGCTTACACCATTATAACCTTAAAGTGATATCAAATGCAAGACACTGACTTAAAATTTACAGGCCTCCTTATTGGTCTCAGAGTCCATGAGCGCTCGGGCTACTGTGAGAGTTACCTAGTTAACAGAACAGCCCTACCTGTTCTCAGACTGTCCTGTTGTCATCTTTGTCTTTATCTACTGAGCCATTACCCTTTTCTCCACCTTAAGATTATCCTATTATTTACAGAGATTCCTGTGAAAAGAAAAAACTTTAATTTACAATTTAAAAAACAATCTGTCTCTGTGTAGATTCTATCCTATCCCATCCCCTTCCACAAAAGGCAGTACAGAGTCCTAACTACAATATGTCTAACAGACTTCTGAGTACTTCTCTAAATAAAGCCATACTGAAGATCCAGATTCATTAAATGATGCTATTGTTTGTCCCCTGTATAGGATGCTCTGTTTATCCATGCAATTTCTCTTTTGATGCTCGCCCTCAGACTAAATAACCATGAGATAAAATGAATTGCAGTAGAAAAATCTAAAAAGGAGACTTAATTTAGTTTAGTTACCAGTTTAGGTTTTGTTAAATACAAAAAACGTGTGTGTGTTTGGGGTGGGGAGATGGAAACAAAACCCAAGGAAGAGAAACAGAACTGTTAATTTAAAAAAATAATCAATGCAAAAATCTCTTTCGGATTTGGATAGAGAAGAGATCATACTTTCAATATTCCCTCATAGGTGCAAAAAAATTTTTAAAAAATTAGCCAGCTAAAACCAAAAGCGAAGCGGTCTGATTCGCTCATGCATAGTGAAAAGGAAAATAAATATTCTAACTGGTGATAAGTTCCATTTTAAAAACCTTCAGTTTTAATAATTTAGTGAGGCCCAACATCCTGCACCAGAAGAGGCCCCAATCCACTCAAACATCCCGCTTAACTTTATGCATGTCAGTACTCTTACTGAAATCAATGTGATTACTCCTGGTAGTAAAGTTAAGTAAGTGCATCAGTGATCAGGATACATGGATGAATGAAGAAATACACATGGATGGATTTCAGCAGTTAACAACTTAATATATCACCTGCCCCCCCCCATCTTTCACATACTAGGCATTTCATTCATGGCAGTGGGTGGTTACAGAGCTTCCACCATGTAACTTATAACTTGGGAGTCAACTCTCCTCATTCTACCCCGAGGGCTCAACTCCTCACGCCCTCTCACTTCCGAGGGGTTAGGTTGTAGTAGAGGTTAAAAGCCCATTAAGCCTTTTCCCAAACTGGATACTGGCGGCAAGTTGCAACAAGCTAAAAATTCCTAAATATTACATTTTCAATGTCTACTTTTAACCCAAACTGTGCCTCCAGGACACTGTGAGGAGGGGGCACACAGACAAAAATCACCAACCTCTGCCAATTTTGACCCAAAAGGAAAAATTCCTTTCTGATCCCCACATAGGCAAGCAATCAGACTGGCCACATCCTAAAAACACAGTTCCTATCATGACTTACAGGAAGGGAGGGTAGGGCAGTGAAAGGGGTCAGATACCCCTAAAACCTGGAAAGAGATGTAAACATGGTGACCAGATGTCCTGATTTTATAGGGACAGCCCTGAATTTTGAGGCTTTTTCCTATATAGGCTCCTATTACCTCCCACACTCTGTCCTGATTTTTTACACTTGCTATTTGGTCATCCTAGATGTAAATTACTGGGGCAGAGCACAGGGTGAATCAGTACCCAGCTTCTGCTGTCTGTCCAATGATGGGTGAAGAGTCTGCGCAGGATGAAGGGCTTAGTCCTTCATTTTGAGGCATGTGTTCTCCCTCCCTTCGCTCTTGGCTGCCTATCCCACTAACAGTCTGATCAACATCCCCACCTGATGGTGGTGGTGCAGTGGAGGTATTTGCAGGATCAGGGTCTAGTGAGTTGGTGTTTTGGCTGTTGTCCTCACTTGAAGTCAAGAGATCTACTTAACTAAAGTTTCAAAAGTGACTAGTGATTTTGGCTGTCCAATATAGGTGCCCAATTTGAGAGGAGTTGGTTTTCCCAGAGCAAAGGCTCATTTTTGAAAATCAGGTCCTTTTAAATCGACTTAGATTGGGCATTGAAAAAAAATGGAGACACCCAAACTCATTAGTGACTTCTGAAAATGTAAGCCGCCTTGTATAAGCAACGGCAGGATAGAGCGCTCAGTGTGTTAGCAGTAGGGCCTACCAAATTCATGGTAATGAACAACACATGATGGCTGTTGTCAGGATTGCCTCCCCACTCTGAACTCTAGGGTACAGATGTGGGGACCCGCATGAAAAAAGAAATAACCCCCACAAGCTTATTTTACCAGCTTGGGTTAAAATGTTTTTCCCCAGAACACAAATTCTTCTGTATTTGGACCTGGTACGCTGCCACCACCAAACTAGGTCTAGGGTAGTTTGGGACCCTTCTTTCCCTTTCCACTAACCCCCCAAACTTCTTCCTTCCCTGGGAAGCTTGAGAGGAAAAAAAAAAACCACAAACCTCGCCTGATCCTGCGAGACGTGCCCGATCCAAAACCAGGATCTTACACAATGGAAAACAAGCAGTCAGCTTCTTAAAAGAAAGGAATAAATCCCTTATAACCATCAATAGAACAGCATCTACCATAATCAACAAAAGGATTCAGAAACCAAACCTCTCCCCCGAGGCAATTTTCTCCCACAGTTGATATCTCTGCTGAAGCTTACAATATCAAGAAGCACCCAGCCAACACTCACCACTGAGAACTCTCCAAGTGATAAAGAGAAGGTAAACTTACTGACTACAATACTTAATAGAATCTTATAGTTATAGTGAAAGACACAGCTGTGTTCATCCCATAGCTGAGGTGAACAGAGAGAAACAAACTTAAAATCCTTTGTCTCCTGAGGAATTTCTCATTGGTCAGTTGTCCACCTCTCAGGTTACCTTTAGCTTAACCCCTTACAGGTAAACACTAATTCTAGGCTACTTCACACTTATGACAGCTGTGAAATCTGGTTTCTGCACGCTCTTATCCTATACTATACAAATTTCATGGGGGCGACCAGCGTCTCTCAAATTGGGGGTCCTGACTCAAAACAGAGTTGTAGGGGAGTCACAAGGTTATTTTTGGGGATCACAGAATTGCCACCCTTACTTCTGCGCTGCCTTCAGAACTGGGCAGCCAGAGAGTGACAGCTGTTGGCCCTGGCACCCAGCTCTGAAGGCAGTGTCCTGGCAGTGGTAACACAGAAGTAAGGTTGGCAATATCCTACCTTGCCATCCTTACTTCTGCACTAATGCTGGAAGTGGCTCTGCCTTCAGAGCTGGCTTCCCGGCCAACAGCCAGCACTCGCCAGCTGCCCAGCTCTGAAGACAGTGTTGCCACCAGCAGCAGTGCACAAGTAAGGGTAGCAGTACTGCAACTCCCCCTACAATAACCTTGTGATTCCCCATACAACTCCTTTTGGGTCAGGACCTCTACAATGACACTGTGAAATTTCAGATTTAAATAGCGGAAATCATGAAATTTGCTATTTTAAAAATCCAATGACCATGAAATTTACCAAAATTGACAGTAAATTTGGTAGGACCCTAGTTATCAGTAACATAAATGAAGGAATTTTATACATACATATTTTTAAGAGATTAGTCTTCTCCACAGTTTCCCTTTAAAACAAAACAGGGAGGGGGAAAAATGAAGGATCTTGTAAATGCCTGAAAATATGACTCCATTGCCCTTCATTACGGGAACAGTTGCTCATTCTGGATATAAATCTACATTTGTAACAAGGGACCAAAGTTTCAATATGAAGATGCAGTAATGGGAAAGCAGAATTGCACAAAACTAGAGAATTTACATGGCTGATTTTTTAAAGAATATATAACACGTTTGTAGCATGCCTAACATACCAGCATCCAAGCACTGGCCAATATCCTGGGGGGGGGGGGGGGGGAGAGAGAGAGAACCAAACAAATCAAATGCAAAGCCAAAGATAGTCTGAATTTTAGCTAAATTTGCTGTTAACCTGTGATCTCAGTTTGAAAATAAGAAAGCATACCATTTGGAGTAAACCACTTCTTTTCATGAAAAGCTGTTTTCTTTCAGTCTTATCCTTCATAGAGCATCACAAGTTCTAATGTCAGTTCCAAATTGCTATCATAAACACAAAGTGGGGAGTATTAAGTTTACAAACAAACAAAAACATCTCTCATTGCAACAGGGCAATCATTGATGAAAGTCACTGATTTAAAATTGGTCGTGGAGTTTTTTCCAAAATAATTGCTGAGTTTGGGAAAAAAAAAACTACTTTAAACTGAACCTACCATTGACATCTAGATTTCTAGGAAAAGGGCTGAATCTCTCCTAGTCATCAGCTCTGCTTTGCATATTAGATTTTGGTTTGCTCTTTTCTCAAAACTTGCATATTGTTATTTGTAGGGTGCCCTACAGTAATTGAAATTATAGAAATATTTATCAGTATAATCAGGCCCCCGGACATATAACTTTTTTAAAAAATTGTTGCATCAACAACAGAAAATGTTCCATATAAATAAACTTGTTAGAAACCGAAACACTGATTCTCTACTGCCTAACACTTTGTTCAGTCATTTACAATTGCTCCAAGGAGGGTTGAAATGGGTGCAAATGGCTGTATTTTGAATGGCTAGAATTCTGCACTATGGTTGAACAGTATGAACGGACTACACAAAGGATGAAAAAGTGGAGAATTAGGCTCCAAGGATTTACCATACTGGATGTGCCCACTGGTGCTTCAGGTACTTCAGCTCACAGTTGGATGCTCCAAAATGAACCTAGCTACGCGTGCAATACTGTGAGGATTCCTTCTCAACTCATGTGGGAGTCAGGCGGCACCCTTTTATCTTAGCTTGCATACTAAAGTGTCAAAAGTGCCATCAATAGTCATACAATTATCCAGGCCTCCTTAACATTTCAGTAGCACTATTTGACTGGTTGTGAAACAGGAAGTAACACATGCCATTAGAAATAATAACTGTGTAAGAAAAACATTTTCTTAAAGTTATATCACAAAACCATATTCAAATCATAATATTTCATAAGGACGTAGGATAGCAGATAATCGGTGCCACAAGTTAGTTGACACTTAAATGCTTTTGTACACTAGAAAATCCACATCACCCATATGATTATTTTACAGCATTATAGCATGATACATGCACCCTTAAGAATAGATGTTGCTATCAGCCTCACCTATAATACACATGCACACACCACTTCTAATTCTGTCTTCTGTCTGGTTATATGATGCTGTGACGGGGCGGAGTGGCCCCGCACTGGCACTGCAGGGGTTAACCCCTCCCTCTGGGCTGAGGAAGCCATGCCCCGGAAGCCCTGCTGTGCATGCTCCAACTGGAGGAGCAGTATAAAAGCCTGCAGAGCTGGTCAGTTGGGGCTGACTGCTGGAGGGGAAGGATGTGTACTGCCAGCTCCTGCAGAGGTGCAGCCAGGATCCCAGGGCCCAGAGGCCAACCCAGCAGAGGCGCAGCCGGAAGCCCAGCCGGACCTCGGCCCAGAAGGGGAATGCGGCAGGAGACCCCTGGATGTCGAAAGCCCCAGCAGCAAAGGGTAGGAAGTGACCCAGGGAACTTTTAAAGAGACACGTGCGCTCAACGTGTTTCGGGTGGATCCCCGCCGAGCTGGGGGCAGGGAAGCCCGCCCCCACCCCCAACTAGGTGAGCCCTGGATGGGGACCTGGTGGAGTGGGCGGGCCCGGGTCCCCCTACCCCTGCCGCCCATTGGGCCGTGCCACCCCTGAGAGAGGGAACCTCAGTGACTCTGGCCATTGGGCCGTGCCACCCCCGAGAGGGGGGAACCTCAGTGACTCTGGCCATTGGGCCACGTGGCCCTGTAATAGGGGGTTATAGAGTGGCAGAGGTCCACCGCCATGACCCGCCCTGGCCTCAGAGGGGCGCCATGGGGCCGGACTCACCACAGATGCATTATGTGAAAATAAGTTTCCCAGTTTTACATATGAAACATTGATGGCCAAAGCAGAAAATCAAATCATAACCAGTTAAGTCAATGAATCTAAATCTTTGTACAAAATGCATAAGCACGCCTTCACAGAGAGCTTTAGTATTTTTAGTGCACATTTATGCCAAGATTGTCAAAGTAGTAACCTGATTTTTCAAAAGTGCTAAAAACCCAGCAGCTGTCCCTTGAACTCAGTAACACTTATTTGGGCATGTGAATATGGTCTTAGGAGCATGACTTCAGTTACCCAAGTTAATATACCCTGTGTATTTTTTTTTCATCTGTGACTGATCTTGCTCCCTGCTATGTAGCAGAAATTGGTGCTACCATATTTACAATTAAAAAAAAAAGTTTGCTGTGTCATCTGTGAACTCTCCTCCCCCAGTTTTCAAAATAAACTGCAAATGTTTTCAGAGAGAGCAACCACTCCAGTACCAGTATCCTCTCCTAAATTCTCAACTTTAGGCATCACTGTAAATTTAGCCCACGTATGCCTGCAAGATATAGGTGAGCTGGGAAAATCTCTTGAACAGAGACTTTTATTCCTTTGCTTTAAGGGCCTATTTTCTTTTTCCTGGATCTGAAGCAACTGTCTGTGTTGTAATATTATGCTACAGGAAGGGGGTGGAGAAGGTCCAGTATGACTAAATACCAGGGGCTGGCACAGCAGTTGTTGGAATAATGGTCAAGTCCCTTGGCAGTGTTCCAGTGCAGAGAAGTCTGAGGTTTACACATCCTCGGTCACCAGTTAGGTCATAGTACATAACAGCCTAAGAAAAAAACATGGGCCATAGGGAAGAAACCAGGACAGGAACTAGAGAAGATTTGTTAAAAATTATTATTAATGAATGACAAAGGGATTCTAATACAATTGGCTTAGACTAGGAGGACATACAGAGGCTGGGTGGATACTGCAGTGAGTGGACTAGCTGAAAGGTTAGGAAATTCTGGAAAAAACCAAAGGCCTATAATATACATTTTTTACACAGTACAAATTCTGCAGTGGTTAGGTGAGCAAACAAACCAAACTCCATGGCACTCATCCCTTGAGTAGGAAGCAAAGCTGGTGTCTATAAACCCTGAGCTAATATTAACAGACTGGCACTCTAGCCACAAAAATATCTAGTAGGCGAGCAACTTTGTTATGGACTTTCCAGCATTACCATGATGCTTCTGAAGTCACATCCACGCAGAGACCAGCCACCACTATTTAGAATAAGTGTCTGTCTCGCAAATTTATAGTAATGCTTTAGTGGTCATTCATGGTTTTAATTATTCTTCTGTAAGGTGCCCATAGCTTTCACAAGGCTGAATAATTATTTGTTGGGGAGATTTTCAATGGCAAAAGCAACAGATGGGTGCCCAACTCCCTTTGAAAGTCAGCAACAGAGCATTCATTGGATGGAAGGGCTCAGAGCAGATGCATAGGGCAATAAAAGGATGCCTGGAACCCTGGGTAGGGTCATTATTCATAGAGGAGCTCTTCAAAGAGAGGCAGCGAGGCACCATTTTTGCCTTTGAAAAGGCCCCACTTTATGAATAATGATTATATTATTAATTAGTCGCTACTGAATGGTTCATTTCTCTTGGCCACTTCATTCAATGAATGCTGTGTCCAGCATTCTTCTCCTGCCCTACCTTCTCCCATTACTGCTGCCTACAAACACACACTTGAGTGGTGGGATCGATATTGAAAACAATATCCCTGTCCTCACCTGTCCCACTCCTGTCACGTCATACAACCAGCTCACCATTAGGTAGTGGGATTGCTATCTCTGTGGTGACTCAGCTGGTTAGAGGAGCATGCATGTAAGTGAGCAAGACATGTGGTGCACTAATGCAAATGAATGTTTTTGGTCGCATTGATTTTATAAAATGTAATGTGCAATATACTGACAGTCTTATACATTACGGCAGTTCACAGGCTCATCTCTTCACTCCCCCTGTTCCTATGATCACTTCTCAACAGGCAGAGGAAACTATCATACTGCAAGAGCACAGTCTAGAACCTACTCACTTCATACGCTAACATCCATGAAAAATGGATCTGGAGGAGTGGTGAATGATGCCCAAAGGGCTCTGTATTCATGGAGGAGAAATGGAAAATGGTGCTACCCTGGCCTGCGTCAAGTGTTCTGTCACTAAATGGCAGCTTAAATCTCTATGGGTGGGGCAGGAGGGCAGGGAGGAGGAAGTCCTTATGAGCACCACTCATGGAGTCTGCTAGCAACTATGCTAACCATGCCATCTCTTCATTGAGGCACTACTCCCCTGCAAATTAATCTGGCACAATGGGGACTGGAGCCACCGTGTGCTTCTGCAGCCTTTGACTCCCCACATACACCTTTCCACCAGTGGTGGGAGTTCTCAGGTGGAATCTATGGTGGCTAAGGGCACGGATAATTGTCACATTTGCACCTCCACATTTTTAATCCATAATCCAACTCGTGTATTGCATACCACGATCAAAAGTTAGAGACATGAGTTTCAGATTTGCATAGGAAAGGAAATAAATATACACACTGTGATTTGTACTAAGCTACAAATGTATTTGACAAGGCCCAGCGACATACCTCTTTTAGAAACAAATATAACAACCAATCTTAAAAGTACATGTATTTAGTAAAATTATTTTGAGTATGATCATTACATACAATGTATACCTGCTAATATATGCATGAAGTTCATACATACAGAGAGCATACTTGGTAGAGATGACTATAGCAAGACTCCATTTACTGTCAAGAACATATTCAATCACAGATTCTGTCAATGCTTTGCTATTGTAATCCCCGTTACACCACTAACTAAAATAAAATAAAAGATGCTTCATTACAAAAAAGGGCTCTTCTGTTTATAACATTATAAAGTAAATGAGCTGTTGGAGCAGAAATAAGAAAGAGACATGACAGAACTGGAGGGGATCAAATCAGTGTTTTAGATGTCTGTGTACTAATGCGAGAAGTATGGGGAATAAGCAGGAAGAACTCAGAGTACTAGTATATAAACACAACTATGACATAGTTGGCATCATGGACCTTTAGTGAGATAATACACGATTGGAAAAAAAGGAGGAGATGTTGCCTTATAGATTAAAAATGTATGCACTTGAACTGTGGTTGAGACAGAAATAAGAGACAGACTTGTTGAAAGTCTCTGGATAAATATTAAAAGGGTAAAAAAACAAGGGTGATGTAATGGTAGCCGACTACCGACCACCAAATCAGGAAGAGGTGGATGAGGTTTTTTTTAAACAACTAACAAAATCATCCAAAGAACAGGACTTGGTGGTGATGGGGGGACTTCAACTACCCAGATCTCTCCTGGGAATGTAACACAGCAGGGCACAGATTATCCAACAAGTTCTTCGAATGTATTGGAGATAATTTTTTATTTCAGAAGGTGGAGAAAGCCACTGGGGGGAGGCTATTCTAGATTTGATTTTGACAAATAGGGAGGAACTGGTTGAGAATTTGAAAGTGGAAGGCAACTTGGGTGAAAGTGATCATGAAATGGTAGAGTTCATGACTCTAAGGAATGGTAGGAGGAAGAACAGCACAACAAAGACAATGGATTTCAAGAAGGTAGACTTTAGCAAACTTGGAGTTGGTAGGTAAAATCCCATGGAAAGCAAGTCTAAAGGGGAAAAAATAACTGAAGACAGTTGGCAGTTTTTCCAAAGAGACATTATTAAGGGTGCAAGAGCAAACTGTCCCACAGCATAGGAAAGATAGAAAGTATGGCAAGAGACCACCCTGGCTTTAGCAGGAGAAATTCAACGAAACTCAAAAAGAGTCCTACAAAAAGTGGAAACTAGATCAAATGACAAAAGGATGAATATAAACAACATAAGTATGTAGGGACAAAATTAGAAAGTTTGATCTAATTTTGTGCGTTGGCCTAACTAGGAACATAAAAGGTAACAAGAAAACAATATTAGAATCAAGACGACGGAGTAGGCCCATTACTCAATGGAGGGGGAAAAGACAATAGCAGCAAATGTGGAAATGGCAGAGCTGCTTGATGGCTTCTAAAACAATACTCAAGGAGCTGACTGAGGGGATCTCTGAGCCATTAGCAATTATCTCTGAAAAGTCATGGGAGACTGGAAAAGGACAAATATAGTGCCCATCAATAAAAAGGGAAATAAGGATGAATTGGGGAATTACAGACCAGTCATCTTAACATCTGCACCCAGAAAGATAAAGGAGCAAATAATTAAGAAATAATTTGCAAACACTTGGAAGATAGAGGTGATAAGTAACAGTCAGCGTGGATTTGTCAAGAACAAATACTGTTAAATCAACCTGATAGCTTTGTTTAACAAAGTAACAAGCCTTGTGGATGGGGGCGGAGGAGTGGTAGATGTGGTATATCTTGACTTCAGTAAGGCTTTTGATACTGTCTCACATGACCTTCTCATAAACAAACTAGGGAAATACAACCTATTATAAGGTGGATGCATAACAGGTTGGAAAATCTTTCCCAGACAGTAGTTATCAGTGGTTCACAGTCATATCGAAAGGGCATAATGAGTGGGGTCCCACAGGGATCAGTTCTGCATCTGGTTCTGTTAAATATCTTCATCAGTGATTTAGATAATGGCATAGAAAGTACACTTATAACGGTTTGCAGACAATACCAAACTGGAAGGGGTTGCAAGTGCTTTGGAGGATAGGATTGAAATTCAAAATTATCTGAACTGGAGAAATGGTGTGAAGTAAATAGAATGAAATTCAGTAAGACAAATGCAAAGTACTCCACTTTGGAAGGAAGCACACATACAAAATGGAAAAAGACTGCTTAGGAAGAAGTACTGTGGAAAGGGATTTGGGGGTAATAGTGGACCACAAACTAAATATGAATCAACAGCGTAACACTGTTGCAAATAAATAAATAAATTAAATAAATCAAAACATCATTCTGGGATGCATTAGCAGGTGTACTGTAAGCAAGACACGTGAAGTAATTCTTCTGCTCTACTGATTAGGCCTCAACTGGAATATTGTGTTCTTTTCTGAAATGTGGCACCCGGAACTGATGTGGCCAAATTGGAAAAAGTCCAGAGAAGACCAACAAAAATGATTAAAGGTCCAGAAAATATGACCTATAAGGGAAGATTGAAAAAATTGGGTTTGTTTAGTCTGGAAAAGAGAAGAGTGAGAGGGGACATGATAACAGTTGTCAAGTACATAAATGGTTGTTATAAGAATGAGGGAGTTCTTCTTAACTTCGGAGGATAGGACAAGCAGCAATGGGCTTATACTGCAACAAGGGCGATTCAGGTTGAACATTAGGAAAAACTTCCTAACTGTCAGAGTGGTTAAGCATTGGAATAAATTGTCTAGGGAGGTTATGGAATCTCCATCATTGGGGATTTTTAAGAGCAGGTTGGATAAACACCCATAAGGGATGGTCCAGATCATGGGTTCCCAAACTTGGTTCGTGGCTGGTTCAGGATAAGCCCCTGGCTTCCTACAGCTCCCATTGGCCAGGAATGGTGAACAGCAGCCACTGGGAGGTGCGAGCAACTGTACCTGCAGACGCTCAGGTAAACAAAGTGTCTCATGGCCCACTAGGGGCTTACCCTGAACAAGCTGAGAACCAAGTTTGGGAACCTATGATCTAGAGAATATTTAGTCCGGCCTTGAGTGCAGGAGACTGGACTAGATGACCTCTCAAGGTCCCTTTCGGTCCTATGATTCTACTCAGTAAACGTATAAATATATGGGTCCAGTTCTCCAAACTTTAATCAGGCAAAATTCCCTTTGGCCCAGATAATCTTACTCCATGAGGAGGAAAATGGGGAGGCGAAACATGAGAGAGGATCTAGACCTTGCAGAGATCTACTTTCTCATTGTCCTTCCCCGATGAGAGAGGCTTGGTTTACTCATACTGTGAAAAAGGACATGATGACCGTGCTCAAATATGGCAGATCCCTGAGGATTTTCAGGAAGGCAGAATCATGTGCATGAAGAGGTTAGCTTTGCACTAGCTCTGCCCCCCGTTTCGGCCACACTACTAGGGATCCTCCTCCTCAGAGGTGAGGGTTGGGGTCTACATGGCCTGGGCCTGTTTTATCATTGCCAAATTTCCACAGGCTCAGATGGTGAATGTTTATCTCCCCATCTGAACCCCTTCCACTAGCACAGACCCCTCAAAACTCAGAATTAAGGAGAACAATTTGGCCTGTTGACTTCTGTAGGCATTTTGCCTGGGTAAAGGCTGAGGCCCCCAAAGAGAGAGATACACACACACTGGTATGTTAATACCTTTGCAAGAACACATTAGTTATTTATATGGTTTCTTGGTCTGCTGAGAAAGCTTGTTTGTAAATATTTATTCTTGTCTTAAGTGAAGATTTTTTTTTCCATGATGTACTGAATCCTTTCTTCAAGCCTTTGTTAGATGTGTTTGGAAGAATTCCAGACAGCATAGAAGACAAACTAACAGTACAGTACTTCAAACACAACCACATTTTTAAAAAAAAATGGGGGTCTCACACACTAGTGTAGTACAGTTAAGCCATTTCACTCCAGCCTACTCAAGAGAAGCTTTGTATTTCAAAGGCAATAATGCTTTCTCCCCTTCAGCCCCCTCTCTTCCTCCCACTACTTCTCTACCGCAAGATGTAATTGAGAATCATCAGCTATATACTATGGTGTCTCTAAATTCATGATTAGTTTTAGCTATGTAGGGAGTAGAGTCAGACACTCAAGAAAGGACTCTCCATATGTACATACCGCAATCTCCAGCACCATTTTTCTATCTAGAAAGAGAGCACTTTATGGTTACAGATAAACAACAAATCATAGAAGTTTGTTTAATCACATTGTTTTTGTAATGAGTTTGTTACAAATTTCATTTCACTCTGCAATGTTTATGGCTTGTGGAGCCAGGATATCATAACCTGAATCTGGACCACAGTGCTGCTCTTCTTGCATCAGCTTGTTGCAGAGGCAAATCACTCCATACATTTCCTTAAAACTACTAGAAATGTCTTGCAACTGAACATATCTTTTAGAATAATTTAATGGATTTATGTTCATGGGGAACAATGGACAAAAAATCCTAACCACAATGTAACACCCTCCTTCCCCCCATGAACAACCACCACCACCAAAAACTAGATTAGGAATGAGTGAACCTTTTGGTCTAACTGCAAACCCACTCAGACATGGTGTAGGTCTGAAAATTTGACTCCTCAGAAGTTGGTGGGTTTATGTTCTGCTTAGGAGAAATTGCAGGAGTGGTAGAATAGAGAGAAAATAACTTCACAGAATAAATAAGACGAAAAATACAACAGAGATCCAGAAGAGTGAAAATCTAATACAGAGAGACAATCTAAGAAGCAGCAAAGAGAGAGAGTTTTTAATAGGAAACTAAAGACAGAATGGATACCATGTACAGGGCATCCTGAGTCCCACCCAGCTTGTGGGAGGTTCTTTTTCTAATGTATAGCACAGGCTTGTTTTTTCTAGCTAAAATTAACTATTTTATACTTAAGCTCTCTTGCAGGAAGGTGGGAGGAGGGGACTTTACAAGAAGAAAAATAGACTAATTTTATGGCCTCAAGAAGTAATTCACAAGGGACATGATTATGCTCACAATCTTACTGCAGTGCAGAGTCCCATTGAAGTAATGGGACTCTACATGCATATAGTTTTACTTGCACACAGCCAGAGATAGTTACTCCAAGCACAAAACATGGAAATTATCTGCACGAGCAAGCCAAAGGCTTGCAAAACCTAGAACTCCACAAGGTTTACCTAGATTGAGACTAACATGCAAACTACTCTTCAAAATGTTGCTAAATATGCATTTTGCACCAATTAATAGGCATTAAAAACCCAATATTACAGTTAAATGTGAAAATATTTTAAATGTGAAATAAACCAAAAAGTTTATACAAGAGCTCATTTCTTCTCTTACATCAGTTTTACACCAACTGCTTCATTGACCTCAGTGCAGTTACTTCTGATTTACACCAGCAGGAGCAGAGAATCAAGTAGGATTCTGTGCACATACATCCACATACTCACCCACACAGAGGGATATATTTTACTGTGCTTCTCAAAGTAAATACTTATCGTAAATAAAATAAATAAGTAAAGCATTGCAAGTTACTGTAGAAATATTGATAAAAACAATGCATGGTGGGACTTTGATTACAAATCTATCTATCTACCAAGCATAATAGATAGCTCCATTGTAGAAGATTTTCAAGAACAGGTTAGACAAACATCTGCCAGGAATGGTCTAGATAATACTTAGTCCTGCCTCAGTGCAGGATTAGATGACCTATTGAGGTCTCTTCCTGCCCTACATTTCTATGGATTCTATATAAACATAAAGAGACAATAAGAGAGACTAGTTAGCTATACAGAGAAATGTTAATTATTTGGGGGCTACTTCTTTTTCCTGAGAAATGGTTAGAGGATTGCAAAGTGGTTAAGTATCCAACCAACACATCTCTTTTAACACTGGTCTACAATTTTTTAGAAGTCGTCTGCTTCAGAGATAAAATGTGATATTTATTATGTATTTTGATGTGCTGAATTCAAATAGGACAATTAAAACAACTGATTAGCTACTGTTCCTAAGATATTGAAGTTTTTACATTTTACGTCTATGTATATTGTGTAGATAGAGTTTTAATCATAAATTGTAAACCTAGGTCTTTTCATATGTTTATGATTGCTTTACATGATATTTCACCTGTCCTGTTTATGTAACACTTTAAAAGTCAGCAGAAGGGTTATATAAATAAAATGTATTATGAAACAAAAGGCAAAAAATTGTTATGTACATAGTTTAGTCCTAGTCAGTGTCTACTCGGCGCTTCTTGGCTTGTCTCTTGTATTCATTAAATGGAGCATCTCTTGTCACTGTCCAGCAATAGTCTGCAAGCATTGATGGGCTCCATTTGCCCTGATAGCATTTCTCCATTGTTGCAATGTCCTGGTGAAATCGCTCGCCGTGCTCGTCGCTCCGCAGTTCGGTGGAAAAAAAATCTAGATGAGAGTGCAAAAACAGTATCTTTAGTGACATGTTGCAACGAAGGCTTTTGTATGCCTTGAGGAGGTTTTCCCAGCAACAACCTGTAGTTGTCTGCCTTGTTGTTTCTGAGAAAATGTATTGCCACTGACTGGAAGGCTTTCCATGCCGTCTTTTCCTTGCCATGCAGTGCATGCTCAAATGCATCATCTCAAAGAAGTTCACGAATCTGAGGACCAACAAAGACACCTTCCTTTATCTTACCTTCACTTAACCTTGGAAATTTTCCATGGAGGTACTTGAAAGCTGCTTGTGTTTTGTCAATGGCCTTGACAAAGTTCTTCATCAGACCCAGCTTGGTGTGTAAGGGTGGTAACAAAATCTTCCTTGATTCCACAAGTGGTGGATGCCGAACACTTTTCCTCCCAGGCTCCAATGACTGTCGGAGTGGCCAATCTTCCTTGATGTGGTGGGAATCTGTTGCACGACTATCCCATTCGCAGAGAAAACAGCAGTACTTTGTGTATCCAGTCTGCAGACCAAGCAAGAGAGCAACAACCTTCAAATTGCCACAAAGCTGCCACTGATGTTGGTCATAGTTTATGCACCTCAAAAGTTGTTTCATGTTGTTATAGGTTTCCTTCATATGGACTGCATGACCAACTGGAATTGATGGCAAAACATTGCCATTATGCAGCAAAACAGCTTTAAGACTCGTCTTCGATGAATCAATGAAGAGTCTCCACTCATCTGGATCGTGAACGATGTTGAGGGCTGCCATCACACCATCGATGTTGTTGCAGGCTACAAGATCACCTTCCATGAAGAAGAATGGGACAAGATCCTTTTGACGGTCACGGAACATGGAAACCCTAACATCACCTGCCAGGAGATTCCACTGCTGTAGTCTGGAGCCCAACAGCTCTGCCTTACTCTTGGGTAGTTCCAAATCCCTGACAAGGTATTCAGTTCAGCTTGTGTTAGGAGGTGTGGTTCAGAGGAGGAGGATGGGAGAAAATGTGGGTCCTGTGACACTGATGGTTCAGGACCAGAAGTTTCATCCTCTTCCTCGTCTGACTCAAGTGAGAATGGTTCTGGTGCATCAAGAACTGGCAGTCCTTCTCCATGGGGTACTGGGCGTATAGCTGATGGAATGTTTGGATAATGCACAGTCCACTTTCTTCTTTGACACACCTTTCCCAACTGGAGGCACCATGCAGAAGTAACAATTGCTGGTATGATCTGTTGGCTCTCTCCAAATCATTGGCACTGCAAAAGGCATAGATTTCCTTTTCCTGTTCAACCACTGGCAAAGATTTGTTGCACAAGTGTTGCAGCATATGTGTGGGGCCCACCTCTTGTCCTGATCTCCAATTTTGCAGCCAAAATAAAGATGATAGGCTTTCTTAACCATAGTGGTTATACTGCGCTTTTGTGATGCAAAAGTCACTTCGCCACAAACATAGCAGAAGTTATCTGCACTGTTCACACAAGTACAAGGCATCTCTGCTCACTTTGGCTAAACAGAAATGTGTCCCTTTGCAAAATCAAACACTGACAAATAAGAGAGCACGACACTGTATGATTTCTAGAGCTGATATAGGGCAATTTGTTCAGGAGAGTGATGTAAGCTTCGTTATGATTGCATCATCCATGACTTCTAGGAATAACATGATGCAATTCATATCATGTATGATGCAATACCAGCTTCAGATTGCATCATTCATTGTTTTGCCTAAAAAGCAAGTACTGTCCAAACCCAGTCAGATTTATTCATAGATCCAGTCAAAGATGTATTTTAGTCATTTCTGGTTTAAATTGAGATCCCTTCCCTTTATAACTCACTTATCCTCCGCCATTCCCATGTCAAGGGTCGTATATACTGACCCAATAGCATATCTTGAAAACTAGAGCCAATCAACAATTTTAAGCATCATTTTCGTTCTCAGTGACCCAGAATTAGTAAAGTTTGACTACATTTATTTCAGAAGCATTTTGGCTGTAGAGCAGTGAATTTCTCTGTAATTAATTGATTTTGTAACAGATAGTAAGCCCTGCAGTAGTACTTGTTTTGTTGTTGTCTCACCGTTACACTTTCGAGTTAACCTATAATTTAAAAATATAGTAAATATACATCTCCGCTTCTTATCTTGGTCTTTAACTTTTGCCTGCTTTGAAGAAAGAATGTGTAACCCCCTCTAGTGGAAGAAGTCTAAAACTGATCTATAATGGCTGATAGTGATAAGAGATGATGGAATCGCTGCAGTCTAAGTGGTCGATGAATTAAATTCCCTCCACCATGAATCATTTCAAACACATTGTGTCGGGAAAGTGCTATGTCGCTTAGATTTCTTATTTCAGCACGCAGGAAAGCACTTGTACTTTAACAGTGAAATGAAGGAAACAAACTTCAGGCCAAGCATCCTGTTGCACTTTAACAAGAACACAATTAGGCTGAGCCACCCAGCAATGTTTCCTTTTAACAAACACTCACTTCTAAATAGAAAGTTCCTTCAGAAAGTAGTTTCTAACACAATGTAAAAAGTTTTATTTATTTTTTAAACAAAGTCAATAGGTGCAAAAATATCCTAACTGTAATTTTTAAGTCACAAAAAAAGATTTGATAGGATGCACTTGTTCCTCCAGGTATACACTTCTCGTTAATTTAAATGGATGGACTTGTTTACATAGTCTCTCCTCCATAAATGGAAATGAAGTGCAGCATGCTAGAGTTGTGTTCTCACAGTGTAGCATAGGACTGTAAGCTATTCTCCAAAACTGTACATTTGACTGTTTCTGTCCAACTCCTTATACAAGCCATTTAGCCTCTCCACCTCAGTTTCCACTTCTGCACAATAGAATAACAAAATCTTGGTTACTAGAAGTTCCTTAAAAACAGACGCACAGACTGGGTAGTAAGTACCTAACCTAGGAGGCATATTACATATACATCCACTGTATGACAATCTATCTACACACAATGTATCTCAGAATCATTGTCTCATCGTGAAGTATAAACCCGGGATGATTCTTTATGGGACAGTGTCTTTGGCTGTTGAAAAGTCCCAGTCAGGAAATGATATACTACCATAGCGACTATGATAGCGACTCTCACGGTAATTTGACACTTCCATGTCCAGTTGAATGCAGACACTACCAAAGCTCTCTACACCTCCAAAAGTCTACATTTTGGGTGAAGATTCAAACTGATTCTTCATTTATCCAGACTAGTACTTATCCATGAAAGGCTTGATTAACATCCTTACAGGGGCTAGGCCCCTACAGGGGATAGGAATTCCACACTTTTGTACTCAGGGAATAAATAAACCATGGCAGAAGAAAGAGGCTACTTAGATTTAAGAAGCAGTTAGTACTATTGCCTTCATAGCAGCATGGCTCCTAGAGGACTGGAGAAAAGGAGAGGAAGATGCAAAGTTAACACCAGTGGTTTGGATGAGACTGGGCCACGAGTTCGGTGGGAGGATGATGCCAGAAAGAAGCCATTTCCTTGTCCTTGCCTCTGCTGAGCTACAGAGCTAGAATCTCATTGATCACCCATGAAAGGGCTTCTGCGGGGCTGAGGGGGAAGTGGAGTGAATTCTGTCGAGCCCGTGCTTCTCCTGTTATGTTTTACGGCATGCAAACAGAGAAGTTAGTATTTTATGTTTTTACCTCTTCTCGATGATTGCAATGCAACATTACTTTATTTCTTAGAATCCAGAACACCACCACAAAAACCCAAAGACACACAAAATAGGTTGATCCCTAAAAGAAAGAGATTCACAACTCATCCTCTCTCTCTAGGTTGGTTGTCTGCTGACTGAATGATACTCAGTAATTGCATGCTTCCCTACAGAGCCCCCTTGCCTGCTAGCTGAATCAGGAACCCCCTGAGCATTTAAAGCAATTTAAATACAATTTTTCCACACACCAAAGTCTTTTGTGTCTTTATTATGCACATTTTATTCCTCTGAAGGCAAATGCCAGGAGTATTTGGGATTCTACTTTTATTTAAAAACAAAAGCTATCCTCCCTTCCCATCTTGGAAGATGACAATTACCAGTTAATACAGTATTTACATATATCTGCAATGCTATAGTCTGTACTCAATGTATAACCCTCAAAACCTTTCACAGCCTAGCAGAGTTTTCAAAGGCTATTTGCACTGACTTACAGGGCATAGTTATCTCAGCAAATGATATCCTTATTAGTGTCTCCACACACACACAGCCTTTTCATTAAATGTTCATATTTGCAGCTAATTTTGCAGCATTTGGAAAAATTATATAAATTAGGTACAAGTGTTAAAAATTAAAGATGTTAGAAAGCATCAGATGAACATGAAAAGCCTCTTGTAATCAACACATTTGGCTAGGAAATACCCATGATTGTTATGAATATAAATTAACTTCTTAAAAGCCTTCTTTCAAAAAGAAGTGTGTCATTTTAATATGTTGCTATATGTTATCTGCACTACAGTAATATGTTTGACTTATTACTGTAGTGCAGATAACATATTTAACAGTATCTATTTCAGGGACTTCACCTGCTCGGATATTTGTATGGGTTCCCCTCAGTTGAGTGTTCATTAATTTGCATGTCAAAATGTGTGCTCACTTTCAAACACACAGCTAGTTAAGTGCTCATGGAAAGCCAAAGTTGAGAGCTCTAAGTTTTCATATAGCAATGCCAGTATTCACCTTAAGTAAGTAAACACATTAAGTGTGTTAAAGATGGGATTTTCTAGGGATCCTATGAAATTCAATGGGATTTGGGCACCTAAATCCGTTTGAAAAGCCAAAACAAATAAATATCCAAAGACATTCAAAGTCTGCATAGAAGTTAAATAAGAACTGAAAATCTAGTTAAGACTCAGTTAAAAAAAAATACACCACACATTTTCTGGCATTAGAAATCCCTCAGACAAGACTATCTTATGTTTCCTCTGAAAGTAACATTGAAACAGGAACTGGGAAGGAGCAAACTACATCAGGGTACCTGGCCCTGGTTGGGGAAGAGACTGATCATGTAGAATATCCCAACTGGTGCTATTGGAGGATCCCTGCTCAGTATTCCAGGGAAGATGAAAACTGGATTGTGACATGGCTGGAGGGCTGTGCCACGAAGCAGAGGCAGCAAGACTGGAACTGCAGTGGGTCTGCAGATGGAGATGAGGATGGGAGAGCCACCACCACTGGAGGGTACATCTGCTGGCCAGAGCTAATTCTCAAATGGCCAGCAGGAGGCGCCAGTGTGGTGAGTGAACCCATGACATGCACCTGTTGGCTCCCTAGTTCTGGAACTACACAACCATTCATATTCCAATTTCTAGCTGTGACAAAGGATAATATACCCCTAGTATTTTGCATCACCTATATTTAGAAATATTTATGGGCTAGCCCACACAGTTTGTACTTTTTCAAGGAAAATGGAGATATGGAAATGCTACCAGTGAAAGCTGGTAATATCTGAAAGTGGGGAGGTGACAGATATACTTAGAAAAGTTATCAGAGACAATTTGCGACAGCTGGCACTAGGTCAGACTTGAAGGCTCATTAACAGCACCGTGGGGAAACTTTATGCCCATACAAGCAGTACAAGGATTGAAAACTTCAAGACTGCCAGTCCTATCTTTAACTGGCATTAGACTTCAGTAAAGTCTCAAATTGATATACATCTTATAAATGGTGTTATTCCACATACCTGCATCATTATACCAGCGCTGAATAAATTAAAAATATTGGTCAGTGTTATGCACAACATACAGGGTAAATGCCAGAGTAGCCGGGAGGGTTCTCAAGTACTGTGCTTTGGAGACCAGACCATTCCTAATGTACGATTTGCTGCCTCTCTCAGTGCAGCAGTCAGACTAGAAAAGACGGACTCACAACTACAGAAGAAAGGGAGAGAAAGGCTCAGGGACATGAACCCAGCTGACTGAGTCACTGCCCCACCAATGGCTCCTATGTGTCCTGCACTCTCTGCCCAGCTCATCCCGCCTGCCCTTCCCACTCACTGCAACAGGATGATGAGTGGAAGAGCCAAGGACTGCAAAGCAAACAACCCTCAAGTGCTTCTGGCTGTGCAAAGGAAGAACTAAGCCCCCATAGCAGCAAAAGTAATTGCTCCCTTGGGTAGTTGAGAGAGAGAGGAAAGACTTTAGAGAAGACAGGACCTTGGAAGCAGGAAACAGAAATTATCTTCACAAAAATTAATGAGGGAATAACTGAAGGGGAATGGAGGATGTTCCAAGATGTCAAAGATGTCAGAGCAAGTCAGTGGCAGAAATGGAAACAGGTCATGTGCTATATTCCCTCATGCACTCATTTTTTCTCTTTTTTTTTTTTTTTTTTTTTTTTAAATTGTTTTTGTCCAGTTTCGACCAAGGTCTTCATAGGTGAAAGTCAGGAGATTACCTGCTGTGCCACCTAGGCCCAGACATTACTCCCAGCAGGCAGATGTTGTGCCTAGCTTTAAACTTGATCGGTTTGAAGTAAAGCAGGAAACAAGGGTTTGGGTCCCTGATGCTGGTAGTAGTTAGAGCACTATTCTACCCTTTGTGTTCATGCAAGGTTCCCTGTGCCTTTCCTGATCCTAGTAAGGAGGAAAAGCTCTTGGGGAGCTCAACCTTCAAATGTCCAGAAAGAAATATAATCACCCCTTGACTTACTTACTTGAAACTCTAGACAGGGCTGGGAGCGAGAATAGCTGTGCTTAAGCAAAATGTCACAGTATTGATAACATGGAGCCAAATCCCCTGCTAGTGAAACTTTGAAGTCAATGGAGTATGTCAATAGGGAATAAGGCCCATGATTTGCAGTTGTGCATGAATATTTATAATAACCACTGAACACAGCAATTTCTGCCACCAGGTGAAGCAATGTGCTTTCTCAGCCAGAGTGGTACAATGCTTCCCGAGAGGCAGAAAGAGAAAATGACTCCTATAGCTGCTACGTGGGGACCAATCCAGCTCCCACTGAAATCAATGGTGAAATTCACATTTTCTCCAACATAATTATCATTATCTTGACTGTACCCTTGCACTAAATAGCACATTGAAAATGCTGTGTGTTACTACAAATGCTTTTTATTAGTTGAACGGGACTTCTGATCATTTGTGCTGTTTACCTTTTTGCATTTCACTCAGCTGATCAGCATGCTGGGCAAATAGGACCCAAGCCAAGGTGTCCTCCATTCCCTACTAACAAGGGAGTAACCTTTACGACGAGACTAGAGTTCAAGTAGCTATTACAAGGATGTAGATCTGTACATGGGCACAAGAGAGGTGTTGGTTCTTACTCCCTTGAGCCAAGTCCAACTCTCAACATAGTCCTATGTTTTCAGTTAGTTTCACCATCTTGGTGCCAGGCCCTAGCACAATGGTTCGATAGCACTGTCAGGATGCAAGTATTCTTTCTTTAAATCAAATCCACTTAGTTGCCACCTACCATCCACTGGATAACAGCTAATTTAAAATATATTTACATAATAATACATAGAACTATATTACCTTTAATTACTGTGCAAGTTGTTAATATTTAGAATGTATCATTAATGCCAGTGAACATGCACATGTCTTTGGAAGAGGGAAAATCCAAATACTATGATAGCCATGAGCATGAACTAGCAATGGCTCTCCTAACTAATAAAATAGTCAATGGAAATAGGCAAGCTTGCTGGATTTATTTAAAAGATGGTCTTAAGAAAACACTGCCATTTTGGTACTTAAATGTTTAACAACCTCCATTTCAATTACATAGCAAATTTATTAGGTGACATTTTCTCAATGCAGTGTGCCCAGCCATTTGATAGCATCATCATCAGCCAGGTGAAGAGCTGGCAGCCACTGTAGAAGTCATTCGTTAAGGATACGTGACAGTCCGAAGTTGACTGCATCTACATTACGGGTCATTAGGAAAACCCCATTTAAAGAGATTGGCTGCACAATTGCCTTGTCCTGTTTGAAACCAGTTAAGAGATGACCACAGGTGCCTTAGCAGGTCAAAATCTGGTCGGCAGATGGTTGGGTAGGTGACAAGAGAGTAATTAACTACTGTCGTCACTGACCACTCGTTACCCCAAGCAGATTCCACCATCATCATGTTCTGCGGTGGCATAAGAAATCATAAAGAGTGTCAAGAAGACCGGTGAATTGGCGGGTGATTGAAGAGGTCAGATTACAGAGATAAGTCGCTGTTCTCACAGATCTTGGTCAGGAGATGATGGAGGCCCCATCACGGCAAATATGAGGTAGTGCTACATTACTAAGTATTAGCAGGCATGGCAATGGAGTTTCGGATAGAGGCCTTGTACATAGCTTTGTTAAGCTCTACATCAGCCAGCCTTGTGTGAGGTGAGCAACACCAGACAGAATCACTGCACTTTGCTGTTGAATAGCAGAGGGCACGGGTTGCTGTTCTAAGCATTCGGGCATATCGCACTCCCTATCCGTACCTGGCCCAGGCCAGGGAAGCTAATGACCCAACCAGTGAACCAAATTCAGCAACAAATCTTGCTCACATGCCATCTGATTGTGACCCTAATGTACTGGGGGACATTAAAGCGTGCCAATAAGTAAATCGAAAGTTAAATGGTAAAAGTCAGTATGAAAGCAGTGTACGATATTTTGGACCAGATTCTGTCTCCCTTACTCACATTGGATAGTGTGGTATTCCACTAGCAGTCCTTTGTGGGATAGCTAATGTACATTCGTTATCCCATGGTAAAATCATTTTTGTTGGTGAAGAAAAGCCCCTTGGGACACTTGCATTGTCACTGCCCCTGTTGTACCAATCTGGTTAAAACAGGATATGTATTATGAGGATTATTAATCTAGCACTTTATGCACACACATAAACAGTTTGTTTGAAGAAAAAAAAATATTCAGCACACAAACTACTTCTTTAAAAGGAAAAAAACCCAAAGTATTAAACCATTAAGTTCATAGCTATTTTATGTGACGTGGGATGTCCCTTTAAGAGTCAGAATGTTCACCAGAGGTGAACATGCACCTAACAGAGGG
This sequence comes from Dermatemys mawii, assembly GCA_007922305.1. Classification (NCBI taxonomy): domain Eukaryota; kingdom Metazoa; phylum Chordata; order Testudines; family Dermatemydidae; genus Dermatemys; species Dermatemys mawii. Next base: position 24,134,403 of record ML677350.1, on the reverse strand, counting down.
CCTCCTCCAAGTCCAGTGTCCTCACAAATTCTTCTCTGACCACGGACAGCTGGATTAACTAACATATGTATAAAGACAGGTTTCCTTTGAGGTAGATGTAGAACTAAACATCTTAAAAGCTCATTAGGCCAACTTGTATAAATATTTCGCACCTCATATCCTTTTCCACCTAGCCAGCAGCCTTTTTAAAGCACTCCTAGGTTTCAGGGAGTTTAAATAATTTGAAAATGAAAGTGTTTTGATGAAATTCTATGATGTTAGGTACATTATGTTCCCTGAAATATGTGGACAGATATTCAGCAGTATTTATGCTATATATACTTGAAGTTACCCAGAACATCTCTACTTCTCACTATGTAACACTTTCCATCTGAGTACTTTAAAAACATTTGTACATACTAAGTGCCCCTGTGAGATATGGGGAGGATATATTTGTCTTTTGAGGGGTCAGGAACTGAGGCACTGATCCTTACACTCATGCATAATGTTGAGCACGTATATATTTCCACACAAGTCAATGGAACAACCCAAGTTTGTAAAGTTAAGCATGCACATAAGTTTTTGCAGGATTGAGGCCTAATGTGACTTGCCTGAGGTCACATAGCAAGTTAGTTGCAGAACTGTGAATAGAACCCAAGAGTCCAACTCTCCTATTTTAACCATCCTCTATACTACAGTTTCAATTACTTTCAAACTCTTTTCTATTATGTAAAGTAAACACATTGACAAAAAATAACCTACCACTATCAAGAGCCCCAGTCCTGCAAGCACTTAACGCATGTATAACTTTACTGGGACTATGAAGATGTGTAAAGACCATGGAACTACTCACATAAGTTAGAAAGATGCCTAAATCTCTACATGATAGGGTCTACAGTTGATAGGTCTAAATGTGAACATACCATTTTTCCTGATGTTTGCATGCAATTGTTTGTGTCGTTTATCCCCATAAGGGAAAATATTTCAGTGCTATTCTAGTTTAAAAAAAACTTAACAGTCCAAGCAGTCACACCAAACTATAAAGTATAAAGAAAATTTGAAAAAGACAGCATGTGTGTACAATGTGAGGAGGGAAACTTATTTCTGCAGGGAAGCAGATTTCTGACTAAGCATTCAGAAGGCTACAGACAGAGCATATAAATATGTTTGCTGAACATGAAAAAACAATTTGCCAGTATTTCTTTGCAATAGAACTTCCATTCTATATCACTATAATCATGATATTACTATATCAAAGCTATAGTGATTATATATATTAGAGAGAGAGAGAAATTAATTAATTTCTGGAGACAATGAGTTCAGTCTTTTAAATTCCACTGAATGTGGTAATTCTTCAGGCTCAGTATAATTGTTCACCTTCAGAAGATCCTCATCACTGCTACTGAGTGAATCACTTCAAAAAAATGTGAACTGATTCACTGGCTTAGGGTGCAGCAGAATCCCATGTGTACTCTGCAGATTCTCTTGGCTCTCTCTAATTTGGAGAGGTTGTTGACAAACAATACAAATACTGTTCTATCCAACAGTCATACCCTAACCACTTATCCTACTGAAGCATTTGAGGCTTTCAACAGAGTTACATACCAGAAGACAGAATTAAGTTCCTAATGCATAACGGTGATCTACACGTTATGTAGCATTTGTTCTACCATGCATTTTCACTTTTTTTACATGTGGACGTGACACTAGCTGCAGCTAGTGTATTTCATATTATCATCCCACTCAGTTTGGTGGAAACTGAATATCATACTAAGCGTTCTGCAAAGTTGGGTGGTGGTAGTGATAAGTCTCCCAATGAATTCAATGGATGAGCTACAGTCAGTTACTTATCGCGGGTCCTGAGATGAGGCCAAAGATCAATTTTGGACCTGCATCCCCATCCACAAGTGCCACACATGAAGGCAATTGTGAAAACTAGTTCCAGTTACAATTCTCAGTAAAAAAAACACAACAAAAAAAAACAAACAAACCACCAAACACCTACCTTCAGTATTCTACTGTCAAACATACAGATTGCATGACCCCACCATTTCAGCTCCACTCTCCATATAAAAGCTTCTATGCCTGTGATGTTGCAGCACTCAAAGATCTTGGTGTTTGGAACCAAATCTTCCCGTTATCCAAGAGTTTTATGTGACGTCAATACATACTCCACATATCGCAGCCACAGAAGAGGGTGGTGATGATGGCTGCACTGTAAACATCAATTTTTGTTTGCAGTCTGACAGTGTTCATTCCAGAGATGACACTGAAGTTTCCTCAGAGGCATCACTGGCTGCACCAATGCACTTCGTAATGTCATTGTCAATTGTTGCATCTCATGAAACAAGACTGCTTGGGTGGCAAAATTTGTCAAAACCTTGACTAGCTGGATTAGTTGCAGTACTTCCTGGTGAAGGCTAGACCATGGACTTCTGTCTTCTTCAGGCCAATTGTTAGATCAAAACATTTTGCTGCTCATGCAAGAGCGGACAGTGAGTAACTGTATGTCCCTTTGGTTATGGGCCAATAAAACACAATTATAAAACAATTAGTCACAAAATGTTGGTCACTTCACTTTTGTCTTCATACACAAGTGATGCGGATTCAAGACACATCCATTCTTATGGTACTGTACATAAATGCCACAGTCAATGTGTCTGAATGCATCTATTACAACAGCTGCACGTTCTGAACTTCATTAAGTTTCTTTCTTTTTTTTTTAAACAAGCCTTGCTTATGTGAGCTCAGATTTCAATGCGGTCATATTGTGGTTGGCTACTGGAGACTGACTAAGCTGTTTTAGTGGATGTCATTATACATCTCACAAGCTGATGATCATGCCACAAACATGATCCCCACATGGCACAGGTAATTTGGGGGTCCAGACACTTTTGTTGGCACACGACATAGCCAATTAAATGCCAGTGACCAGAGCGGGGATTAATCCATCTTGTTTTGTGCTTTGTTGCTTGCTGAAATATCACTTTTGTGATGACTAGCTTGTTCTCCATCACTCTAAGGTATAGTGTGACATCTATGTTCTTTTCCCCCAGTTACTGTGTACCAGTTACTGTAGGCCAAGCTTTGTGATTAATATCAGAGTTGGTTGAAAAGTCACCTACGATGATTAATTTTTTGCACTGATGAGCTGACTTTATGTAGAATTTTTCTTTGATCTCACCAGAACGTGTCATTGTGGATACATATGTACTAATGATTGTTACAACATGTATAGACATTAAGTTGAGGTGAAGGATTATCAGGAAATCATTTATTCCTTTAGGTACACAATCAAGTGTGCTCGCTACAGATGTCCAAGTAGAAACCTCACCAGCACCCCATATAGTCTCTTTTAAGGACTTGAATCCAGCACCGACTTCTTCAGGATGGGACTTGTTTGGAAGATACGTTTCACTCAGTGCAGCTATATGAATGTTGTATTTGGCATCTCTTCTGATGATTACAGTTAACCTTTTGAGCCATCAGCATCATCAGAGTTCAGTCATTCCAGGATGCAAAGTTCAATGCTCTTTGTGTGTGATGTTCCTTTTTACCACACAGTTGGATGACCAGCTAGTTGCAGCATACTAACAAGTTAACAATGAAGCAAGCAATGTTTAGGGATTCTTATCTCTGTCTTTTCTGGATTGGGGAAAGCAGTGCTATCACTCCAATTCAACGATGAACCATTACTCTTGCATCATCTGTATGCATGTTTCTGAAAGGGACTGCCAGCAGCATCCTCTGCCCGACCCTGCTGTCACTTGCCCATCACCACAGGACTTTCAAAGAACAGAACGAGTGAAGATCAGCAAGGAGTTGTTGTTTGAACTGCTCAAATAGTTGTCTGAAGTGGTACTAAGTTGTGAACAACTAGTATTGCTCTCTTGTCCTAGCTGGCCATTTTGGCCAGAAGGTTGCAACAAGTGGGCTGATTAACAAAGATGAGGCACTCTGTGAAGCACAGGAGAAACAACCGAGACAGAATGCATTGAAGGCCAAAAGGAAGTGGTACAGTGCCTGGATTGGGCAGCAGTGTCAAAGCTCCTGCCTGCTAACACCACTTAAGACTGAAGCAGAAAGTGGCTGCTCCACTGAAGTCCATGTCCCTTGACAACCCTGGATTTGAATAGAGAGTATGCCTTCTTGACCAGCTGTTAATCATGGCTAAGGAGGCTAGTCTTTCTCTGGTCCCTAACCTTTGACCTATCTGGTGCGGAGGGCCCTAGCAGGAGTTAAACTCCTCACAGCATAGCTCATGGGGTCATTGTAACTCACAAGCCTTTTCACCACGTCAAGGCACAGCCCTCAAGAAAAGTCATATACACGATATAAAATTAAGTATGTGAGTAGTTCTATCAAATTAAATGGATCACTCATGCTCTAAGCTGGGCACATGTATAGGTCCCTGCAGGATCAGCACCACAGGTGAAATTCACCCAGGTACTAAAGGCAGGTGACAAGGCCCTACATAATCCTTAAACCTTCGCCACTGATGCTAACAAGCCCATCCCAAGCACAGGGAAGATTAGTCTTCAATACCATGCTGTGCTGTTGTGCAATGTTTATATCTGCCATACCCTCTCTTTATACATGCTCCCTATTATGGATCTATTTCTATCACTACCTATATATACTTTTAAAAATATGCATCATAAAGTTCACTAATGGAAGGCTATTTTATATCATTTAGTCCATCTCTCTGATGACTCAGGATTTTCCTTAGGTTATATTCACAAGTGTGAATTCAAATACTGTTATAAATGTACCATTTCCCTTGAGAGACTGCTCCAACTTATTCCCTCTCACCATTAGAAAAACTTTCCAACTTACATTTTCCCTTTCTTAACATAATTCCATTACTCTTAATTATGTCTCTGCATGTCAAACTAAAATGATTCCTCTCTACCTTTGGTATTTATGGCCTTCAAGAATTTGTAGACTTTGTTCCCTTCCCAGCGTTGGGTTGAGTCATAGCCAAGTTATACATACCCGTAATCTTCCTCCAGCAACCTGATCTTTTTATGTAATTAACCTTCTTTGAACTTCCTCTGTTTTGTCATTGTCTTTCCAATGAGATGCCCAGAATTGAAAGCAATATCCCATGACACAATGTCTGCATGTACTGCTTTAGCCTTTTTGCTGATCTATTATATTACAGATTCAGGTCTAATTTTCTACCTGCTAATCACTCCAAAGACACTAAGATTTTGTCCCTCATTCGTCTGTGTCTGATTATCTAGATTGCATTTTTCTAAGGTCTGGCCTACATGCAAAAGTTGTACTATTTTAGCTATGCTGCAATGGGGTGGTAAATAAGCTATATCAGTGTAACTGCATCCATTCTAAGGATTGTACCAGTATTACTATATCCATTTAAAAAAAAAAAAAAAAGTCACATTTCTAGTGACACAGTTATATGGCTACAAAAATTGGGTTTAGACCAAGCCTCACGTATGTCTCCTGTTTTCTGCCCCATGTCTCTAATCTCTCTAGGGGCTTTCGTGCTTTTTGTTGTGACTAGCATTTACAGTACAAATTAAACATATTGTCAGAAGTTGTAACAGGCTACTCCTCGCCTAGTAGCTGAGGCTACAGGAAGTTGGAGATGTGTGTGGGCGGGGGGACTGGTGAAATGGGAATGGAAATGTTCTTTTCAGTGGGGGAAGCTGCTTGTCATGAACTCTAGAGGCGGCAGATGCTGCTGTATCAGGATTGTGACTGCAAGAAAATTTGTGATTTTTAAGCACTGTGCTCTCACCTTGCTCCTTACGATATCCCTTTGTCATAGGATATGCCTGTCCTCTCGTATCCGTGTGGGTTGAGTGCAGTGCTATGCCTCAAGTTCCCCTCACAAGGATTTTTCTATCTTTCACATGACTCAGTCCTCTGGCTGGGTCACTCTCAGAGTTCAATTTTCCCATTTGGAGGCAATAAAAGACCAAGAAAAAGGCCTCAGAAACAAGAATTCTACCCTGCTTGAACTCCTCTTCAGTCCGCCTTCCAGGCACAGTTCCTAGTCTCTTCTGGGTTACCTTTAAGTCACTCTGACTTTGGGATAGAGTCCTGCCTCTCAGACTCCTTCCCTGGACTTCCCTTCTTAGTCTGAACTACCTTTCAATCTTCCTGCTCTGAGATAGAGGCAGACTTCCAGGCTGCTTCCCTGGAGTTCTTCCAGATCCTGCTTCAGGGCTTTCCATAGGAGTCCAAAGTGAATTTCTCGGATCTTCTAGGAGGCCCACGTGTTTCAGGATGTCACATGACCACAGTTAGTCCAGCCCTCATAAGCTGAGACACAGCTAGTTATGTCACAGGAGGGGCTGAACAGGGCTGCCTAGCTCAGGTCTCCTAGTCCTTAAAAGGCTAGGCCACCCTATCACACCTTGATATGACAACATACACATGTATAGTATACTATTATGGGGTTGGATTAAACCGCTACACTGGTGGGCGTAACCACTGTCTTTCTTTCAGGGTAAGGATAAAAGGCAACTGAGCTTCTTTATGGAACCAGACATTTGAAACAATAGGCGACACCATCCAAAACACAGGCATCAGGGTTTGAATGGAAGTTGAATCATGTGGCCCAAAAGGTTTTCCCTGGGGACTAACAAAGCAAATGCAGGGGCTGGGACATTGCTTGATAAGAGAGAGAGAGACACACTCACAGACAGACACAGAGAGACAGACACAGAGACATACACACACACACACACACACACACACACCACAAAAAACAGAAACCGAGAGGGCAGAAGGAAGCCAAGAAGCTAGCCAGAACAAGCACCGAGAGTATGGTCCTGAGGAAAAGAGGTCTTGAGATTTTTGGGTACAGTACTAGCTGAAAAGAGAGTCTTGGAACTGTGAGCAAAGAAACTGTCTCCTGTTTGATTCCTACTGTGTTCAGGACAACAGGATTTTGATACAATCCTGTTTATTTACAGAGAAGTACTTGACTCTGTCATCACTCTCCTCCTCCTCCTCCTCCTCCTCCTCAAGGAAAGAACCTGCAAGACCCCAAATTTTGGCCAGCCGTTCCGGTCCAAAAAGGGGTAAAAATTCTAGTAATGGGAGAATGAATATGTTTCCCAAACTTCAAAATGCCAGACTCTAGTTTTATCAAGAGATGATGGTAAGAAAGAATCTTACATTTATTTCATATTGTGACTTACAACATGCATCCTGTCCGGGTCTGCTTCTTTTAATTAAACTTAAGTACTTAAAATAAAAAGCCAAATACGAACTTCTAACTGAAACTTTACAAATGCATATCCTAAAAATTAACATCGCTTACTGCTGCCTCTTAGCATCTAGATTTGCTAGATCTATAAATCTCTCTCACATAGCTGGACTAATAAACCTGTACATTTGAAGAGATTTTCTGCAGGACTGAAAGCAAAAATCATTTAAGATATTTAGGGCCTACACTGGTGGTCATTAATCAAGCAAAATTCCTGTAGAAGTCAACTGGGATACCCTTGCAGTTCAGTGTGTGCTTAAGTGCTTTCCTAGATCAAGGGCTCAGCATTTTGAAGCACCGAATCTCGCCCTAGGACCCATCCATACTGCTGCAAGTTTGTGACCAAAGTGTAGCTGAATCTATTACCTTACTGGGACAAAGGCAGAGAGGTCTGTCCCACTCGGAAGCACACCGCTCCGGATGCCTCATAGCAGTGCTAGGAGCCCTGGTGACCAATTGCTCCCCAAAGCAGAATAAAACTGTGCTGCAACACAGGTTTGTCCACTAGAGACCAATCCAAAGGGGTGGGGACAAACCCCTCCATGTTGCTGTCTAGAATACACTGATTGCTACGTGCAATTCTGGGGACTTGACACACTTCCTAATTTGGGACAGAATAGCCTGCAGTACTTGGGATCACAACATACAGGAGCAACTGCAAGGTGGTCTCACATTAGGCCAGGGATCTCAAACTCAAAAGACCAAGAGGGCCACATAAGGACTAAAGTATTAGCCCAGGGGTCAGCAACCTTTCAGAAGTAGTGTGCCGAGTCTTCATTTTTTCACTTTAATTTAAGGTTTCGTGTGCCAGTAATACATAAGGTTTTTAGAACGTCTCTTTCTACAAGTCTATAATATAGAACTAAACTATTGTTGTATGTAAGGTAAGTAAGGCTTTTGAAATGTTTAAGAAGCTTCATTTAAAATTAAATTAAAATGCAGAGCCCCCTGGACCGGTGGTCAGGACCCCGGCAGCATGAGTGCCACTGAAAATCAACTCAAGTGCCGCCTTTGGCACCCATGCCATAGGTTGCCTGCCCCTGCATTAGCCTAAGGGCCACATCATTGACACTCCCCCTCCCCCGCTGCCCCTGGCCCAGCCTTCATGCCACCACTTCCATGAGGCCCTGCGACACCTCTTCCCACCCTTTCCCCGCTCTCCTCCACCACAGAAAGTGCTAAGCCCCTCCAAACAGCTGTCTGGCAGCAGGAAGTGCCTGCAGGTAGGTAGATGAGTGGGGATGCGGCACGCTGTGAGGGAGGGGAGCTTGGTGGCCACTGGAAATAACTAACTGGGTGTGGAGAACTTGGCGGGCTGCAGCAAATAACTCCATGGGCCGCATGCAGCCCGCGGGCCATGTGTTTGAGACCCCTACATTAGACAGATGCTTAGACATAGAACATGCAGCAGAAGCCCTATACGAATGGATAAAAGCCTGAGGAAGCACAGACACCTTCAGAAGTACATGCAGTGAGACAACAGCAGAGGAGACTGCTGGCCAGGGTTCCATACCCATGGTGAGATGCATTTACTGTAGGAGACAGCATGAACGGGGAAAAGTACAAGTGCCCTGCACTATAACAGTATTGCAAGGAATGGGACATGTTGAACTATTTTAGCAGTGTATGCGGAAGAAGCTCTCAGAAAGATTCAGTCAGACTTGTACAATAGTGATAACATTAAGACTCTCCTGGAGTCTAAGAGCATATCAGGTTAAGGGTGTTGGGAAAGGAAAGCAAAAAAGGGACAATACCAACTTTGTGCATGCAATAATGTTAATGCAGAAGTGTCCTGTGCAATTTCAACTGGATAGCAGGGCCTTCTGCAATGTGATTTTTCCACGGTAAATTGGACTTGAACACAGCCATTACAAAGAACAAGCGCAACCAAACAACATACAATGAGCGCATAATACAGCCTAAAGAAAAATGTGACCTCATAGTAACTGGACTGAAAAATAACAGACGATACCAACTGAAGTCTGTGGCAGTGGATGATAAACCTATAAGACTGCGCTTGTGGAATACAGCTCTACAAACGATGGATCTGATCAGAGTGCAGCATCAGAATTTTATACCTGCAATATAACACTCAAAAAGAGGGAATTCCATGGACAATGGAGACAATTGTAAAAGCACAGGGGTGTTTTTAAAAGCAACAGGCACCTCAGAGGAAAGCTGTAACTGGAAGCAGACCCCACAGTGGAATCTGTGTGCTTACCACAAAGGAAATCTGTGCGCTTCTCCAGTGGCTACCCCGTACAGAGCACATGAAAGTCTGCAGAGCACCTCATAGCACCTGCAAAGGCCAGGACAGCACAGGTAAGCAGCATAGTGGCAGTAAGTGAGCCAAGTACTGGTAGGGGCAGTACTATATTTTCAAATGAAAGAGGAGCTGAATATGTGCAGGCTGGAATCATATTTTGAGGACGGCATTGATTGTGGTCGTGATACATTTGCATTATTATTTGTAGTACTGTAGAAGTCAAGGAGACCCAGTCACAGACTAAGACCCCACTGTGCTATGCAAGGTACAGAACAGGAAAGTCCCTGCCCCGTGCTTAATTGTGAATTCTCATAACAATGAGCTCCTAGTAAACTAACTTTCCCCTTTATGTAATATTTGTTCTGCCACTAGCCTGTGATGGCAATAATATACTAAAGCTAGCAAGTATTAACCAAACCAAGCTACATCCAAGAGCATGGACAGCGCATCATCACTATAGAACAATTACCTATAAATGCATGTTTTAATCTAAACCACCCTTCCATAGGGAAAAAATATGCATGAACAGAGATAATTACTCTGAAACAGCTTTGTGCAGTCGTCTTGCAGGTTAACTATGACTGCTGTTCTTGTCCAGGATGAAGAGATCAATTGCCTTATCTCCTCCCTGCCCACTGCTGGCCGGGCACAGTAGTCATTGTTTTATTAGCAAAGAGTGAAGCTGAATGCAGCTTATTTTGAAATAAGCGGAGGTTTATTAAATGCCCTGCACTGCTCTGTCCATGTGGCTGAGCAGTTTCCAGCATAGTAAATCCCTGTGTTCTCTGTTTTCTTTGTCTCCTGTCAAAAACAGTTCCTCCAGGGAATATAGGACCTCTGGCTCCAATTCCACTGATTGACAATTATGACTTTCCAAAGCAGTCATGGTGAATTAGACACATCTCCCATTAGCTTCAGTGGATGATGTGTCTAAATCTCCTAGACTGCTTTAAACGGTTCAACCAGTTTTATTGTGAGTATGCTAACCTTTTCTATAATTGAGCATGGGGGTGGGACACAGGTCGGGAGAAGAATTCTTCTGCTTTAACTTCCTTTGTTTGCCCACAGAGCCGGCCCTAGGTCAGAATCAAATTATATATACACACACTTACAAAATACTGCTATGCTTGTGTGTATGTCACTAAATAAATTAAATATCCATAGAAACAAGGGCCAGGGTTTGAGACACATTGTTACATTTATCAGAAAGATCTGGTCACAATATTGCCTACAAATAAACATTGCTTTACTTGAGAAGCACTTCTCATTTGTTATATTAGTTGCAACGGCAGGATTTATAATCCCTTTTAACAACAAAACTTTTTTTTCCTACTGTCAGAGAGTCAACAAACGTACCTGTGCATCTTCACCAATAATTTCCACTGTAAGCTCTTTGGGGCAAGGATCATCTTTTTGTTTCGTGTTTGTTCTGTACCTAGTACAATGGGTCCTAGGCCATGACTGGAATGCCTAGCCACTATCACAATACAAATAATAAACATCTTCCTTGAGTAGTTAACAGTTGGAGACTAAAACCTTCTCTCTCTCTTTTTTTTAATCATAACAAATAATCCGAAAAGTTCCAATTCTTCATTAAACAAACAAAGCCTCATATTTAACTGAATGCGGTTATACAATTCCAATGTATTTACACTCTGTACCAGTGCTTTTTACCTCCACAAGGAATACAGCTCTAGAAAATGAACATTTCCTTAACAAACCCCACTTTTAAAATACTCCTAAACTTGAGCAAGAAGAACATCTGCTAATGTCTTACCTAATCATTTACATACACCATTAATTCCTTGACCTAAATTTTGAAAAATACTATCATATATTAGCCAGGAAAACAACAAAATAATGCCAAGAATAATACGGATACATCTGAGTTTTGTTATGATGATGTAATTGAATAGGTATAAATTATCTATCCAGTTTTTACCATAAAGTGACACTTTCCTTGAAAATGCAAAAAAGCCGTTAAAGATAGATGACAGGATCTGAAGGCACACAAGGTTTTTGACTCAGAGCTGAAAGGCTGTTGAAGTTAGCCTGTTTTTAAGTCCCTATTGCATCCGTGAACGGGCACATGTTTTGTCAGTTCACAAATGCAGAAAATTTTCTCAGGCAGTACATATATTTTTGTACTATGAGAAGATCTACGGAAAAACTGGTGAAGGCTTCTCATAATGCATTTTGCATTTCAGGCTGGATTGACCACCTAGAAGATGTTATATGGTTTAAGTTACATAGTGTTTCTTCCATCATCTCTGAATGGATGAACCTACATGTGCTCTAGAAGATCTAAACAATTCTCTCTTTATTGTTCATTGGGAGTGTGGCAAGGTAGGGGTAAAACCCTGTGAATGCCTTGCCCCTGCAGGCTAAACCCCGCTTTCTGGCAGGAGGGCCAGGAGCAGAGGCTTGGAGTAGCCGGCAGGGAGCCCAGCTGGGAGCCCTAATGAGGGCTAGCTCACAGCACTAGGCTGGGCTAAATAGACACAGCTGAGGCTAGGAGCTGAGAGGGCTAAAAAAGCCTTGAGCCATGCTCAGTTGGAGGCAGGGCCAGGAAGGGGATAGGAGGCTGTTAAGCTGTCTCCTGGCTGCAGGCAAGGTGCCTGGAGACCCAGAGTAGAGAGGGTAACTGTTGAGGATTGGTAAAAGCACTTTTCTTGCACTGAAGACACTGACTATGCACTGTAAATAAAGGACACTTGGGTGAAATATCGAGAGAGGGGGCGAAGACCTTTATTTCTGTGGTCCAGAACACAGGGCACAGGGAAAGGACACTGAGACCTGTGCAGACCCTGTGACAGGGAAAAACAGCATTTATTTTGCTCTCTGCAACAGCTAGTAATAAAAAGTCAGAAAAACCCTCCCTCTCTCTACTTGAACAGTACTCAAGTTTTCCTGGGTCTGTCAATTTGTGGGAAAGAGTGATTTACTCTTTTTCATATTTTTTGTTTCCCCCAATGAGGGTGCACTTCTGTACTTATTTCTCCTGATATTCTTTTTTGTATGTGTTTTTATACTGCCCTCCACAATAGCAGAGGCCTAATCTACAATAAAAAGTTAGGATGATGTAAGTTGCCTTCCTTTGACCAAGTTGTGCACGTGTCTAAACTCAAGATGGTGTCTCTAGCCAATGTGCTCTGGACACCCTCTGCCTGGAGGAAACAGGAGATACTGCATCTCCTGGGCTGGTGGAGAGAAGAAACTGTACAGGCACAGTTACAGAGTAGTTGTTGAAATATGGATATCTACAGAAAGATTGCACAAGGGATGCAGGTGAAGGGGTACAACAGGGGTCAGTGGCAATGCCACATGAAAGTAAAGGAACAATGGCAGGTGTACCACAAGGCGGGGAGGTTAACAGTCAGTTTGGTGCAGAGACACTTTTACTATGAGCTGCATGCCATACTTGGTAGAGACTCCACCAGCACCTTGCAAGCACCATGTATACCTCAGAGCCTGAGACAGAGGACCCTACCATTAAACAGCAAGGAAGAAGATGGGGGACCTTTGATAGGGAAATCTGTCTATGCTGAGAGCCAAGACCTTTTCAAGACTCCATGACAGTCTAGCCTGTCCTACAAGCCAAGCAGGATGAGCCCAGGGAAAAAGTGTGTGCGTGCATTTTCTCTTATGGTATTTAGCTGTAAAGATGGCACCTGGTCCAACCCCAACTTAGCAGGACACAGGTATTGATGTTTCATTATTTTAGCTTGTACTAGAAGAGGTATGGTGGTTATCTGCTGCTTTTCATTCTTCTCTGCAGTCGGAGGGGGTGTGCAAATGGAGCAGTTTGTTTAGGTACACAGCGAAGTCCCTTATATCCTCCTGAAAGACCTCCCTGAAAGTGACATTGAGATATCTGCAATCCCCACCCAAAGGTTTCTAGGGATGGCAGCCTTATTTCTTCCCCTGCAGTAGGCCACTTTCCTATGCCTGATGGCAATAACTTTGGCACACACCATGGCAGTACACAGGCTAGAAGCATACAGGCCTGGAGAGCTTTGGGATGCCAGCAGCAATTGTGCTCTCTGAGTCTTTGTTACCCGCAGGAGTGATCCGAGAGCTAAAATTTCTGGATTTAGGGAGCATCCTCTTAATCGGAAACTCAAATTTATTGTAGCCTTCAAGTCACAGGGACTCTATACAGTATCAATTGAGTTTTAGGTTCAGCTGAGACTTTTTTTTTGGTGCAGAGAGAGACTCTTTTCCCCACTCCAGATGATTATAACTAAAGATAGGTCCACCAGATAAAATTGTAGGATAGATAAGCGAGGTGGGAGAGGTAAACAAGGTAGGAGATAGGATTCATATATCCAGCTAGCTTGACTCAGATAAAAAAAAAGGAATAAACAAATCACAAATAGCCATTTAGTTTCTGGATCAAGAGAGATCCAACAATATAGAATGTGTGTTAAATTCCTTTATACAAGAAGAGACTAAAAGTCATTCCTCTGCGAGTCAGGTCGATTTTAGTTTTACAAATACAAAGAGGTAGTTCAATACAGAGGGTGACCTTTGTTAAAAGGAAAAAAAAAATCTTCAATACCTGGTATTCACTAACAGGAGGTGTCTTGATGCTGGCTCTTAAATGAAGTAAGAATCTTAATGTTATTTCCTCTTGCTTTAATGATGAAGTTGTACTTTCAAGTTTGTGTTTAGTCTCAGGCAACGAACGTTCAGTCCCTCCCTGGTATTTGATTCTTGGTCACTTCTTTTAGCTCCCTTGTCCTACCAAGAGGGAGAGTTTACTGTTGACAGATGGAGAGACTTCAAGTTGAATCTTCTAAGTGCAGAAACCTGGAATGGATGAAATGGCCTCATGAGCAATAAGATTGATTTTGAATTTACAAGCATCTGGCTCCCCTGGACTCTGAAGGCCTTGTTGTTGAATGGTGAATTGCATCCATCCTTGTTCAGATTTATAGAATATTATAGAAGGGAGAGAGCCAGACATTATACAATTACAAGAATGGCAGTCTATACTAACTTTTATTTTTCTGGCATGGGATACAGCAAATCAACCTAGCAGGAAATGTACGGACTACATCATTCTACCCAGGCACTGATAACAATGATTAGTTTATTGTTGACCAACAGTATTCTCTATCTATGGTACTTTTATAAGCCCACTGCCTAAGTATCTCAGCACCCCAGCTGACATAAGGAATTATCATCCTCATTTTACGGGTGGGGAATTGAAGAACAAAGAGAAAAAAAGATTTGCCCCAGAGGAAGGATGGTCTGGGGGTTAAGGTGCTTGGCTGGAACTTGGAAAACCAAGGTTCATTTGACAGAACAAGGAGTAATGATCTCAAGTTGCAGTGCATTGGAGGTTTACGTTGGATATTAAGAAAACTTTTTCACTAGGAGGGTGGTAAATCACTGGAATGGATTACCTGGGGAGGTGGTGGAATCTCCTTCCTTAGAGACTTTTAAGGTCAGGCTTGAAAAGCCCTGGCTGAGATGATTTAGTTGGGGATTGGTCCCACTTTGAGCAGGGGACTGGACTAGATGATGAGGTCCCTTCCAACCCTGGTATTGTAGGATTCTAAGGTCACACTGAAAGCCTGTGGTAGTTCAGGGAACTGACCCTAGGACATCAGAGCCCCTGGCAATCCCTCTTATCACTGGGCAATTTTTCTTTTCACTAGTGATAAATCATTAAAATCCATTTATTCATGTCTGAATATTGCTGATATGGCAGAATTTTCGGAAGCCTTCTTAATCCATCACTAGCTTCAAGACTCAGCAACTGACCTCTCAGAGATCTGCCACATGCCAATTTCTCTCTCCTCATTGGTTGGGAGATGGTTCTGTGATCACCTGCCACCATTCCCTTCTCAAGGTTATTTCCATCTCTGTATCTGATGTGACTAAAGTATGTACATTTGCACCCGTTTACACTGGTGATGGGTAAGCCTAAAGACTGTTGGAGGCCCAATTTTGATAGACACCCAGAAGTTTGGATTTATGTGAAGCACATCCAAACTGTTAGAAACATTTGCGTCAGCAATAATGGGTAGGAAACTTCACGAGAACTTTCTCTGCATGATAAATATGAAAATATTTTTAAGAAATAAAGTTGTGCCGTAACCTGCTTTCTTGTGCTAGCACCAGAAAGTAGATTGTGCCACAACTATAAAAATATTTTAAATATATAGCTTACCGATTTTTTCCAAGAATTTCATTAAAGGTTCTGTTTAAGCTAGGGGCAAAGGTTCCAGCTGGTTCCCATTTTATCTAGACAGATTTGTCTGTCCTGATGGAGTTGCACATATGTCCTTTTTTCTTAACATATCATGTTAATTGGTATCTTAATCTAAGATGTTAGCTCAAATCTTAGCCAGCTAATGGCTCTCACACTTCTCCTATAAAATCAGCCCTACAGGGCCAGTATTAATGAGTCTCAGGAACAGACATTTTTCAATTCTCTTAATGAAAGTCAGCCTGTATCCTCTTCATGGCTCACCTAGTTCTTCCTCCTTTTTGCTTTGATTACTACTACTCTTTAGAAAACTGAAGTGGTGCAGAGCTGCATATTGCCTTGTCCTCGCTGAGGTTATGTGCTGTATTAAGCTCAAACCTTAGACAACTGTTGTCTTTCCCTGTAGGTTTTCCATAGCGGTACAAGCCAGTGAGCAATTGTCATGGAGTGCTGTTCCCCCATACACACCCCCGTCCATGCATTGCACTCAGCCCCGCCTCAGGTTCTTTCAATTAATTAGCCAGACTTAGGGCATGTCTACACTTACCTCTGGAATGATCGATCCAGCGGGGGGGGAGTGGTCGGGTCGATTTATCACATCTTCACTAGATAAACTGACTGCTGAGCGCTCTTCTGTGGACTCCAGTACTCCACTGGAGCGAGCGGCACAGGCAGAGTCGATGGCGGAGTGGCAGCAGTCAACTCACTGCAGTAAAGACACCGCGGTGAGTAGATCTAAGTACCCTGACTTCAGTTACCTTATTCACGTAGCTCAAGATGCGTAACTTATATTGACCGTCCCCCGCAGCGTAGAGCAGGCCTTAGGTTGGTTCAAAATGCATACTGCCTTGGTGAAGTCTGATTAAGGTTTTGAGTGCAACTTACTTCATTAGTTGCCCCAGCTTACCTCACTCATGTGTTCATGTGAGAGTCCTCATCAGCACTTGCCCTTATTTAGGAGAGCCCGAGCCCGATTCCTGGAGTCAGGGTTCTGATTCACATGGTCAATTTTGTCATAACAGAAGTCTCCAGCTCTCCTCCTTGAAGCTGGACTATAGTTTAGCTGGGTTAGGGTCTTAGCCAGCTTCTTCCTCAGCTGGCCTCTTCTCCCTCCCCCGTACTGATCTGCAGGCAACTTTCCCCTGCTTGTATCTGCCCTGCTTTGAGGGAGAAGGCAGTATGAAGGCTGGTCCCTTTCTCCCAGCTCATCCACAATTGGCTGGGTGAGTGGGGAGCCTGACCACATTCATTCTGGAAAGCTCCTGGCCCCGGGCCATTAAAGACACAGAGATGGAATCTCCTCCAAGCATCATTCATTCCTCAGACCATTTTTTTTTAAAAAAGGATCAATGTCTTCTAAGTTCATGTGTGTGTATTATATATATCAGGCCTTGCAAAATCTCGAAGGCCACACTACGTGGTGGGAGTATGCTAATCACTACTCTTAAGGGGACATACTACCTCATCACAGCTCCATTCTGCACTGTCAGGGATGGAGGTGTATGCAAATTAAACTTTTTGTTGTCTGATTGAAGAAGTAGGGGGAAACAGTTCAATTTCATAAGGTATAGGTTAAATATATCCCTGAAGTGGTGATGCACAACCTTGAATTTCCCTTCACCCCCATTCACTTTTACAAGGCATTTCTAGAATTGGAGCAGGACTTTTCAGTGCAGAACTCTAAGGATGCTCTGAACACTACAGTGTTGCTACATCAGTTAAGGCTGCTTCACTATGAGGCTGTGCACTGACAGTGATTCAACTGTACTGGGGCAGCTGTAAATGTTCTTGTGAGTCTTTAGCAGAGAGTCTTTCCTTCTGTTTCTTTAGGGCAAGAGGATAAGCAAATGCAAATATTAACATGACATCAAGGTTGAAAAATAGCACACACATACAGGAAATTTAAAAGCTAACATTTCTACAATCTTGTTGCACATGTGTCCTCTGCTTCTCTTTCCCCTGTTAGAAATGTGTATGCTAACATATTACTCTCTGTGGTGCTAAATGTATACTATTAAATATATATGCTGTGTAGGTGTAACCATGTCAGTCTAAGGATATTAAAAAGAGAGAAGATGGGTGAGATAATGTCTTTTACAAGGACCAACGTCTGGTGGTGTGAGAAACAGCCTTAAATAGATTTGACCTGCACGTTCGAATTTTTCCAATGAGCTCTGCTTACTATTCTCCCTTTCCATATGTGCTGTGTTAAAATAATAATATGGAATCGTTCACTCCAGGATTTGAAAGCGCTTTACATAGAGGAGTATTAACTCCATTTTACAGATAGGGAAAGAGGGGCTCAAGCAGCTGAAAGTGGCTTGCCCAAGGTTATATGATGAGTCAGTGAGAGACTCAGGAACAGAACCCATTATATTATTACAATCACCTTTTCCACTGCTACTGAATTTCAAAGTGTGCTTGCCACATGCAGACGTATCTACATGCAGAATGGTATGTGCAGGTTTCCTGATCATACCACCAGCTGATTTATTTCTCTAATCCAGTAATGCTTCCCATGGTCTCTGCTAGGTCTTTTGTTTTTCTTTTTTTAAAGTAATTTCTTGGCAATCTTGACAGCTGCTTCTGCTTTGGCTGTAGCATGGCAGGGATGTGACATGTTCAGGTTCTGCTGATATTACAAACTGCAAATTCTTGACAGACAAATTGAGTTACATTATCCGTAATTACAGTCTCTGGAATTCCATGCCAGGCAAAGCATTCAGTGAGAGAGGAGGCTGTTGTGTGTAAGGGATCTGCTTCCCAGTACCCAAATAGTAATCAACCATCTCAAGGTTTCTTGACGGCCGATTGTAAACAAATAAATGCCTAATTTACTCCACGGTTTGTAGTCAGATATTCCATGCATCATGATCCCCTTTGTTGGCTAACTAGGAATTCATCGCAGACATTGCATTGGTGTATGACTGTGAAGCCCCTACTTCATTGCTTGTGTATGTTCTACACAGCAAGCCTTGTACAAAGTCGTCATCATCACTAACATAGTCAGTGTGTATGCTCTTAAACATACCAGGATTCTTGACTTCAAGTAGTGTGACGCATCTAGGTTAATTGAGACTAGCCTTTGAGATATTATTGCTTCACTATATTTCTAGAATTCACAAACATTAGTTCTTTTTTCTTGTTTGGTCACCCTGTTTTGAAGCGGTTTTTTGAGTGCTGCACCTCTGCATTGGCAGATTATGTCACAGATATGCAGTGACATCTCTTTAGTTGATGTACTCAAGATCCTAACATAATTTCTTGGTATTTACACTGAATATTTCTTTGGAGTATCTCTGAAGCCATACTGGAGGCATTTTAAGATACAACCTTCTGTGGCATAAGCTTGTCTGCATGTTTGTGATACCATCTCAGAAGTTCAAACTGGTACATGGACAACAATGGTTATGCTGGGTCACTATCACAGCATAGTTTTGTAGTAAATGCCATGAAGCCAATTGCTATACACTAGTAGTCTTATAGTGTTATTCCCAATATGCATTCATTAGCATCGTATTTGAATGGTTACAGGTTCCTTTACTTGATGTTATTTTATCACCTTGCAGTGTGCATTCCAATCATCACCTAGAAGTTTTGTCAGTCTGTGAAAGGGATTAGTGACTTTGGAAAGATAGACTCTAACTGATCAAATCCTTGAAGCCAGCTCTTAAACACATGCTTAAATGCTTTGTTTTGCTGACCAAGGATGGACTTAAACACATGCTTCAATAATTTGTTGAACCCAGGCCATGGCAAGGCTCTTGGACAGAGATGTTCTTATTATGCTTAACTATATCTTAAACACAATTTTGAACTTGGGACATCCAACACTGTTTAAACCCTCCCAAAATCTGATTAAGACTTCTGTTAGACACCCTATATTTGCAACTGCTGACCAACACAGGGTGTGATTTTCAAACGCATGTAAGTGATTTAAAAGCAAATCTCACAGATGCTATTGCAAATCTCATGAGGTTTATTATTTTACTCAGTTTGCTCTGTGTGTTTGTGTCTGTGTATTGTGATGGGGGCAAGGCCAGATGGCTATAGGAAAGTGCTGAAGAACAGATGTGTTACTCTCAGGCTGAACAAATTCCTGGTACCACTGGAACCTTCTAGAAATCAGTAGAAACAGCTAGTCTGATTGGGACACCTGAAGCCAATCAGGGACTGGCTGAAACCAGTTAAAAACCTCCCAGTTAGTCAGATGTGGGTGGATGTCAGGAGCTGTGGGAAGAAGTTGTGCTGTTGGTGAGACTGAGTGGTAGACATATCATACGCAAGGAAGGAGGCCCTGAGGTAAGGGTGAAGTGGAGTTTGAAGAAGTGGGGACTGCTGTGGGAAAGTAGCCCAGGGAATTGTATTATGTTTTGTGGCTGAAAGGTCAACCATCTTAGCTGATACTATTAGGGTTCTTGGGCTGGAGTCCAGAGTAGAGGGTGGGCCTGGGCTCCCCCCTTTCTGCCTCTCCTAATTGATCACTGAGTTTTGGAGACAACTGAGACTGTGCCAGGAAGGATAGCTTCTCCTCACTGAAAATGGCTCAATAGGCTGTGACCTTGTCTCTAGAGAGAGAAGGGCTACGTGGAGGGTCACAGTGAGCCTCTGAGGCTAGTGAAATCTGCCAGGAAATGCAGAATCCACGAAAATAAGGACAGAGCTTTGTCACAGTATCTGAGCATTTATATGCTGCCACTGACTTAGCTGGGGATTGAAACAGATCACCAGCAATAAAAACTATGATCTGCTTCAGCTTGAGCTAAAGAGATAAGGCTCTGTAAGCTGAGGGCTACAGCAACTTGCATCTGATGCAGACTGGCAGAGAGGGACCTGGAACACATGCTCACCAGTGGGTTACACTACCAAAGCATCATGAACTACACTGACATTGTCAATGAATTACCTGTATTCGGCCACTAAGATATTGTCAGCAATACCTTTAATCTGAGTCCTTCTAGCACATCTCTTGCTTCAGAAAAGTCCCAAATTGCATGTACAGCCATCTATATGTAAAAAGGAGTTCAGAAGATAGCCATATAACTGTTTTCCTTAATCAAGTTTAAACTGCCAAAAATCTTTGGCATCTAAATCTAAAGAGATCTTGGCTTTGTGATTATTGCTAAAAATCTCTTCCTGGTATAGGGACAATTGAAACTGAGTTATGAGAGATCAAAACTTATGGGTTGTTTCTTTAAGCAGGTATCTTATTGCTAATTTAGTATATTGAGGGAAACTCTCCTTAAAAAGAATCCCAACTACAAGACTGAAAATCCATATTTCCAGATCCTTCTTTAATTTGATTGTTGTACTAGCTTCACCTCAGAGTTGATTTCCAATTTATATTCTCTAGGCAGACTTCTGAAGCCTTTAAAAACAACCACCGTATTGATCCAATTATTTGTTCCTTTGTTTGAGACATTTAGCTGGAACTGTCAATAGCATTGTACATTGTATTGTTTACCATTTGCAAAAGTCTCAGCTTTTCTTTTGATTGGGCTAATAGCCAATGCACCTGTGAAGTGCCAATTATGTTAAAATCAAATTTGTGAAGACTGCCCTCATAGGAGCATAATCACGTGGCATTTTCCCCTGGGAGTACACTGATGTGACTTTGTAGAATTTCAGCCTGGGGTTATCCTACAGCAATGTTGTTTGATTTATCTCAAAGTCTGACAGACAGTAATTCTACCTGCAGAGTAGCTACTGGAAGTATAAACTAGTTCATAAAATCTATTAATCTAAGCCCAGAAGAAAGCATTATGATTACCTAGTCAACCTCTGGCATAACACAGTCCAAAGAACCCCATCCAGTGATTTCTACATCAAACCCATAAAAGTCTGTGTGTCTTTTAGAAGATAGCGACTAGCCATAAGCTGCAAGATGAGTGTCATGCTGTCTAAAGTGGCTCATGACCTCAGGGCAGACACCCTAAACTGGTGGGGATTCTATAATTAGATTTCATCAAACCAGTAACAAATGTGAACTCCTGGATTACCATACCAATCTTAGCATGTAGTCACAGACAGTCCCCTTAGACTCTCCAGTCTATCTTGCCACCCAAACAAACCGAACTTAATGATAAATGTCACGTACACACACAAATATCACACCACATTCAGGTTGCTTCCAGTCCCAAGAGACCAGTCACTTAACCCAGAATAATTGGTATGCTAGATGAACCTACACCAAAGACAATTCCTGTAGCCAATCCTATAATAAACTACATAAAAGTTTATTAACTAAGAAAAAGGAATAAGAAGAGTTATTTATAGGTTAAAGCAGACAAAGGTATACACACCAATGAGGGACCATCTACATCCTAAGAGTCACTGTTGTAGTGATTTATCTGTTGAAAATGTTTTTTCTAGATGGACCCAGGAGGCAACCCCTGAGGATCTCTGGCTTCAGTTTAGAGAGTCTCTGGCCCTTCAGAGTTCAAGCTGCCTGTCACAGGGTACGTGCAGGTTTCCACCCTCTGGTGTCTGCACTCTGTGCTTAGGCTGGTATAATGAAGAGTCCTCCATGCCTTCTTTTGCTGGTTCACTCAAGTGTCTTTATTTACAGTGTTTGTGCAGTTCCCAGATCCCCCAACAGCTAGTGCCCCACAGAGTCTCTTGGCCTTTGAAGCTTCCTTACTTGGTAAGGAGACAGTGATACTGCCCTCCTGTCTCCTCTCAGGCTAGCCTCCTCACTGAGGTTTGCCCAGGGCTTTTCTAGCCTGCCAGTGCCTCAGCCCAGCAGTCACCACTTAGCTCAGCATGTTCCTCTGAACCAGCCCTCATTAGGGCTTACAGCTGGGCTCTCTGCTGAATACCTGCTTCCCTACCACCGGCCTCCTGGCCAGAGAGCAGGCTGCAGCCAGCATTTTGGCAGGGCCCTAACGAGGTTTAGCCCCACCCGGCCACACTGCCAAAAAAAAATGCAGTTTCTTCTTGTCAGGAATTTTTTAATCCCTTCCCCCACCGGGTTCAAGATGATGGAACAAGTGCACATGCACTTCTCTTCAAACATGTGTGTGCGTGAGAGAATCAAAATCTCTTATCCTCTGATTTTCCTCAATGTTTTTTCAGGTGTCAATGGACCTTGTTTTGTTGGGCAGGAGGAGATACTCCTGTAGCAAACTTGATAATGATTCTCTCCTGACTGTGGGAGTTCGCAGTTTCAGAGCAAACACTTAAATATTACTTTACAACATGGGAAAAGGGAGATTAATACATGCGGCAACATATAAGCATTTCAGAGAGCCTTAACACTAAATACATTCTTGTAAAACAGAAACCTATTTTGAGCAAAACTAGCGTAAAGGTGACCTGGTGACCTGGTCTGGTCTCTGGCTACAAGGTTGTCAGTTTTTAGCTAATGCCTCCTGCCTGGGCAACAGCTGGCATCATACTGAGAATACATGACATCACTAGCTCAGTTGTTCCTATGATTAATTACCCTCATTGGCAGAAATAAGGTTCAAATTTTTTATCAGAATTTTTCCATCTTCAGTGTCTAACTCTTGGATCTCATTTTGTCTTTTACTGCTGGATTGAAAAGCTATCTATGGTCATCTAAACCGTGATCATCACCCTTTAACCCTCTTGTCAAAAAAATCCAAGAATTACATTACTCCCCTTAGCTCTCACAGCATTCATGTTTAGTTGTTAACCTACTGTTACCCCAAGTCCTCTTCAGAGTCATTGCTTTACCAGACACAGTCCCTATGCTATAAACGTGACCCACATCTTTGTTACGAGATATGACATTAAGAACATGAGAGGCCATAGCGGGTCAGACCAAAAGTCCATCTAGCCCAGTATCCTGTCTACCAACAGTGGCCAATGCCAGGTGCCCCAGAGTGAGTGAACCTAACAGGTAATGATCAGGTGATCGCTCTCCTGCCATCCATCACCCCCTCTCTGACAAACAGAGGCTAGGGACACCATTCTTTACCCAGCCTGGCTAGTAGCCATTAATGGACTTAGCCTCCATGAATTTATCCAGTTCTCTTTTAAACCCTGTTATAGTCCTAGCCTTCACAGCCTCCTCAGGCAAGGAGTTCCACAGGTTGACTGTGTGCTGTATAAAGAAGAACTTCCTTTTATTTGTTTTAAACCTGCTGTCCACTAATTTCATTGGGTGGCCCCTAGTTTTTCTATTATGGGAACAAGTAAACAACTTTTTCTTATTCACTTTCTCCACGCCACTCATAATTTTATATACCTCTTTCATATCCCCCCTTAGTCTCCTCTTCTCCCAAGCTATAATGTCCTAGCCTCTTTAATCTCTCCTCATATGGGACCCATTCCAAACCCCTAATTATTTTAGTTGCCCTTCTCTGAACCTTTTCTAATGCCAGTATATCCTTTTTGAGATCAGGAGACCACCTTTGTACACAGTATTCAAGATGTGGGCACACTAGGGATTTGTATAAGGGCAATAAGACATTCTCTGTCTTATTCTCTATCCCTTTTTTAATGATTCCTAACATCCTGTTTGCTTTTTTGACTGCCACTGCACACTGCATGGACATCTTCAGAAAACTATCCACGATGACTCCAAGATCTTTTTCCTGATTCATTGTAGCTAAATTAGCCCCCATCATATTGTATGTATAGTTGGGGTTATTTTTTCCAATGTACAGTACTTTACATTTATCACATTAAATTTCATTTGCCATTTTGTTGCCCAATCATTTAGTTTCGTGAGATCTTTTTGAAGTTCTTCATAGTCTGCTTGGGTCTTAACTATTTTGAGCAGTTTAGTATCATCTGTAAACTTGGCCACCTCACTGTTTACCCCTTCCTCCAAATCATTTATGAATAAGTTGAATAGGATTGGTCCTAGGACTGACCCTTGAGGAACACCACTAGCTACCCCTCTCCATTCTGAAAATTTACCATTTATTCCTACGCTTTGTTCCGTCTTTTAACCACTTCTCAATCCATGAAAAGATCTTCCCTCTTATCCCATGGCAACTTAATTTACGTAAGAACCTTTGGTGAGGGATCTTGTCAAAGACTTTCTGGAAATCTAAGTACACTATGTCCACTGGATCCCCCTTGTCCACCTGTTTGTTGACCCCTTCAAAGAACTCTAATAGATTAGTAAGACATGATTTCCCTTTACAGAAACCATGTTGACTTTTGCCCAACAATTTATGTTCTTCTATGTGCCTGACAATTTTATTCTTTACTATTTGTCATAAGTATAAAGTAGCCTAGTATTAGTGTTTACCTGTAATGGGTTAAGCTAAAGGTAACCTGAGAGAGGGACAACTGACCAATCAGAAATTCCTCAGGAGACAAAGGATTTTGAGTTTCAGTTTCTCTCTTGGTCTCTCTCTGTTCAATTCGGCTATGGGATGAATCACAGCTATTTCTTTCACTGTAACTATAAACTTTCTATGAAGTAAGGTAGTCAAATAGTAAGTTTAATTTTATTTTTTTTATCACTTGGAGTGTTGTCAGGGGTGAGTGTTGGCTGGGTGCTTCTTGATATTGTAAGATTCAGCAGAGATATCAACAGTGGGAGAAAGTTGCCTCAGGGGAGAGGTTTGGATTCTTTTGTTGATTATGGTAGATGCTGTTCTATTGATGGTTATAAGGGATTTATTAATTTCTTTTAACAATCTCACTGCTTGTCTTCCATTGTGTAAGATCCTGGTTTTGGATCGGGCATGTCTCGCAGGATCAGGTGAGGCTTTTCTCTCAAGCTTCCCAGGGAGGGAATAAGTTTGGGGGTTTTGTGGAAAGAGAAAGAGGGGCTTCAAGTGGCCTATGTCCAATAGTTTTTTGAGACATTCTCACTTGATGGTGGCAGCATATCAGGTCCAGACACAGAAGAAGTTGTGTTCTGGGGAAAAACATTTTAACCCACGCTGGTAAAAAGCTTGGGGGGCTATTTTTTTTTCATGCGGGTCCCCACATCTGTACCCTAGAGTTCAGAGTGGGGAGGCAATCCTGACACTATTGTTTCGACTAATTTGCCCAGTACGGACGTTAGACTTGATTACGGTCTGTAATTGCCGGGATCACCTCTAGAGCCCTTTTTAAATATTGGCGTTACATTAGCTATCTTCCAGTCATTGGGTACAGAAGCCGATTTAAAGGACAGGTTACAAACCCTAGTTAACAGTTCCGCAATTTCACATTTGAGTTCTTTCAGGACTCTTGGGTGAATGCCGTCTGGTCCTGGTGACTTGTTACAGTTAAGTTTATCAGTTAGTTCCAAAACCTCTTCTACTGACACTTCAATCTGTGACAATTCCTCAGATTTGTCACCTACAAAAGACGGCTCGGGTTTGGGAATCTCCCTAACGTCCTCAGCCGTGAAGACCAAAGCAAAGAATTAATTTAGTTTCTCCGCAATGACTTTATCATCTTTAAGGGCTCCTTTTGTATCTCTATCATCTACGGGCCCCACTGGTTGTTTAGCAGGCTTCCTGCTTCTGACTTATTTAAAAAAAACATTACCACCTTTTGAGTTTCTGGCTAGCTGTTCTTCAAACTTCATTTTGGCTTTTCTTATTACATTTTTACACTTAATTTGGCAGTGTTTATGCTCCTCTCTAGTTACCTCAGTAGCATTTGACTTCCACTTTTTAAAAGATGCCTTTTTATTTCTCACTGCTTCTTTTATATGGTTTTTAAGCCACAGTGGCTCTTTTTAGTTCTTTGACTTTGTTTTTTAATTTGGGGTATACATTTAAGTTGGGCCTCTATTATGGTGTCTTTGAAAAGTGTCCATGCAGCTTGCAGGGATTTCACTTTACCTATTAATTTCCGTTTAACTAACCCCCTTATTTTTGCATAGTTGCCCTTTCTGGAATTGATTTGAATTTGGCTGTGTTAAAACACATGTTGTTCTAATGAGCCCCGCGATCCAGGTCTGTCTGTATAAATGACTTGTCTCCAACATTATTTATCACTCCACCAACTTCTGTGTTATCTGCAAACTTTACCAGGTCATTGACAAAGATATTGAATAGCACTAAGTTGAGAACAGATTTCAATTAGACCCCACTAGAAACAAGCCTATTGGTTGGTGATTCCTCATTTATAATTAATGTTTAGGATCATTCTAATCTATGTAATATGGTCTATATTGATTTTGAATAAAGCTTTTTTTTAAAAAAAAAAAAAGTCAGAATGTCATCCAGGACTAAATAATGCCTCAAAGAAGTCTAATATGTCAACACAGTTACCATTATCAAACTTGTGATTATAGGTATTGCTGTAATATCTAGGACAATGCACTAATTCCCCAGTCATAGACCTGCTTGACTCTGTACAAACAGAACAAAGAGATGGTAACATAAATTTTGGGGTAGGTATCTTTTAATTCTTTACTATTTCATATCAGTCTTTCCAAGATTTTGTCTGCAATCAATATTAGGCTAACCACCCTATAGTTACCCAGGTCACCCATTTTTCCATTTGAAATATTGGCACAATCTTACTTATTCTAGTCTGCTAGGATTTTCATATTGTTCCAAAATTTGTTAGAAGTCAGCATAAATGGTTCAAAGAGCTCCTCTGCCAATTTCTGTCATGCTTTTGGATACAAGTTATCCAGTTCAGAAAACTGTGAAATGTTCAACTTTAATAGTTGCTGTTTAACATCCTCCCTAGTTACTGACTGAATAGGAAGTATTTCCTTATCAATGTAAGAAGAATACATCTGCTTTTTTCTAAATATAGAACATTTACTGAACACGTCTGTCTTTTCTGCATTATGATTGGTGATTTTACCCTCCTTTCTAGTATTGCACCTGTACAACCGCTATATTTAAATAATTCCTTCTTAACTCCTCCACTAGTTGAATTGGTGATGTCATACATTTCAGCTGTGCATATCACAGCCAACATCTGCTAGTCCAAAAGCTACCATAAATTGGTAAATTTGATGATTATTAGAGGCTAAAACATTATTCGACAGGTCCTCTCTCATTTACAATGGACGTCACTGCAGTCAAAGGGACTGCACCGGAATAACATGAGAATTTGAGCCTAAATATATTGCTACCAATTGATTTATGTAAGATATCAGGTTTCAGTAGTCTCTCTGAACCTAAAGTATCACCACTGGCATGTTTCACATCGTGCTCTTTGTCCCCCTTCTTAATTACTGCCTTAGGCCTCAATCTTGCAAAGACATGCATATGCTTAACTTTGCATACTTTGAGTAGTCCGATTGACTTCTGTGGAATTTCTTACAGTGAATGGAGTTAAGCATATACTCAAGTCTTGAACGGATTGGGGCATTAAATTATTGAACAGCCAGCCCACAGTGAGAGGTGGGGGAAAAGTTAGGGCCAGATCCACAAGAATTCAGGCACTTAGATGTCTCCTGAGGCAACAGAGTCCACCAATTAGGCGTCTTTAACATTTTCAAAAACCACCACTCAGATGCTTCCTAAACCTGCTGGCACCTGAGCTTTTGCCAATGGGCATGCGCAAAGCTGCCTAAGCGCTGACACTGCCCCCACAGCTAATGAGCTGCTCCGAGCCTTTGCTGAAGACAAAGCCCCAGAGGCCTGGAAGCATGACTCTCAAACAAGTGGGGGTATGCATCTCTGCCTTTGGGATTGGATCCCACTGTTGATTCTTACAAAATGGCTAAGATCTGATGGTGGTCTAAAGGACAGCCAGAGGTGAGTAAAATCAAGAGTGACTCTCCCCCATCGTTGTGATCAGAGCTCTTGGGATTATCAAGAGCCTGGTCTGCCCAATTTGGAGCAGGGGCTTGAACTGAGGTCTTCCACATTCCAGCTGAGTGCCCTAACCACCAGAGGATTGATTGTAACAGAGTATAGCACTCTTGCCTGTTTTTCCACAAAAAAGGTCTGGGGATTTGGCATGGACAACCTAAGCCAGATCAGAGGCTTAGGTGCCTGCTTCAGAAGAGAGTTCATAGTTGAGAATCCCAACCAAATGGAAGTGCTTATCTCTGGCCCATCAGTCAGGCACCTAGAGACCTGGATCAATGGGAGTTAAGTGCCTAAATTTCTTTTAGGGTGGGGGCTCAGACCCCACACACTGCTCTGTATCACACCTAGCTAGCTTACTTGTCTCCACATTCAACTTGCTGGCTTCCTTAGGCACCTAACTCTCTCCATGCATTGCACAGGGAGCCAACACACCTAACTTAGGGCTGAGGATTCCATTGGGCAGCACGGCTCCTAGGGGGTAGGTGTTGTACTCAAAAGTACATGGTCAAGTCCAGCAAACACTAAACAGTTAAAGCCAAGATTTTCAAAAATAGATGCCTACAGTTAAGCTCCTAAATTCATATTTAGTCACCTATAAGTTCCTTAATTTTCAAGAGCAGAGGACTCACAAACACCCACTGATTTCAGGGACCCCTTAAACAAAAATCTTGGCTCAAATATTTACAGGTGACAGAGGATCAGTCATGGATTTAAATTAGATACACAAGAAAACATAAGCAAGACCACTGAATAGACACAGGAAAATATAAAGATAATACATATGCACCAGCTACATCATTTTTGGTGGCAAAGACTATAACTGTATATGCTATATGAAATTATAAAGGATGCTCTAAGTTTGCATGATTTGAACTGGGAGTCAGGGCACCCAATCATTGGACTGGGCTCTAAATCTTTAAAAAGTGCTTTAAAAGATTAGTTTCCATCCTCATCTGAGGCCTGTTCTAAGAATCTTTGGAAATATTTGTAATGTTTTGTATATATTTCTATGGACAAATCACAAGTGAACAATTTTCTGTATATAGGGAAATTTTCTTGTAGTCCATTTCTTAATTTAAAAAATAATGAAAGAGGTTTTGTCTAATTTAAGGGAACCATTTTAGGCCAGTACTTATGCATGTGCACAAATGTATACCCATGTGTGATTCCATGGAAGTCATAGGACTACTCATTCACTTAAAATTAAAAACACATGTATAAGTGTTTGTAGGTTCAAGGTCCTGAGAGTCTTCAGGACAGGGGGATGATATCTCCTTCCGTATCAGTACAACTTACTTGTGGGAGCCACCACAAAGAAATATTTATGAAGACCATTGGTCTGGGTTCAAAATGAAGTCCATTTCCACACTAGATTATCATTCTGCTTTTCATACCTACATTATTTTTAAAAGGCATTACAACTAACCACACCATCCATTTTTATTGGCTTAAGTGAGTAAGTTTTCAGCTGAGAGTTAAAATTAAAGGTGGAATCAATATAAGCATCTCTGTAATTGAAAACCAGTGGGTGATAATTCTGCACTGAAAACATTATAAAGAACAGAGACAAAACACTGGTTGGGGAAGAGAAGAGATTTAAGATATGATCCCAATTAAATAACTATTTCCATATTAAAAACTTTTTTCATATATTGAGTATTCCTTCCCCCTTATACCACCCCCACCCCTCACTTTTCCTCTAATGAATGGTAAAGGAGAGAATAAATGGAATTGTGTGAAAATAGAATAAAACAGGTTCAGGTAGAATCAATTTATTCCTTACATCACTGAAGATCTCCAAATATGTCCATATTCAGACCTCACTCAACTTTCTTTGCATCTTTCTTCATTTTTTCCCCTTGTTAAAATTTTGGGAGCGAAAAGTTGTTTCTCAAGAGGTCACAAACATGAAAAACCAAGAGGAATGGTTTAAAACCAAACAGCTCAATAAATGTGCATGTATCCCAAGCCTTTCACAACCCTGTTAGAAAACTCTAGAGAAATCCAAGATTTGGCCTCTCTCCTCATGGGGGAGGAGGGCTTCATCCTCCAAAGAAACTGCCAGGACACAAGTAAACACATTTCAGCTATGGCCAGAGTCATATTTTAGCTCTACTCCTTAGAGGTAATAGGCTAATGACTAACTCACTTTACTCTCAGGCCTTCACATTTAAAAACAGAAGAGACAGTTCCATGTACAGTGGTTTAGGCCTAACATTTAACTTTAGTTTCATTAAACCCAACAGTAAAGAGACCCCAATTTCTCCCTCTGAGAGGAAAATTACATAACCAAGATGGTAGCCATCACACAGGCAGAAGGTAAACTCATGCATAAAGATATGTTCAACAGATAGGATATTTGACTAGAGAAATGCATTGCACTCACTTCCTCTACAACCTTGCTCTCTAACTTATTGGTTTACCTTTAGTAGCCTTGAAGAAAAAGCACCTACTGATTCTTCTAGGAACAATGATGTGAGTCTGTGATAGAGCAGCTGCCTATAAGCAAAAGGAAAGGGGAAGCTAGCTGAGTGGACTAATTGGAAGGTTTATTTCACCTGCAGCCTGTCTGAGCTCTGCCTGCAATCAAAAGCTTCTCTATAGGAGCTCAGGGTGATATTAAAATTAGCAATGGTTTTGACTAGAGAGTATTCTTGAAAGGCTTTTTCTTAACTAGTCAAGGGACTTATCTATGGGATAGTACTTTTATGAGTTTTAATTTGTGGCTTGTGATACTTTTGTTGTATGAAAAACATTTCAGCATTGAATGATCATAGCTTTGGATCTGCCTAAATTGCCCATGTTCAAAAGCCAGGGGTCTTCCATCTTCTCCTGGAGCATTTTTCCCTACATGTTTTCTGGCGTGGGCATTTACTACTTTTATGAGTCAGAATTTGGTGCATAAAAATGTTGCTTGGAAATTTCAAAAGGTGTTAGGGAAATTCTCTTGAACAAATGTAAAACTGGACTGTGAGACTGTTTTGGTCAATTGGTATTAAATGCAACAAGGAAACAAACCACATCAAATGTGAGGGGGGCTATATCCTGCTAAACGTACTCGTACAAGCAGGTTCTTGGGACTTCAGTGGGACTAGTTTTATAAGGAGGGAAGAATATTTTGCACTCAGAGAGATGGATAGTAATACCTAGCTGTTAAATAGCATTTTTCATTTGTAGGTGTCAAGGTGCTTTAGAGAAGAGGTCAGTTTCATCAGACTTATATTGCAGATAGGGAAACTGAGGCACAGAGAGGCAAAGTAACCTGCTGGATTATGCAGAAGATCAGAATAGAACCCAGATCATCCGACTCCCACTCCTTACCATAGCACCAAATTTCCTTCTTTTAGCATCTCATTCCGTGAAGGCTAGATTGTAGAACACTTTCTCAAGTGAGCCCCACTAACAGCAACAAGACTGACTGAATGAGTAAGTGCTACCTATGTGTGAAATGGTTCCACTGGGACTACTTAACAGGACTAAGGATGGCAGAATCTGGTCCATTTAGCACTTTTATCCATAGAAGCATTTTTTAGAAGTGAGTATGCATTATTCTCAGTTTTACATATTCCCAGCCTGTGCCGTGTCCACTGAACCATAATTTAGTCCATGTTTGGATTTTTAAAATGTCTTTCAGTTTGATTAATTTAAGTGGTTAGTAGCCAGGCAAGTAAACAAACAAACAAACCCCATCTATGCAGCTTGTAACTGAACAGTGTTCCTTTAAAAATAATGTGACTATGTGTGAAATACTTAAGGGATAGATTACACTCACGTCTCATTCACCTAGAAAGAGAAGTAAAGCATACCTGATTCTTGTGTCTGTGTGTGGCTCTGTGGCCCAGTGAAATGTCTGACGCAGAGTCACAATACAGGCATGTCGCGTCTTAGGCGAAGGTTCCGTTCTGCGGTTTCCGCGTAAATCGGAAACCGCGTATAGCCAAAACCCCATTGACTTCAATGGCAGGCAAAATCGCCCTCCCTAAAGAAAGTGTTTATATTTTTAGTTTTCCATTTTTTAAAATTTTTTTTTGGTCGACCGCGTAAAGTGGAAATCGCAAATGTTAAATGCGCCTAAGACGCAACATGCCTGTATGTCTCACGCTCCAGAAGACACATGAAAATGGTTCATCTTACTCCCTTACTCCTGGCCAGCTGGCTCCAGTTGTCAATGCACTGTCAAGGCAGACCCATGACTCCTCTCCCTTTTGTCTAGGAAGGACGTATCTAGAATATATCATCAGCTTTCCCTACTGCACCCAGACCCCGGATCTTGGAACGTCCCATGCAGCTGCTCAGGGTCTGGGGAATTATTGCTTCTTATCCCCAAGAGTAAGGCTAGATCACAATCTATCCCTTCATAAAAACAATCTACTGGTGCCATTTCATCAAACTCCCTATTGATGCACCTGGCAGAGTTACGTATGGATGAAGGGCAGGATAGAGACAGTGTTTGTACCTTTCATACGTATTGCTGGATCCTCTAAACTCTTCAGACTGGGGAATCTATGTCTCAGCCTGAGTTTGTGAAGCAGTGTAAATTCAACAGTGCTGTATAGGTTACCACTAATAAACTACCATTGATTTCACTGTGAGTTCTGTGTGCAACCTCTGTTAAAGATCTAAAGCAGGGGCGGGCAAACTTTTTGGCCTCTGAAATTGTATGGAGGGCCAGTTAGGGGAGGCAAGAGATATGTAACAACAATAGCAACAGCCAGGCATGGCCTGACCCTTGTCCCCTATCTGAACCCTCCTGCTTCTTGCCCCCTGACGGCTCCCCACCAGGACTCCTGCCCCATCCAACCCCTCGTCCCCTGACGCTCCCCCCACCCCAGGACTCCTGCCCCATCCACGACATGGGCTTAAAGGTGTCTTTGTCCTATCTTTCCCCTGGGATGCATCTTTCCCTGTATTTTTCTCCTCCTCCCTATTTTCTTCCTAGAAAAACTCTGCTCTTCATGTCTGAAGACCTGTGGGTGCTTAGTAAAAATATAATTCAGAACAGCTCTTAAAAAGAAAAACCAGTGCAATGTGTAAACGAATCCCAACGCGGTCACTGACAAGAACCCCTTCCACTGTGCAAAAGATCACATGCGAGTCTTCATCGCACCACCATCCTGCGCAACCCAGCTTCACACCATGGAAAAACAAAACAACATTAAGAAGAAACAAAAATATCTTGGGCTTTGCCTGGCAGAACACTGTCTGCACACCCCAGACTCTATGTTGGAAGCCTGTGCATTCAATAAATGTGGGTCCTGCCTACATCAAGTCCCATCTTCTACCTTAAGAGTATGTATCAAAGTACTCAGTATTTTTAGCCTCACTGATTTCAGTATTATTCATCTCATTACATACTAATAAGTTGAGCTGTTCAACCATTTTCAATTTGCTGGTCATAACAAAAAAATTGTTTTGGGTCAAACAAAAGATTTTGTTAAATCCAACATGAAATGTTTTGTATCAATTTCAGGCTGTTAAAAAATGTTTCATAAACTTGAAATGTTATGTTTTGAAAACACAAAGAAAAATGTTTGGATTTTCTGAATCTTTTTTTAACCAAAACAATTTGGTGAATTCTACATGAATTTGCTAAATGTTTCAGTCGACTCAAATCTGCACTTTTCAGCAAAAAACTTTTCTGATGAAAATTATCACCCAGGTCTACTAATAAGATCTTGACTATGAAGACTAATAAGCACACTTTTACTGTTCATTAAAATACCCTAGGACTTCATTTAAATGATCTTCAAAAATGTTTAGCATATCCTCATTTTAAAACACTCCCTTAAACAGTTTCTGATGACAATTTATATTAAGGGCATGTTTTTATGAATATTTTATCAAAGCGTTGTTAAGATGTTGAAATAATTAAGCAACTGTTAGATAGTTATGGTATCCAACTGGACAACTGGCTGTTTATGAGCACAACCCACTGATGTGCTTGTGACCATCTATAATGATATAGTTTTTATTGCATATATTATTCGTTTATTAACCTTTTAGACATTTGTAAATGGAATCTCAATATAAATTGCGAACCAGTTTTGATACAATGGGGTTATGAGCCGTCATATCAAATCTGTCCACATTTCACTATGGTCAGGTCTACGCTAGAAATGTTATGGGTATAGTAATGTCTGTTAGGGGTGTGATTTTTGGTGACAAGTCTATATCAGCAAAAGCCCAAGTGTAGACACAGTTATGCTGGCGTAAACATGCTTCTGCTTGTATAGCTTATTTTTTATTCTGCAAACCAGTATAAGCTGTACCAGACAAAAAGCACTTTTTGCTGTCTTAAGTTGTGTCTATACTGATGGGGTTTGCCATTATAGCTTTGCCAGTGTAGCTATGCCAACAAACCTTTTCTAGGTGTAGACTTAACACATAAATGCATGTGAATAGGTAAAATTCATCCCTGTGTGAAATATCAGCACCATTGGTGCATAAAATGTGGGCTGGCCCTTTGCACAAGGATGAATTTCACCTGATTAGCACTACAATTGAATAGCTGTGGACAAATATCCCATGAAGATCTAGCAACAGCAAATGGAAACTTGTTTTTTCAATAAGCTTACTTTAAGCGCTCTTTTCTAACTGGTGGGTTTTTAAATTGGTATTGGTGGTTTTTAAATGCCTAATTATCTTTATAAAAATGGCACTTTATCATCCTGGAAGTGTTTAGTAGCTGCCCTAGCTGTTTATTATTTTGCATTACAATTATCATGCAAAGCATAGAAGGTGATTTTAAGCAGCTCATTAGAAGTGCTGCTTTCTTAAATGTGAAATCTTTGTGAGGCTATTTAAATAGATGTTTATCACTGGGTTTTAAGAAAAAGCAGCCCAATTATAACAAACAAAAGTTTTTATTATGGGTTTAATTTTGAAATGTAAATGGGCCATTGTAAAATGTGTGTTGAAATTTTAATTTACACTTTTGTTTGTGTCTGTGGATTAACAAACCATCCTATGTTGAAATTAATTATAGAGATACAAAAAATGTTGAGATAACAGTGTGTGGGGCAAAATTGCTCAGAGGTGTGCACAGAAATTTCTCTTTCAATCTGTGTATTGCAGATGCTGTGTAAATAAATGCTTGTCTGCAGCCCAAACAACTAAAAAATACTTGGGTACATTATATATATTCCATTTAATGTTTCATTCAGTTGCCATGGCTATGATAGCCTTAATATTGTAGGCTCTCTCCAAGGTTGCAATTAGTATTTGGATTTAGAAGAGGGAAGATAATGATTTCATATTTAAGCACTGCTTGCTTAATACTCTTATGGACATAAGAGGGTCTTGGTCACATTCTGGCCCCACTGAAGTCAGAGATTTTCCTAAGCCTGAGCCCCAAATACCAGCTTATGTCTGTGATGTTTTGGTGAATGCATTGACAATGTGAAAGCTAATGAGCACAGCACAAAGGACACCTGAAGAAGCTTTGTAACTGGCCATGCTATAACATTACAACTCTCTCTTTGATTCCCTTTTCCTACAGAGATCCTGTGCCCTCCCTCTCTCTCTCTCACACACACACCTTTCTCCTATTCATGTGCCTATGATAAGGGCTCAAACTGGGATATGGGGTGAAGTGGTGGTACCATAACAGACACTCTGCTGGCTGGGTGAGTATATGTTTCTGAGCCCTCCTACAAACAAGTGGCTCCTCCCAAGTGCAGGGAAGGGCCCTTGTCTCAGGAAGTGACTCTGTGAGGACGTTTAAGTGTGGGTATAACATCAGGGGAGAAGTGGCCTCTGTACCATGCTCTAGTAGTAGGTAGATTTGGCGCTGTTTATTGAGCAAGCAGCTTCCTATCTCTTTTTATTTTATTGCAAGTCTCAGGATATTTGGTGTTTGTTTCAATCCCTTGTTCCAGGAATCCTGGAACATTAGGGGAGAATCTCGGCTTTCATTTAAGAGAACATGCTTCTAGCCCTTTACGGTTGCAGAGACCAGCTTGGAAAATGTGACCCAAGTGTACTCTGAAGGCTCAGAAACAAACAGGCAAATAAGAACCAAACACATTTATTTGTTTTTTTTTAATCTCATGAATGTTGTGGGGCCTGATTATTGTTGCCAATTTTGGTTGGATGTATTCCTGGAGGTTTCATCACAAGACTATCGTTAATTAGAGATTGATCTTTAATTCCTGGAAACTCCAGGGCAATCCTGGAGGGCTGGCAATCCTAGGCCTGATTCATGATTTCTGTACACTCAGTGTTGGCAAAACTGATTGGGCCTATGTCTTTATTCTGGGGACTTGACTTGGCTGCCCTAACCCAACAATAAGTAAATCACAAAGTCGTGTGACAGTACTCCCCAAGCACCGTCCACGTGAGAAGCCAGAACAAGATCCCTTTCTCAGCAGATTATGCAGATATTCAGAATATAATCAAATAGGTTCTAATGGGCTTCTCAGGTCTGATTCCCCTCAGCAAGATTCAAGCAGACCCTGGGCAGGCTAGATGAAGGCACCAGTAAACACAGGCCTAGTCTCCTGACTCCCAGAGTGAATCAGAAGTTTTTTTTAAAATAAACCTGTATCTAGCCCTTACTGCTCCCCTGAAGAGTCTGAAAATAAGACGTGAATGTAAATGATATCATTACATCTGCCTGAGTCTGCAGACAGTCTCTAACATAGCCATAACAAAGCAGCCTCTAAAACTGTGGAGAAAGATGCCTGGCTCCATACCCACCTCCTTAGCAGACCTGGCCTCCCGTTAATCTAGGCAGAGGATGCTGGCTGATTTGTGGGCTTAGATGCCTCAGTGGAATTGGTTCCCCCTTGGTGAGGCTCTGCAGGATTCTGTCCCTTCCCTCAGGCCTGTTAGCTCCATGGGACGGACTGGGAGGAAAGGAGGTGTAGTTCCAGAACACCATCTTCTTGCAGCAGCACCACCAAAATGGCTAGCCACTCCCCACAGATTGTGCAGGTCTAGAATATCCTTTCTTTCATGAATTGACAGCCTGAAATCATTAACCATATGGACATTTAAATCAACATCCCTGAGCATTAGAACTAGTACCCCATCACAGCTGCTGTCACTGATGCAAGAGGTGTCTTTACATCTGTTCACGCTGGTTCCAGGTTTTTCTCTGGAACCAAAAGGCCTAGTGACTCACTTTTTAAAAGAAATTAAAGTGGATATTCTGCAAACCAAGATATCAGCTTCAAATTTAAACAAACAAAATAGCCAGGTCACTGATGCAGTGCAGTCCAGTTCAAGTTGAGCCCTGCTTAGGATCTTATTATCCAGGCCAAGCCCATCCCAGGAAATTGCTGATGGGGAGAAATCAAACATGGCTGCACCATCATTACCTATTGCTCTGACTCACTGGTGTATTCCCTTCAGACTCAACGTGTGGATTACAAGCATCCAAGAGTTGCGTCTTAATTCAGCCTGGGTAGATTTAGGTTCAGATGTCCCTTTGAAGTCTAAGGTAGTAATTAGGGCCCTTCCAAATTCACGGCCATGAAAAATGCATCAGAGACCATGAAATCTGGTCTCCCCACAGGAAATCTGTTCTTCTATGTGCTTTTAATTTATACTATACAGATTTTACGGGGATGACCAGCGTTTCTAAAAGTGGGAGTCCCAACCCAAAAGGCAGTTGCAGGGGGTCACAAGGTTATTTTAGGGGGTTGTGGAATTGCCACCCTTATTTCTGTGCTGCCTTCACAGCTGGGCAGCTAGAGAGAAGTGGCTGTTGGCTGGCACCCAGCTCTGAAGGCAGCGTCCTGGCAGCAGCAACGCAGAAGTAAGGGTGACAATATCATATGATGCCATCCATACTTCTGTGCTGCTGCTGGCAATGGCTGTGCCTTCAGAGCTGGCCTCGGAGCTCAGGGAACTGCCTTCAGAGCTCGGGGAACTGCTGTGAGGATTTCTTTAAAGATACAGACACTTTTGCAGACACTCTTGCACCCCAAGTCCTCAGGGCACAGTAATCATAAAAAAAAATTGCTTGTCAAGCAGGCAGCCCATTGACTAAGGGACACTCACCAGGGCTGCTTTTCATGCCTTCCCCGTCCAGGATACCTTCCTGGGAGGGTTGGGAGGTTACCAGCTCCAGGGTGATGAACAGCTCCTGGCTTTCGGGGAGATAGGTGTCTCCGCTTCTCTGTTCTGTAGACTCCTCGCCGTCATAGTCCTCCTCCACCTCATCTTCCTCGTCCAGCATATCCTCTGCCATGCTGACAATCACCCCATTGGTGGAGTTCACAGACACAGGTAGGGTGGTTATGGTACACCCCCCTAGAATGTCATGCAGTTCGGGGTAGAAGCGGCATGTCTTGGGCTGTGATCCGGAGCATCCGTTGGCTTCTTTGGTTTTCTGATAGCCTTGTCTCAACTCCTTAATTTTAACACGGCAATGTTGTACACCCCTGTTGTGGCCTCTCTCCATCAGGCCCTTGGAGACTTTGGCATACGTATTGGCATTTCCTTTTTTTTGAATCGCAGTTCTGCCAGTATGGATTTGTCTTCCCAAACGGCGATCAAATCCAGCACCTCCCTTGCAGTCCATGCTGGGGCCCTTTTTCGATTCTGGGACTGCATGGTCTCCTCTGCTGGTGGGCTCTGCATGGTAAGCTGTGCAGGAGATCTCGCCATGCTGGCCAAAGAGGAAGTGAGATTCAAAAGTTCCCAGGACGCTTCCTGTTTAACTGCCCAGTGCATCCACTTTCAGGGTGCTGTCCAGAGCGGTCACACTGGAGCACTCTGGGATAGCTGCTGGAGGCCAGTAACATCAAATTGCATCCTCACTAATGCTAGTTTGACCTGGAAACATCGATTTCAGCACTACTCCCCTTGTCAGACAGGAATTTGAAAATCGATTTAAAGACCATTTTAGGTCAACCTAAATGGCATCAGAGTGAGAACTGGAAAGTGGAAGGATCGATTTAACGCAGA
Source organism: Dermatemys mawii (assembly GCA_007922305.1). NCBI lineage: Eukaryota > Metazoa > Chordata > Testudines > Dermatemydidae > Dermatemys > Dermatemys mawii. Next base: position 24,095,080 of record ML677350.1, on the reverse strand, counting down.
TAAATTTGACTTTACTGCGTAGTGTAGACCAGGCCTAAGAGTTATGCTCAGCAGCTCTGGAGATTCCATTAAAAATTAGCTTACACCCAGAGCCCAAAAACAGCTGGTACGTGCCCATATCCTTCTCTGAAATAACTCTCTTGTTCTCCAAACTCCAAGCTTTCATTTTTATTTTTATTTTTTTTAAAAAAGGGGCTCTAGCTGTCATGGTTGCAAAGAGAGCCTCAGAAATGTGAATCTAGTGTAACTGATGCAGTCTACAGAGAGTTTGAAAAAGTAGCTCTGACAGGCTGAACTGCACCATTTGTCTTAGTGAGGTTTTAACTTAAATGCTCAGTAATAACCATTTAAAATATCAACAATGATGATTTACATCATTCTTCACTTAAGGACTTGTCTATACAAGGAAATTTACCAACATAGCTATGCCAATAAAAGGCCTCTGATGAATACTCTCATTCCAAAATAAGAGTATTCATAAAGGGAGTTACATCAGCATAGCTATGTTGATAAATTACCCTATGTAGATGAGCTCTAAGAAAGAGGGAGGATCATATGTTACTTGAGTGTGAGGTCTTATTTGGTGCCATTGTGGCACTTAAAATAAGCAACCTTCTTTTTTTGTTCCCAATCAAGAAAGAACCAAATCCAAATATCTCAGCTGAGCCCATGGGAATGTTCAAGCCCCAACAACGGGGAAACAAGCTTAAGGAGCCCCATGGAGCTCAGAGAGCCGCAGAGCCTCCTGTTAGCAGTATCTCATTTTGGTAACTCACATGGGGTGGGAGGGGATTGGAAAAGTATCACCAATCTTTCCTCTCTATAATATCAAATACTTGTGTCAGATTGGTTTCCAGTGATCTACAGCCAAAAGTGTTTTGCTGCAAGTATCTGGAAAATACATTTGCACAACAAACAAGTTAAAGAAAGTTGTGATTTTATTTGCAGACAATTCATGAACCAAAAAAGAAAGTTAAATTTATTGAGTAACTCATTCATGATGAATTATTTGCCAGTCTGCTCAGCCATAATCAGTGAAAACAAACTGACAATGTGCTTTGGAAAAGAAAAAATCTGGGACAGTGAAAGGAAGAAGCAAGAATAATCTGAAATAGTGAACCAGAGCAAAACACTCAGAATAGAATAACGCTAATTTCTTTTTAAAAGAACTAGAGAGGGAGTCAGGGCAGGTAGGACATTCTGTACAAAGAATAACAAAGTCCACTTTAGTGGCCTTGGCCATCCACTGAGGAGGCATTTACTAAAGGTGCATATGGAACCTAAAATGTCTGAAGTCATCCTGAGAGTCATTTTATCAGTGCTACTCTCACAATTACTTTGAAGGGAAAACCTGATTAGAATCTGCTGAATCCAAAAGGAATCTTTTGATCTTATTCCTAGGCGAAAGGATGCCACTCTTTGAGGAGTTAGCTTTGGAGCTAAAAGTGGGAATGAAAGACACCAGTTAGTTTCATGGTTTATAATGGGTTTAAGGCAAAGTGTTCCATTTGCCTTAGAAGAAGATGGATTTGGATTGAAGATGTAAGATCCAAGAACGTGTTTATCCAAGCATGTTTTTATAGGGCTAGGAACCAACAATATTAAAACATTGCCTACAAGACATGGGTGTGACAAATGAACTGGAAACAGAACAGAGCTTCTGAATGCAGCAATGTTAGCAAGTGTCATTAATCAGGGTGAAACAGGACTAACCACTAGACTGCCAAACCCACGAAAAAAATGCAGAAACTGGGCTTGTTTTTGGCTTAATTGGTTTATGAGTTGCTTGTTGATTAATTTCTGGTTTGTAGCTTGTTTCTTCTTTTTTTTTTTTTTGATCAGCTCCTGGCAAGCAGGGGACAATGCGGGGGCAAGACAGGGAGAGAGTCGGGGTGCACAGTGGGCCCATCACAGTCCCAGACTGCTTGATGGAGAGATCTAGTCACATAGAGCAGTGGTCTTCAAAGTGGGGTGTACGCACCCCCGGGGGTGTGTGAGACCCCGGTGCCGCCACCGATCCCGCCCGGGAGACCACCGAATAGACCGGTGGTCTATTTTTGTCTCACCAAAATGCTGCCGCAGAAAGTGGAAGCTTTCAGTTCAGAGGCATTTCAGTGGACATACCGCGGGGGGCCGTGAACAGACCCTGGACTGCAAAAAGGAGCCGAGGCCGGAAATCTTTGAAGAACGCTGACATAGAGTGTTGGGGTTCTTAGGGATTGGCTTGTTTTGGCCTTCTTTTGAAAGGGGATTAGCTTGATTTTTGGCTTATTGTGAAAGTCGGGGTGCTTATTTACTGCGTGAAAACTGGCGACTGTGCTAACCACCATTAATGACGACTACAGGAAGGGCCTAAGCTTACCCGTGTTATTAGCCAAGAGGAGAATGGGGACAGAGTTTCCACTGTTACAAGTGTAGGAGTTGCAGACTTTCAAGTTAACTGTTGAATATGGGCTTGATCATGCAAATCACACTGCTTTAAACACTCTGGCACCAGTGCAGCAAAGCACTTAAGCACACGCTTAATGTTAAGCATGCAAGTTAGCCCATTGACCTCATGGGGCTAGTCAGATGCTTATAGTTAACACATACCTCTATGCTCTGCTAGATCCGAACCAGAATGCACAGCTCTTTGTAGGATCCAGCCCTAAAAGACCCACCACCCGGTTGTTACTGTTTTCCTCTAGCCTCTCTCCAGCAGAGGAATGCTGCCCAGTGGGCACTCCCTTCACGACCTATCAGCTGAGAAATCCCTGCTTTAGACTGTGCACCACACTCTCACAGACTTATACTAACACGCCAATTCGCCCATCCTTAACTCTGTTGTGAATGAAACAAAATATTAGGATGTCAAGATGGCGTCTTGCAATGCCATTATTAACAATGCCAAGATTCATCATTTGACTGTATAAAATAGCAGTGAATCTGTTTATTTAAAACTGCTCTAGACTAATGGGCAAACAATAAAATCTCAAAGTAAATGTAAATTTCCATGATTTTATCATCACACACAAAGCTTTAAAAGGACTTAGCATTGCTGTTTTTTTTAAAAAAAAAAAGAACCAAAAAACAAAGGAGGCTCTGCTATGGATTTTACCAGAATAGTGAATATTTATCAAGAATGTTCTGGGATTTTCCAGACTCCCTTTCCCTTGACCCCTAAATATCTCAGCTTGAACTTGCATGAAATACATGCATACAAAATATAAAAAGTCTCCAAAGCCAGAGATAGAAGTGGCATTTGGAATTCCAGCCTGCTGAGAAATATTTACTCTTACTTCCCTTGACTTAAAAGTAGCTGAGGGGAACTTATCTGAACAGTAATTTTATGCCTCGTAAAAAGCTGTCAAAAGTTGCACACCAATGTATTTAACGGAGACCTGAAGGAACGCTCACCCTGTTTGGCAGGTAAGTAAGCCTGTGGCACTCTCTGGAGACAAGGTTGCAAAGGCAGATCAAGAGGTACTGAACATCCGAATTAGAACATGAATGTAAACATTTTCTCTACAATTATATGCAATACAAAGGTGTTTCAAATACCAGTACTTTCTGGGTGACCTCAGAAGGGTGCCGTCATGAACCAGGGCTAGCATTAGGGAAAATGGCACCCTTGGCGAACTTGTATTTTGGCTCCCCTGGATCCTGTGAGCAAACCCCTTATACATAATCGTCCCTTGCCTCCACTGTCTCCCCCCAGTGCTCAATTTGTAACAAAAGAAGTGCAGTGGCTCAGCCCCAGCATAAATTAAGCACGGGCTGGGCGGCCGAAGAGCAGTGGCTGTCGGGAGAGCGCTAAGCTCTGAAAGCAACACTACTGCCAGCAGCAGCGCAGAAGTAAGGGTGGCGTGGTATACAGTACATTGACACCCTTATTTCTGCACTGCTGCTGTGGCTTGTGATGTGGGCATTTCGGGGCAGTCTGGGGACGGGAAGTGGGACGGGGTTGGATGGAGACGGGGCCAGGCTGTTTGGGGAGGCACAGCCTTCCCTACCTGGCCCCCCGTACAATTCTGAACCCCGATGTGTCAAAAAGTTTGCCCCTCAGGCCAAAAAGTTTGCCCACCCCTGAGCTAGAACCTTTAAAACAAGTGGAGCTCAGAGGGAGGAGAGCTGCACCTAATTTTCAAAATATACATATAGAAAAGGCAGTCCCCTAGTAAGGCTGCTGCTGCTATGATGTACCTACTGGGGAGTACTGAAAACTGACAAACTTAAGTGATAGATCAGGGGTGGGCAAACTTTTTGGCCTGAGGGCCACACTGGGGTTAAAAATTGTGCGGAGGGCCTGGTAAGGAAGGCTGTGCCTCTTCAGACAGCCCGCCCCTGCCCCTTATCCAACCCTCACCCACTTCCCACCACCTGACTAACCCCCTCAGAACCTGTGACTCATCCAACCCCCCCGCTCCTTGTCCCCTGATCACCCCCTCCTGAGACCCCCCACTCTAACTACTGCCCCAGAAACCCACCCCTTAAGTCCCCCTGTTCTTTGTTCCCTGACTGCCCCCTCTCGAGATCCCCCCCGCCCCTAAACGCCACCCCACGGGACCCTATCCCCCCATCTAAGCCCCCCTGCTTTGTTCCCTCACTACCCCCTTCCAAGATCCCCCCCCCCCCCACAACCACCACCCCCTGGGACACCACTCCTCATTTAAGTTCCCTTGCTTTGTTTCCTGACAACCCCCTCCAGAAATCCCCCCCACCCTATCTACCACCCGTGGGACTCCACCCCCCCATCTAAGCCCCCTTGCTTTGTTCCCTGACTGCCCCTTCCCAATATCCCCCCACCCTACCCACTATCCCCTGGGACCCCACCACCTACCCACCCCCTTACTTTACTCAGCTGGGCTGTCCCCGATCTGGCCTCCGCGCTCCACCTGGCCCCTGGCCAGGGAGCGCAGGGTGGGCCCAGGAGCGTGGGAACCCACGGCTCCCCGCGCTCCACCCGGCCCTTGGCAGGGAGCGCGGGGCCCAGCAGCTCTCTGCGCTTCACCTGGCCCTCAGCCAGGGAGTGTGGGGCCCAGCGGCTTCCCGTGCTCAAACTGGCCCCTGGCCAGGGAGCACAGGGCGGGCCGGCCCAGGAGCGTGGCAATCCGCGGCACACCAGCCTGTCCTGGCTGGCCCCTGGCCAGGGGGCACATGGCGGACCCGGCTGGGGACCCGCGGCACGCTGGCCTGGCCCTTGGGCCGGGAGGGCAGAGCCTCTTGCCCCGCGCCCCTGGCCCGAGCTCGCGGGCCAGACGCAAATGACTGGTGGGCCACATGTGGCCCGCGGGCTGTAGTTTGCCCACCCCTGTAATAGATCATAATTTTAAAAGGGGTTTCCTGGTCCTGCTTACAGGCTACGGAGCTCTTAGGGACACACACAATATGGTTCTTGTCTCTTGTGCGGTCAGATTACAGAGACAACCTAGAGCAAGGTAGGGTGAGTTGAGCTTTTCTGCTTTAGGGAGCAGCCTACTTTTTCGTTCTTGTGCATTAGGGGCCTGGACTGTATTGTATCTTTCCAGAAAGAGTATTTTATGTTTTTTATCTAATTTCTCTGTGTTTATGCTATGAATACAAAACTCAGCTCCCTGAGATTTGCTCTAGATGCATGTACTTTTGTTTTTCTTATTTGCATGTGATCCATGTTTGAAAAACAATCCGGAAGTTCCTTTATAAAAGGACTTTATTTTATCTTGTCTTTCTAAATTAAATTTTATTTTCATCTGTACCATAAAGTGCCTTTTGTTGTTTGTGAAAAGGATTTTAGATCTGGGCTCAGACACTCTTCCTGTATCCATTATGTCTCACCAGTCATACATTACTGGGGGGTGCAATCTAGCCAATAACCATGCTCTTCAAATCTGGCCTTCTACCTGTGTGGCAATATTTTCCTTTCATTGATATTGCATTACATGGTTTGATCTTAATTTTGAGCTGGATGAGATTCAATAGAAAATGAACATGTGACCAAAAAGGAGAAAAAGCCAATCTATTCATCTGGGCACTAAGAAGAGCTTCACAATAAGCATTATCTGATGGCCAACAGCTTTCAAAAGCAAAAGAGAATGAGATTTTAATGTGGACACTAGTTACTGCAGGAAAGCCTCATTTCAGGCTCTGCAGCCACATATTCTAACCTTGAGTTTATTCTAGAAACAAATCAATAGCAGCAAGCCAAACAATGGTATCTACATTAATTCTATGACTTTTGTTCCTTGTCAAGAGCTTGACATTAACACATTTCCAGTGTTGGAGAATGAAAAGCTGGCTCTCTAGGTACTTATATAATGTTTATCTGCATAGTAACTGAATGTCCAATTATTAAAATTAATAGGAATTGTTTGTCCAAATCTCTCTTTTCATCTTTGAAATTTTCAGCTAGACTCAGTAAAATTCTGCTCCATGGCAAATTGTATTCTTTATTGTTTACATTTTGTAGTGGTTGCCATGTCTGAATGAGAAAAATCCTTTATAGCCTTTTAAATTATTTACATAATGCCAGTGTAGGCAGGATCATACGGTGGGCCGATGAGGGGCAAGGCAGTGGTACTGTTCCAAATTTTATCTACAAAATAGGCTCTGCCCACAAGAGTCACCAAAATGAGCTATCACTCTCAGTGAATTGTGCAGGTGTTCAAAATATGACAATATGTGACACTTGACTTTGACAATGTGGATCCCCATGTGGTGCTTCAGTATGCACATAGACTCTGCTAGGTTCCTTGGACTCAGCTCCTTCTGACTGGGTCGGGGAAGGGAGTGGGGAAGCAGTGGTATCTCCCAAATGCCACCTGCTTACAAATGCTCACGATAAATTTAGGCACATCCGCACTCTCCTGTCTTACATGAGGAAAAAAAGAATTAACGAATGTGACATTTAAGACACCATCACTGGATATCTGAGATGAATGTGGCAGGTCACACCTCTCAGAGTTATTGTTCCAGGCTCCCTGAAGACTCAGCTCTGTATAAATTATGTTTGGGGCTTGTCTATACGGTGAGTTAGTCCCCTAAAGGAATTATCAAACTGCAACTGTGGCATAGGTGCAAACTGTTGTGTACATCATGGACAATTGCCCAATTTATGCTCATTCTGGAGGTGTTGCAGACATTCACATGGCTACCCCTTCTGCTCTGGATTGGCTAAGAGATCTTAAGATCCAACTGAATTCACGCTGAAGCTTTCATTGTTCCACTATCTCCATACAAAAAGAAGAAGAGGGGTGTAAATTCTAGTGCACACTAGTGTGTCCCGCACTAACTGGCCTGTGTAAGAATCCTGCTGGCATGCACTACATTCACATACACCAGAAACTTTTCGTGTGCAGCGGCAGGGTCTTTGCAGCCCAGTTAGTGAGGGCTACGTTAGAATTTACACCTCAACTGGTACACAGTGAGGCACCATGTAGACAAGCCCTTGTTTGCACTTCTGAAGTTTGGTTGTTCTCGTAACGATGCAGTTTTTTAGGAGCGTGGGCTTTTTGTTTGTTTGTTTTCCAGATGAAAGCTGAGATTCTGGAGAAACAAGATTGTAGCTTAACAGAAGTGTTGGTACGGCATATGGTCATGCACTAACTGTTTCTGAGCCCTGATTATGTGCACGTAAGAAGACTATGTCCCTGCCCCAAGCAGCTTAAAACCTAAAAGCACAATAATATACATCAACCAAGATGCAAACTGACACACTGGATTTTAACACATTTAGCAATGAGGGGAAACAGGTCCTGGGAAGCAATTGGTATTTTAAAATCCTACCCATGCTGCAAAAAGTGCAAAATTCACAGTGATTGATATTTAAGGCTTACTACAAGAATAACTATGCACGATCATTTCAGTTTGATATTTTTACACAGTCCATGCATGATCCTTACTCTCTTACAGTATTGCACGGTACACTCATAGTCATGTGTCAAGGGAGAAGATGGAGTATTACCTCTGCTGGTTGCATTATTAATTGTATTAGAATGCTGACTGGACTGCAGTTCATGCACTTGGCAGTATAGACTATCATCTTTCAACAGAGCCTAAGGGAGGCAGAGAACTAAATCCCAATGAGCCCCAATAGTATTTGAGCATCTAACTCCCTTAGGCTTCTTTGAAAAATACAGCCATAATTTATACTTAGAATTTGTAGATTCCAAAGCCACAAGGGACTACTGTGATCATCTAGTCCTAACCCTTGTAATACACAGGCCACAGCACTTCACCAAAATGATTCTTTTAGGAGAAAAAAATCTATCTAGCTTTTAAAATGGCAAGTGATGGAGAATCCACCATGTCCCCTGGTAAATTGTTCCAAGAGTTAGTTCCTCTCACCCACTAAAAACTTAACGCCATAATTCCAGTCTGAAATTGTCTCGCTTGACTTGATGATTGATCCTGGACCAGTCTCTCAGGGAACCAAGTCCCAATCCATTGAAGGCTTTAGAGGTTAACATCAACACTTCAGATCCCACCCAGAGATGTATTGCTACTTAGTGGAGACCCAGAGTACTGCTCCAATGTGTTCCAACTGTGAAACACCATGTAAAAAGTGGACCACAGCATTCTGTACTAGCTCCATGGTTCTGAGTGTAGCCCCATACACAGCATGTTACAGAAATCTAATTTTGAGGTGACAAAGGCTGAACATTTGTGGAAATTCCACATGAGAAAGGAAAGACCGCATTCTTCTTGAAAGGCACAGATGGAAAAGAGTGATCTTGGCAGCAGCCACCAACGAAGCACAGGAAAACAGCTCAGGATCTAGTAATACACCTAAGCTGTAAACCTTTGTTGCAATGATAGTCACGCTCCCTCACTCTGAGTCGCTGATATAAATTCCACCTACTTTCTGGCTGCTTTCCTCGACCCGCAAACCTGTACTTAACTACATTAAATCACAGACAGACAGCCTCAAACTCTCATGTTCACAATCACTGGGATTAACTGATTCCGCTATTTCAACCAGGTCTGAGGTGATACAGGTGTAGAGCTGGAGGTTACCAGCTTACTGAGGCGATAAAGGTTACCAGCTTACTGAGGCGATAAAGGTTACCAGCTTACTGAATACACTGTAGTCCATGTTTCCTCACAGTGGCCTCACACATAAGTTAATGAGAAGTGGTGACAACATAGATGCCTGTGATACTCTGCAGGGAGGAGCTCTTGGGGCAGAAGAAAATTGGCCAAGACCTCCCGACAGTGTTCCCTCAGAAAGACAACAAATATGCTCTTGGGAGTGGAGGGAGACGAAAAAGCAGCACAACCAATTACACCAAGGTTGGAAGGGCAGCGGAACTGTCAATGGAAACAGGAAAACAGGGGAAGTAGGAGGAAAGATGAGTTCCATTTTGGAGAGATTAAATTTAAGATCACAGCTGGACATTCAAATATTGACTGGCAACTAGACATACATAACTGGATAGAGCTGGAGTGAAGGGAGGTAGTGACTTCCAAGCACTTTCTGTAAAAGTTCCACAGGTAAGCAAATAAGGGCAGATGACTAATAACCAGCAAGGATTTCTGATCCACAAACAAGTTGGGCATGTACTAGCACAGGGGTTAGCAACCTTTCAGAAGCAGTGTGCCAAGTCTTCATTTATTCAGTCGAATTTAAGGTTTCGCGAGCCAGTAATACATTTTAATATTTTTAGAAGATCTCTTTCTATAAGTCTATATAATATATAACTAAACTATTGTTGTATGTAAGGTAAAGAAGGTTTTAAAATGTTTAAGAAGCTCTATTTAAAATTAAATTAAAATGCAGAGCCCCCCAGACCAGTGCCAGGCAGTGTGAATGCCACTGAAAATCAGCTCGTGTGCCGCCTTTGCCACCCATGCCATAGGTTGCCTACCCCGTACTAGCACATCATTAGCAAAGCCTTCATTTTAAAGTTAAGTTGGGCAAACAGAACACTTAAAGAAATTATTCTCGCACAGCAGAGACCCTTTACATCATGCTAGCAGATTGAAGGGGCTTTGAAGTATGCATTACTATCTGCTTTACAGACCCCTTTATTCTGCAGTATAAAGGTTGTACACCTAGGTTCATAGTCTTACATGATTGGAAATTTAGGTCCTCACTATAGAGGCAGAAGTGACAGCTTGAAGTGGTGAAGTGCATTGATTGAGATAATGTGTTGCCTTTAAAAAAAATAAAGCACCCATTGGGATAGAAATACAAGACCTCTTCTCAACAAGTTCACATTGCCTCCCCCAATAATGCTAACGTCTTACTGGAAGGGCCAGGCCATTGCTAAGGTCTGGTCTCCTCTACAGACCTATAAAGGTATAACTACATCACTCAGGGGTGAGAAAAATCCACACTTCTGAATAATATATACTTTCCTAACAACCCCATTCTTCAATGTACACAGTGCTATGGTGTCGGGAGACCGCGGATATAGCTACCACCTCTCAGAGAGATGGATTAATGATGCCAATGGGAGAGCTCTCTCTCCTGTCGGTGTTGAGGGTCTTCATTAAAGCACTAGAGCAGTGCAGTTACACCGATGCAGCTTTTTAAGTGTGGACTTGCCCTAAGCAAAAGGGAATTGCATTAGAAAATTCAAAAAAAGCCCAGTCTTCCTTGTACATAGAGGGCAGATCCTCAGCTAGTGTAAATTAATGTAACTTCATTGACTTCAACAGAGGTGTGCAGACTTACATCAGTTAGGAATCTTGTCTATTCTGCCCTGTTTTTTACTGAAGGAATTTAGTATTTGGGGGATTGGAGGCTTTCCTGGGGAGAAAAGCAGCAAAATTTACTTCAGTTACAATTCAGAACTTCAGATATCAAAGGTAGATGTGATAAACTTAGTACAGAAACTTAGACAGACAGATGATATAGGAGTTCCATTTGGAAGAGTTTCCAATTACCTTCCCTACACCAACCTTGATAAAGAAGGGCTTTATACACCATATACTGTCTTGCCAATCCACTAGAATTCTTTGAGGGGGGTCAACAAGCATGTGGACCAAGGGGATCCATGGATATATCCAGTGGATATAGTGTACTTAGATTTTCAGAAAGCCTTTGACAAGGTCTCTCACCAAAGGCTCTTATGCAAAGTAAGCTGCCACGGGATAAGAGGGAAGATGCTTTCATTGATTGGTAACTGGTTAAAAAATAGGAAACAAAGGGTATGTATAAATAATCAATTTTCAGAATGGAGAGAGGTAAACAGTGGTGTCCCCCAGAGGTCTGTACTGGGACCAGTCCTATTCAACATATTCTTAAATGATATGGAAAAAGGGGTAAACAGTGAGGTGGCAAAATTTGCACATGATACAAAATTACTAAAGATAGTTAAGACCAGGTAGACTGTGAAGAGCTAGGAAAGGATCTCTCAAAATTGGGTGACTGGGCAACAAGATGGCAGATGAAATTTAAAGTAGATAAATGCAAAGTAAGTAATGCACATTGGAAAGCATAATCCCAACTATAAATTTAAAAAGATGGGGGTCTAAATTAGCTGTTACCACTCAAGAAAGAGATCTTGAAGTCATTGTGGATATTTCTCTGAAAACATCCACTCAGTATGCTGCAGCAGTCAAAAAAGTGAACAGAAAGCTGGGAATGATTAAGAAAGGGGCAGATAATAGGACAGAAAATATCATGTTGCCTTTATATAAATCCATGGTATTCCCACATCTTGAATACTGTGTGCAGATGTGGTCCCCCATCTCAAAAAAAGATATTTTGGAATTGGAAAAGGTTAGAAAAGGGCATCAAAATGATTAGGGGTATGGAATGGCTTCTGTATGAGAAGAGATTAATAAGACTGGGACTTTTCAATGTGGGGAAGAGATGGCTAAGGGAAGATATGATTGAAGTCTATAAAATCATCACTGGTGTAGAGAAAGTAGATAAAGTGTTGTTTACTACTTCTCATAACACAAGAACTAGGGGTCACCAAATGAAATTAATAGGCAGCAGGTTAAAAACAAATAAAAGGAAGTATTTTTTCACAAAACGCACAGTCAGCCTTGGAACTCCTTGCCAGAGGATGTTGTGCAGGTCAAGACCATAACAGGATTCAAAAAAGAACTAGATACATTCATAGAGGTTAAGTCCATCAATGGCTATTAGCCAGGGTGGGCAGGAATGGTGTCCCTAGCCACTGTTTGCCAGAAGCTGGGAATGAGCAACAGTGGATGGATCACTTGGTGATTACTGTTCTGCTCCTTCCCTCTGTGGCATCTGGCACTGGCCGCTGTCAGAAGACAGGATACCAGGCTAGATGGACCTTCGGTCCGATCCAGTAGGGCCATTCTTATGTTCTTGTGTTCTGTAACACACACTTCGGTGTGCTAGAAATAACTTAATTTAAAGTTATAAGAGGTGATTCTGCCACCACTGCAGCTCCTACTGTGGTGTATAGGGGTTATACAGGAGCCACCAGTGACAGGATAAGCAAAGGACTGATACAAATGGTTCTATGCTGCTCTTACTTCCTAAGTCTCAGTGCAGGAGATAGTCTGGGGTTGCAGCTGGGAGCAAGTGTGTCCATAGTGCTGAATGCTATAGAGATTCTGTGCTGATCTGCAATCCATCAGCACCAGGCAGCTGTAACTTGCAGGCAGGGAGCTGATTCAGCCCTGGCTTCAGCCCAGAATCTGGAGGACACAAGAATATAAGAATGGCCGTACTGGGTCAGACCAAAGGTCCATCCAGCCCAGTATTCTATCTAACAACAGGTGCCCCGGAGTGAGTGAACCTAACAGGTAATGATCAAGTGATCTCTCTCATGCCATCCATCGACTCCCTCTGACAAACAGAGGCTAGGGACACCATTCCTTACCCATCCTGGCTAATAGCCATTAATGGACTTAACCTCCATGAATTTATTCAGTTCTCTTTTAAACCTTGTTATAGTCGTAGCCCTCACAACCTCCTCAGGCAAGGATCCACAAGGGTGGCCTATAGCCTCTGGATGTTCCTACCATGTTGTTTCAGATTTCTAATGTGATATGAAGTCTAATTCTATTATCTAATAAATGTGAAATATTTTTGATTCCTGGCTTATTTGTTTATTTTTAATAGTTTAAATTTAATAAAAATGGCCCTCAGTTTTAAGATAGACCTTTTGGCAGGAGGCAGTGGGTGGGAAAGAGCAGTGGGAAGGATACATTTTTCCTCTCGAGCTTTATGGGTTGAAAAGAGGGTGGTAATTATCATAAGACCTGTAAAAGTAGAATGGGTAAATGATTCACCTAGTTTGTCATCCCATCTCTGATAGCAGCCAGTAGCTGGTGTATCAGAGGAAGATTGATTGTAATTATTAATTATTTGTATAACTCCAGCACCAAGGAGACCTAGTCATGACCAGAACCTCATTGTAATAGATGCTGACAATGAACAACAAACAGAACCACCTCCACACACACATACACACCCCCCCGGGGCTTATTATCCAACTTCTCATAATGCATCTAATTGCTCCATCTTACGAAAATTGGAGACATTTCTTCCTGGCCGTAGCTGTTAAGCAGCCTCAGCCTTGAAACATAGTGATATGGACTCAAATGACTCGGTTACTGTAGCTGCAGGTGCTATTTTTATTCATAGAAGTGTTTAATCCTTTTATTATAAAAAATAAATTTAAAAAAACCTTACTGAGCTATTTGCCTCAATAATATCCTACAGCAGCTTGTTTTCCAGTACTTGAACTATTTCAGTCCCTGCAATTCTTTAATAAGGATCTAAACAAGAAAAATAAAGGAAAGTAGTTGAAGGAGAACAGAATGAGAATGTCTCGAAACATATTGGTATGAAACTGGCAGCAAGGTCAACAGGAATAAATGGGCAAGGGAAGACTGTAAAACGAACAACAACAAAAACTGAAATCACTGTACCAAAGCACAGAAAATAATTAGAGGAGATGCCGACACATCAGAAAGTAAGAGAGCAAGGTTTATCCCATTAGGAAGGAATATTTTTGTTATATTAATTTGGCAAGGTTGCTCCTGAAGGTATTAAAAATAGCTTTTCTTGTAGATGAATTAGACTCTGAACAGCATGGAGTGTGTAATCTCCCAGTCAAAGCTGCAACCTGCAAAACTAACATCCCTGTAGTTTTCTGAGGTAACAAGAATAGTCATACAAATTAGTTAAAAGATTACTCCAGTCCTCGCTCAGATATGTTCTAGACGAGCAGTCAAATCAGATGGCTTGAAAACAAACATTTGAAAAAAGTGTTCTTGAATATAAATGAAATTATTAAAATATGTAGATTATTTCATTCTCTCTCTATGAAGTGAAAAACCATTTTTTTAACTAGATATCTTTCTTTCCTGTCAGCCTACAGCAGTTCCTCATGCCACAGTCATAGCAATGATATCTTGTGCTGAAGAATGTTGTAGTATCTGACACCAAGTTGATATGATTTTTTTATTTAGGTATTAAGAAGAGAGATATTTTAACACAGTGAAGCAAACTGATCATTATTTTTCAGAAGAAAACCCAGTCATATTTAGTGGAACCCAACTAATAAATTTCCTCTGAATCTGCTAGAAGACAACTATTTCTTCTCTCTTTCAGATACAGGAGCATTCACTTTAAATCCCAGATAAACTTAAAAATACCGCTCTCTCAGATATACTAAAATGGACACTGAAAGAATTTTTAATACTTTATATTTTTGGCTTGCCACTTATAATGCTCCCTTGGAAGTCTGGAAATGGACATCTCTTTCTTTACAGAAATGCCTTTCCCATAGGACATCACACTAATTTTTGTTGTTGGTTAAGGGCTGGATCATGATAACCTTGAGAGATTTAAAAAAAAATTATAGCATTTGGGGGTAAGAACAAAATTAAATGTAGTTTACAGATTTGGACCTTCACCTTGCTACTGATAGCACAGGGATGGACTGCTCTGTCTGGGCAGAGCACCAGTGGAGAAGTAGGACTTTGCATGAGCTCATAGAATTTCCACGCTGTCATTTGCAGTATCAGGGCCTTTATGCGTATCAACCACATAACAATCCCCCTTAACTCAGGCTCACAGGAGAGTTAGGGTTGCTTTTTTTAACCTACCATATATACTCCTTTTTTGGTAAAAAAGTGAAGCATTAAAGAGCGGGGATTGGCTTATCAATGGGTCTAAACCAAAATTTGACGATTTTAAGCTCTGTTGAACTGAATATCTAATAGTTGTAGTTTTGTTTACCTGGTGTGTTCACAGGCATGGAGCTCCTCAGCTCTCAGTGGCTGTGGATCGTCGTTCCCAGCCAATGGGAGCTGTGGGAAGTGGCGGCCCACCAGTGGCTTACCCTGATAGGCCAGGTGCTAAGTTTTACCAAACTCTGAAATATGGGATCAGCTTATAAAAGGGTCATTCAAGTTTTTTTTCATTTTTACCTATCCATCTTGGGGGGTTGGCTTATAAATGAATGGGATAATGAACAAGTATATAAAATATTTTCTTGTATATTTGCTTGGAATAAATACATAAACACAAAACAAACCTTGGCCAACCCTTCTTAGGCCTGGGCTACACTGCGGGGACAGAGTTCAAACTAAGATATGCAACTTTAGCTACACTAGTCATGTAGCTGAAGTCGAAGTATCTTAGTTTGACTTACCTGACCGTACTTACAGCGGCGAGTTGACCGCGGTGGCTCCCCTGTCGACTCCGCTTACTCCACTTGCGGAGCTGGAGTTCCAGAGTCAACTGGGAGCACGTCAGGGATCACTTTATTGTGTCTAGACAAGATGCGATAAATCTATCCCTGATACATCGAACACTACCTGCCGATCCAGCGGGTATTATAGACGTATCCTTAGTTTTCCTTGATTAATCCATTTATTACCTAGCTCATAAATTAGGTCCACATTTTCTGGAAATGCAATGAGCCTAGGAGGATTTGAGCTAGACTTGAGCAAACAGAGGATAGTTTGGGGGGGATTACTGATTTGTGGTTTGAAAATAAGTTTGGATTAGACTATGTTCATGGTGTCTTTGTGGTCACTTTCCATGAACATTCAAGGTCTAGAGGCTTACTATAGGGAACACGCCCAGATCACAAGTTTTAAGAAATTTTAATGTACATAAATTTTAAAAAGATGAGGAAATTTCATATTACATATTTGACTTCCATTTTGCACGAGGTTTATTAGTTAAGCCATCGAATCCTGAAACAAACAATACTGTGTGATTTATGTAACCAACCCACAAAGTGCACATATTCACAATGATCCAATGAAGAATTATTGCCTTAATTATTCGTAAGAAATTTACAAATATAGGAACTCCTAACTTAACGTTGCAGTTATGTTCCTGGAAAATGCCACTTTAAACGAAATGATGTTAAACAAATCCAATTTCCCCATAAGAATTAATGTAAATAGGGAGGGTTAAGTTCCAGGGAAATTTTTTTCACCAGACAAAAGACTGTATATATATATATACACACACACACACGCACACACACTATAAGTTTTAAACAAACAATTTAATACTGGTACACAGTGATGATGATTGTGACACTTGGTTGAGGTGGAGGAGTCAGAGGGTGGGATATTTCCCAAGGAATGCCTTACTACTAAATCAGGAGTTCTCATACTGGAGTTCAGGACCCCTAAGGGTCATGAGGTCATTACATGGGGGGGTTGCAAGCTGTCAGCCTCCACCCCAACTCCCGTTTTGCATCCAGCATTTATAATGGTTTAAAATATATTAAAAAGTGTTTTTAATTTATAAGGGGGGGTCACACTCAGAGGCTTGCTATTTGAAAGGGGTCACCAATACAAAAGTTTGAGAACCACTGTGCTAAATGAACTAGCAATTTGCTGAGCCCTCAAGAGTTAACACTCACACTCTAGAATGAAACAAGAAACAAGGCAGGGCAGAAACACACACTCTGGGAGATAAAGAGAGAGAAATAGAAATGCACATTTCAATTAGGTTTCAAGAGTGGGTCAAAAGTACACTCACTGCCTGGTTAATTAGATCACCAAACCAGCAGCTGCAGCTGCTCTCCGTCGTGTGTCCCCTCTGCTCTATGGAAGATGGGGTAAGTGGGGTGCAGGAGAAGGAGGGAGGGAGACACCCTGACATTAGCCTCCCTCTTCTTCCCCTACCTTCCCCCACGCCCAGCAAGCAGGAGTCTAAGGGAGAAGTTCCAAGGCAGAGGGCAGGAGCAGCACATGGCAGTGGGGGAAGGGACTTATGAACTATCAATTGAACTGCCGGCAATTGATAGCCTGCTGGGCAACTGAACAGCCAGCAATTGATAGCTATTGGAAGGGAGCATTGCACAACTTTAAACGATCATGTTCCCTAATTAATTAGCAATGTAACAACAAAATAACATTAACTGGGATGACTTTAAACGAGGAGTTACTTTGAAGCAGGAGATAACAAAATGGCATGATCATCAGCAGACCACTTGATAATAGAAAGACAAGAAAAAATGTTGAATGATGACTGGATTTTTCTTCTTTGGGGTTTATAATCCTGGTTTTGGATTCTGTGACAAAAATTTCTAGCATTGCAGCCATTAGTACAGAAGTTTACAGCAAACAAGTGCCTAAAACTGTATGTATCCGAGAAAGATATGGTGCTCGGCATTAGCACTGGGAAATTAGTGGGGTTAATGTTAATTGAGCATATTCTTAAAAATGTAGCACTCAATTTGAGCCTTACAGTGACATTTTTCAATTTTCAAACATAGATGTCGAGAGAGAATATCCATATAGGCACTTAAGCATACAAAATAACTGTCATTGCCATTTGAATACTCAAATATGAGTTTTGGATGCCATTATTAATTTTTTAAAAAATCATACTACTTTTGCTCATCTTTAGATCCACAGAGGCATTAAAAAGCACTTAAAATAATTAATGAGTTAAACCATGCAAAACTCCTGAGAAGTAGGGAAGTATTCTTTCAACTGTACCAATGAGGAAATTGAGGCATAGAGTGGTTAAGTGTCATTTGCAGTGTAGCTGTAGCTGTGTCAGTCCCAGGATATTAGAAAGACAGGGTGCCCTATCTTGCTTGAAAGCGTGTCTCTCTCACCAGCAGAAGTTGGTCCTATTAAAGATATTACCTCACCCACCTTGTCTCTCAATCAATGTAATGCAGTCAGGAATAGAATCCAGAACCCCTGATTCCCACTTCTCTGCTTTAACCAGCACACTAATACATGAAAATTAGACTCCCATGGGACTTTTGTTTAGGCTTTGTAGTATACAGCTTAGTAGAGAATGTATCCAGTAAAAACCAGTTAAGTGGCAATTTGAAATAAAATAGAGTATCAATAGCCCACAGTATTGTGCAAATCTCGTTTTCAAAAACTGAACGCTGGGAAGCTATGCCCTTAGAGAACCAAGATGCTGTAGCATTAAAGAAGCTCTTCTAATCAAGTTAAACAAAGGCAGAGAAAAACTCTCAACTCCCGTATAACTTAGTCCCAGAAATGTAACTATGCTAAGCATTGTCTCCCCACCCGCATCTCGGATCTAGGCAAGACTGCAAGACAAAAATATAACTCCAGAGAGCAGGTTTATAGACCTACCACACTAATCTTATCATTTTGCCATAACACAGTCACATTCAAAACACATTTCAACCCAGCCAGCCAAGAACCTGACTATACAACTTTAAAGAAATTAATTAAGGAATTCTATGTGGAAAAGAAAAAGAAAAAGAAAAGAAGAATGCCAGAGTCTTTGCTCCTCTGCACAAAGACCCCTCCTTTTAAAGAGATATGTCCCCATCTCTCTTTACAAAAACAATACATACATTCTTTCACACCAGGAGTTAAGAGGTATATTATTTATTGTAGTCATGAGTTCCTTTCTCAGTATCCTGGATATGAGCTCATGCCGTATCAGCAACAAACAATAGCTATTGTTCTTGGAGTTCGAAGGAAATTTCTGTACCCTGTTTCCTGAACACAATATGTACACTAAGAAGAGGTGTTTCATATTATTTCAGGTATGTTGGGTCCTTTCACGTTAGCTTGTTCGCAGTTATTTTCTCAAAGTCAGGAGGGTAAAAAACATATTTATCAAGAGCCACTGCACTTCTCATGAATGAAATAAGACACACACATCTACACAAGCTATATATATTGCGCTCAGGAAAAAAAAAAGCCAAAATGAAGCCCAAAGAAATCAGAACAATGTGTTTGATTTGGAAAGCACACTTTCCAGCCATTTGTTAAAGCTCTATTATTATTACTAATTTGGCTGCCCTGATAATTTATACGAAGGACCAAGCAATTATTTCTATGGTCCACTTAGTTAAAAAAGGCTGAGAATCAGCACTATGAACAGACCACCAAAGGCTACGCTCAATCCTAGTTAGGGCTTGTTTATATGGTGGGGTAATGTGCACTACAGGGGTGTGATTTCTAAAGCATACTAACATGTTGCACATTAATTGGTCCATGTAGACCCTGCTGGTGCATGCTCAAAGTTCCCTAGGGCACTGTAACGTAGTGCTGTTTGAAACACAGACCAATTAATGAGCAGCATGTTAGTCCTCTTTAAAAATCACACCCCTGTAGTGTGCATTTTGCCACCGTGTAGACAAGCCCAGCACAGTGCTGTACTCTACGCTGATGAGCAGTAGGTTCTAACATGCTAAAAGCAACCATCTGTACGAACCCTAAGTTTTCAAATTTGGGCACCCTATTCTGCATTTGAACATTCAACGTATACTATTCTGGAGTGAATGTGTGAACTCCTAAAGGTTCATAGATAAACATCCAAACTTTAGGATGTACATAAAATGCACGAGCTCCCCATATCCTTACCATGAGGTTCGTTAATATACCTTCCCCATCCAATAGGATACATCTGCCTATTGCTGGTACATTATTGTCTTCCTAGCAAGAAAGGCAAGAATTAGTGGTCTGCTACCTGCCCTCATATATGTCTCCTTCCTCTTCAGGGGAAGTTTCCAGGTGATCCTATCTCCCTCTTCTGTAATCAGACTGTCCTCTTTCAGCTGAGTCCAAGGAGTTTCCTGAAATGGGAATTATTGTCTATCAGCTCTAGATGCTCTGCAGGCCATAATCCAGACCACAAGAGAATGAAGGAAATGCCCTCATACCTTTGCAATATGTGACTCAATTGTTGAGTTGTGTAAACTCAGTAAATCTCATTTTACTGCTTCATGGACATTTGCTGTTAAAATGACAGTTTATGGCTCATTTAAAATGAAACAAATGGTGTTTCAAAAAGAGGAGAGCCTGAACAAAATATCTAGACCCAAATCCTCTATAACAGACCTTATCAAAACCTTGGCTCCAAATACTCCTGAATAAACAGGCTGGGCATGAGTATTGAAATCTGGACCCAAACCTCAAAATCTCACAAGTTTTACCATGTTCTGAGCCAGGCTGTTCTAGAACTAGTTTTGAGCAGTTGAATTTTTAGTCACAACCTGACATATTGCCAGTGTGAGGATCAGAGATTGCTTCCAGCCTTTTTGTGACCTGTCTGAAGCCTACTTGTTTGTTTTTTGCTAGTCTCACTATGATTGCAATTTCCCCACCACCTCTCTTGACCCAGTTAAATCTGCAATCACATGGCTCATCTGCACCTGATCTCAGTTTATGAATCACAAGAGACAAGGGGCCACTTCTGTACACATATACAGGCAGATGGAAGCCCTATACGCACCAACTTGATTTGACCAAACTTGTCTATTGCTTTGCCTGAAGAGATAAGACTTCTATGCAATTCTGAATGCCTAATACGGTTTCATCTCAAATGAAGGTCCAAATGCATACACAACTTCATTTCCTCCTCTGAAATGTCTCATCCATTGCATCCCAGTCACCCCTAATTTCTTCATTCAAAAATAGGATTGCAACATGTGCAACTCTCATACAACCAGCTATGCTTTCATACGCATAGTATGTTATCAGCCATACCCTTTCCTCAGCCAGTGATGCCAATCTCAATCTTCCCACAAGCACCTTTTGTGCTTTCTTTCATATGGCTCTTTTTGGGTCAGACACCTCCCTGACAATATTCACTTCGCTGTCCTCCTCAAGCCTCCCTTCTTCCATGATGTCTATGGAAGAGAGCTGGGCAGGACACTGTTTTCCTGTCCTGTGAACATTTTTGAGATTTCAAAAATTTTGCCAACCTGCATGAGAATGAAACTGAGATCTTTCAAAGTCTCATGATAAACCAGAAAGATCCCTCTTCCTCTTGAAGCCTAGTGGTTAGGGCATTCACCTGGGATGTGGAAAACCCAGGCTCAAGCTCCTACTTTGCTTGATTCAAATTTACACCTTGGTCTCCCATAATCCAGATGAGGGCCCTACCCACTGGGCTATTCTGGGGAGATGAGGAGTCTCCTTCTCTCCCTGCTCCCTCCACAGAAATTCCATCCTGCCCTTGAGGCCCCTTCCCGAAAGTTTGGTCAAACCCAACCCTTTCCCATAGAAAGTTTCAGATTTGAGAACCACTGATGAACATTCCCCTAATTGACACTTCAGTCACCATTCAGGTGGAACTTTAACCAGACTCCTCCTTTCAGTTATCAGGATAGCCCATAGTTTCTTACCCACAACAATCCCAGTTTAACTACTGCTTGATTTACATATGATTCACTTGGAATGTGGCCTGTCTGCAGATAAAGACTGATGATGATTGTGATCTGAACTTTGAAATGAGACATAAAATAAAGATGTGCCATGGTTTATTATGGGCATGTCTTCACTGGTAACGTTAAAGCCAGCGGTTCTGAAAGTGGGGGTCGGGACCCCTCGGGGTGCCTAGCACTTTCGGCAGCGCCCGGAATGTCTGCCGAAAATAGCCGCTGAATGCGGAAGTAATCAATTTGGCGGTTTTTCGGCAGATATACAATGGTCCGCCGCGCCAAAGAAGAAAGCGAAAAAGGGTTGCGGTTCTCAATAGTTTGAGAACCACTGGTTAAAATGCTGCTGCGGCAGCGCTTTCCCATCACTGTGCCACAGCTACACAAGCAATGTTAGAGAGCACTCTAAAAAATACACCTCCACGAGGGGCATAGCTACCAGCACTGGGAGCATGGCTCCAGGTGCTGGTGCACTGTCTATACTGGCACGTTACAGCGCCGAAATTTGCTGCGCTCAGAGGTATTTTTTTCACACACCCCGAGCAAGAAAGTTTCAGCGCTGTGAAGCAGCAGTATAGACAAGCCCTATATTAATGATGGGCAAACAGGTTTAAAAGAATAGAATAAAATCTGAGCTGATGAACCTCTTCTCTTCCCAGCTAATCCTTCCTGGATGTTTGAGTTAAAAGAAAAAAGCAGTAGCTTTTCAAGTTAGCCTCATGCTCATTTTTATTCTCAGTCTCATGTTCCTGCTGGGACCACAAACAAAAGTGGTAAAATACCACGATGCCTCTTTTGTGAGATTTACAGCTATATTTTACAGAACCAGGAGGTTTGGATATTGGGATAAGGTGAAAATAAGTATCTAGATTTGGGAGTTTCTATATGAATTCAGTACGAAATCTAAACTGTTTGCAGTCTGCTCATCCCTACAATAAACCATGGCATCACTGGCACATTTTATTACATGTCCTATTCAAGGTTTAAATCTGGCTCTTAATCATTATGAGAATTTGCATCTTCAAGCAGCGTTCAGTTAGAAAGCGTGTCCAATTGAGTCCGGACAGTTATAGGACAGATGACGGTATGGCCTACTCAAATGGAGGAGACTTGGATGATTAGGGATGAACTCTAAAATGTGTAGATTCATTCCAGATCAGAGTAAGAACATTTTGTACTTAAATTGCACTTCAAAACACTACTAATATTCATTTGAACTCCTGAGGAATTACCCACATTTTACTGAGGAGAAAAGCGAGGCACAGACAGGTTAAACAGCTTGCCAAAAGTCACACAGCAAAATCTGGAGCGAAGGTTTCTTGACAACCAATGCTGTGCTTTACTCACAAGACTATCCCTCCTGTCTGAAGACAGTCTGAGTATTTCCACAATTGCCATCAGTGTGGAAATACCGTGAAAAAAACCTCAGCCAGGGTATTGATGCATGAAGATGAAAAAGAATGGATACAAAGTTAAACAATATGAAATTTGAAAGAAGGTTTTATTTTGAGTTTTGAACATTTTAAAGATGGAATGATATTCTTAATTAGTTTTTCTTAATTTACCAAAACAAAAAAAGGGTACCTAGAGTAAAATCCTCACCCATACTCAAGCTCTGGATTAAAGGTGCCAGACTGGTGTAAAGGCATCTGAAAAACCCCATTTCTAGATGGACAGGATTCCCCTGACACAGGTGCTGCAGGTGATATCCATTAAGCTGCCTCCTGAGCACTGGTTTGAAAGCCTCAGTGCAGAAGGTATGCAGGAGATAGGGCTGGAGATGGAAGCAGTATGTCAGGGTGGGGCCAGAGCACACAGTGCTATGGAGATTTTAGACAGTACTGGGGCCCATAGGCAGCCCAGGGAGGCTGCCATAACTTAAGATGGACTCCCAAGGCCGTCTCATATACGCCAGAGGACTCTTCTGCCCCCAAAATGGACCAGGACTGGTAGGATGCTGGAGGCCGAAATTCACTGAAGTCCCCCAGCTTCCCTGAATTGCGAGTTCTGTGTCTCAGAGATACAGCACAAAATCTCACTCCTGGAGTTGTTCCACAGCTCACCGTGATAGCATTAGATTTTAAACAAAATCAGTAATTGTCCATTTCTCTTCCCACCTGAAACTAGTGAAATAGATTCTTCAGGGTTACCAATCAAACTTAATGAGAGAGAATTTAATACACATGATTTACTGCTCTCGTAGATAGGGCTTTTGCTACCAATTTTATATAGCAATGAATAAGGAATTTGTGTTAATCTTCATCAGCAAACATAATTTCATCCGTATCCATTATAAAATTCAGCTTCTAGAGTTATTCAGGGCCAGTCCTGCAAACACATGTGCTTAACTTTATCCATGTGGGTAGCCTCATTAACCCCACATGCATAAATGTTTTTGTCTCATGTGGTATAACTCCACTGGGAACACTCGGAATAAAAATAAGTGCATCCATACGTGTTTGCATAATCAAGATATTTGAAACAATTAGTATCTTAAAAATAAAATATAATGAGTGCAAGTATTTAAATCAAAGAAAAATTTTTAAACTGCTTCAAAATAAACCAATATTATCCATCCAAATTTAGGAAAATATCAGTCTAATCTTCCCTACCCGACAAGCTAGCTGGCTATTGTATCCTTTTCTTGGATAGATCAGCCAGCTATAAGCTTCAAATCATGTAACTTTTTAGTTATTAGGAAAAAAAAAGAAGGAAAAATCTTTTGGGGACCCCTCAATCTTAGAAACCACTTTTCTGTATGGAAAGGAAAGAGGTTAACAAACAAATGATTCTTCATTTTTGCTATGCTTTCACATCATAGTAGATGTATTGCTGTAAAATCCACAGAAGAGAGTATTGTAACTGAGCTGGAGCTTTGGGCTGAGGAAGCTGGTTTTAAAATATTTTCCATTCAATTATTTATATTATATTAAAAAAAATAATAGTTTTACCACAAATTCCCATATTTCAAAGCTCACATAGCTCTAACACTGGGGTTATCTTGTTTGGCATGAGAACAACTCATGTCTACATTAAAGCTGGAAGCTTAGAAGTGACATAAACAGGCCTTTTTCTACAAAGATAAAAGGCTAGGCTTTAAAGAATTTTATATTTATAGATAAACGTTTCCATAGTAATCATTACAGTGAAACTTGCTGGTGTCAGCAGTCCTTTGCATACAAAAATGGCTTATATTCAAATTAGCTGGAATCACAGAATTCCAGCTTCTACCTGAAAGAAGAACTTATATGGAAAGTCCACAGAAATCTGTGTGTGGGTATGACCATTATTTTGTCAAGAATAAGAGAGGTAGCTGTGTTAGTCTGGATCTGCAGAAGCAACAAAGAGTCCTGTGGCACCTTAAAGACTCACAAAAGTATTAAAGCATAAGCTCTCGTGGACTAATACCCACTTCGTTGGATGTGGGTATTAGCCCATGAGAGCTTATGCTTCAATACTTTTGTTAGTCTTTAAGGTGCCACAGGACTCTCTGTTACCATTATTTTGATTATCCCTTCGCTCTTTGCCTCCATACCCACACTCAGCAGCACGCAGCAACAGGCATACTGTGAGGAACAACCCCTTAGTGACAGGGAAATGAATTAGATGATCTAGTAGGGCTTTTCAATCTCTAATTTGTATGACTGTGAGATATATGAATAAACACACTGAAGAAAAAATGTCAGAGAAAAGATACAGGGATGACCCAGATGACCATAGTACAAACAGAGTTCTAACTTTTATTGGTATAGAATATAGTTACAAATCCAGACCCCAGTTCATCAAGGTACCTAATTTTAGATATGTAGGGTGAAATCCTGGCCCCACTGCAGTCAATGGCAAAACTCTCATTAACTTCAACGGGGCCAGGATTTCATCCTTAAAATTCAGCAGGTACTTAACTTTAAGTACATGAATAGCCCCATTGACTTGAGTCAGCCATTTGTTTACAAACCTTGCAGAATCAGGGCTCCTTCTGTGTGATTCCATGCGATGTGATAGAGTGGCCTGTGAAATGAAGGAATGGTTGTTTAAAACAATGCAGTTATTATAGTACTCCTGTAAGGTGAGCTTCAGAGTGCAAATTCCTGGAGTTTTCTACAACGCTCAGCTTGGTTTGACTAATAAATTTAAAAAAAAAACTTACATAACACTTTCCTCCTAGCGCACTGGCAGGCAATTAAACGAATGGGAGAAAAGCATCATGATGCTCCTTTTCTACAGATGGGGAGATGAAGACTGGGAGAGGTGAAGTGACTTCCTCAGGGAAACATTAACTCACGGACAGACAGGAATGGAATCCAGGTCTCCCCACTTCTAGGCTTACAGTGGGTCAGACGCATCAGGCTGCTTGTACACTTAAGCCCTGAAGAAAAACACTGAACAATATTGTTTGAGCTGTGTGAATATAAGAACGGTGTACGAGGGACAATAGGTCCACCAAGCCGCTGGGGGTGGTGGGGAGCTACTGCCTCTCTGAATGGCCTTAATCACACCTTCCGGTCACGGGGAATTAGGGTAGGGAGGTGTGCCGGCCAGAGTCTGTGGCATGCCCCTCAAGCAGGGGAGTGCTGGCCAGAGTCTGTGGAACGCCTCTTAGGCAGGGGAGCGCCGGCACGAGTCAGTTCCCATTCCCGGCCAATGGGAGCTTAAGGAAGCAAACCACGGCCAATGGGAGCTGTGAGCATCTGAACCTACAGCCACTCGGGTAAACAAAACGTCTTGCAGCCAGCCAGGGGCTTACCCTGGCCAAGCCACAGAACAAGTTTGGGAACCCCTGGCCTATGGACATCATACCTGTCCATCCTGGCTAATAGCCATTGATGGACCTATCCTCCATGAACGTATCTAGTTCTTTTTTGTACGCTTTTATAGTCTTGACCTGCGCAACATCCTCTGGCAAGGAGTTCCACAGGTTGACTGTGCGTTGTGTGAAGAAACACTTGGCTTTTATTTGTTTTAAACCTGTTGCCTATTAATTTATTTTGCTGACCCTTAGTTCTTGTGTTATGAAAAGGAGTAAATAACACTTCCTTATTTACTTTTCCATATCAATCATAATTTTATAAACCTCTATCATATTCCCCCTTAGTTGTCTCTTTTCCAAGCTGAAAAGTCCTAAGAACATAAGAAAGGCCATACTGGGTCAGATCAAAGGTCCATCTAGCCCAGTATCCTGCCTACCGACAGTGGCCAATGCCAGGTGCCCCAGAGTGAGTGAACCTAACAGGTAAAGATCAAGTGATCTCTCTCCTGCCATCTATCACTCCCCTCTGACAAACAGAGGCTAGGGACACCACTCCTTACCCAGCCTGGCTAATAGCCATTAATGGACCTAACCTCCATGAATTTATCCAGTTCTCTGTTAAACCCTGTTATAGTCCTAGCCTTCACAGCCTCCTCAGGCAAGGAGTTCCACAGGTACTGTGCACTGTGTGAAGAAGAACTTCCTTTTATTTGTTTTAAACCTGCTGCCCACTAATTTCAATGGGTGGCCCCTAGTTCTTCTATTATGGGAACAAGTAAACAACTTTTCCTTATTCACTTTCTCCACTCCACTCATAATTTTATATACCTCTTTCATATCCCCCCTTAGTCTCCTCTTTTCCAAGCTAAGAAGTCCTAGCCTCTTTAATCTCTCCTCATTTGGGACCTGTTCCAATCCCCTAATCATTTTAGTTGCCCTTCTCTGAACCTTTTTTAATGCCAATATATCCTTTTTGAGATAGGAGACCAAATTTGTACACAGAATTCAGGATCTGGGCGCACCATGGATTTGTATAAAGGCAATAAGATATTCTCTGTCTTATTCTCTATCCCTTTTTTAATGATTCCTAAAATCCTGTTTGCTTTTTTGACTGCCGGTGCACACTGCATGGACATCTTCAGAGAACTATCCACGATGACTCCAAGATCTTTTTCCTGATTCGTTGTAGCTAAATTAGCCCCCATCATATTGTGTGTATAGTTGGGGTTATTTAAAGTTATTATTTAAAGTCCAAATCTTTTAATCTCTCCTCATATATAAACAGTTCCCTATTCCTAATAATTTTTGCTGCTCTTTTCTGAACCTTTTCCAATTGTAGAATGAGAACAATGTGGGTGAGTGCATGCATGTGTGTGCACGTATGTGAAGGAGAGAGTCATTAATCCTCCTTACTCAGTGGTAATCAAACCCCTCCCTCACATTCTTTCAAAGGAGTAAGTCTGAGCAGATTTCAGTTAATATACAAATGTTTTCATTGTAATCCACTCACTAGTACCTGTCACTGTCAGCACCTCTCTCCAAAGAGGAGTCTCTTATTCTGTTGCTCTTGGCACAAGACTCTGATGCTCACAAGAGATTGCTTTCATAAGGAGCTCTGTGTGCACATTCAATAGCCATTTACCCAGGTTTTTATAATATCTTTGGAGACACATATCCAGTTGTTTGGCTGCTGAAAAGCTACCGAAGTCTGGCACTTTCACTGGCAGAAAAGTAACCTCCAATAAATAATGAAACTATTTTGCACGGGGAGATGTTTGTGTTAACACCTAACAGAAGGGAGGGAACTGGGCAAGCAAGGGTGGCTGTGTTTCAACAGGTTGCCCCTGGCAGGCCTGCATGCTCTAAAGTGACTAAGCGCTGTGTGTCGTTGGCAGGCACTTTTGGAACATTGGTTGTATTGGCTACATTCAGCCTCATGGAACTCCACAGAAGTGTCTGTAGCTGGCCATTGTTCTCAGGTATTGCCATGGAGCATTAAAGTCCATGTTAAACAGAGGGCAAGATAGGAAAATTAGAAGAAATCCTAGGGCCTGTGTCCATTCACAGTATGGCACTTTTTAACAGAAAGCTACTTGATGTAACAGGGCCTCCTGTCTCCTCACTCCAGTGAACTCATTTTAATTGTATTATCTCTTTTAGAAACACACAAGACACTATGTTACACGGATTCCCTCACTCACAAGAATACCTCATTCAAAAGAGATTACAGTGTAATCATTTTCAGTACACAGACCCTGGGAGATATAGGTCTAGATTTGCTCCCTACTCAAAGAGGTTATACGGGGAATTATGGAGCATAGCGAGCTGCCCAGAAAACTCTCCGCCTACAAATACAGTTTTCAATGAGAGGTGCTCAGCAGTGAGTTTCTTCCAAACACTGAAGGTGAAAACACAGGGGTGGCATAACACTGGTCTAGCACTAAAGCATGAAGTCAGATTCTCAGTGCCTATAAATTATGGCTCTGAGCCAAAGCTGGAAGTCAGTGGGCTTTGGATCGGACTGTATGATTGGACAGGTAAATGACTAATCCTTTTTGAATTCCAGATATGGCACGCTTTAGAGACACCAACTAATTGAGACTCACAAGACCACTGTGAGATAGGGAAATATCACCATTTTATAGATGGAGAAACAGAGTCAGAAGGTTTAAATGATTTGCCTAAAGTCACCCAGATAGGCTGTGGCCGAGCAAGGGAAAGAATTCTCAGATTTTCCTTACTTCCGCTTCTAATGGTTTAGCTATAATGCCATCTATTTTCATGCAACTCCATAGCAACTATGAAAGCAATTCTGAGTGAACCCAGTGTTTCAACAGTTTACACTTCCTGGAGGCTACCTACATTTCTGGGTACAATCCTGGTGTAGTGTCAGTGTGGACTCAAACAGCTGCCACGTTTCACCCCTTGGGGTGAATACCAGCAGAGTGTATACACTCATTGGAGGGGAAAACCCTATTTCTTAACAGATACCACACAGTGCTATCTGATATACAATCATTTCCTTCCATCATTATGAATAGGAAATGTCTATGGTATCTGTCAGTACATGGTGATTTTTGATGATGACTATGTATGCTTGTGTGTATAACATTTCTAAGTATCAGACACTATAGTGAATTACCTTATAGCTCACATTCTAATCCCCCTTCTTCCTGTTGCTCAGCTTTCTGAAATAGATTTTGGGCTGAAATTTTCCATGTTTGATCTCAACCCAAAGTGACTTTTTTTTAAAAACACAGAACATTTGAGCAAAATCTGTTCAGCCATTTCTATGTTTTGAGAGCAGGATTAAAAAATACAGTATGTTTTCGGTGTAATTTTTTCAAAAATGTCTGAAACTTCAAACTTGATTTACTCATGATTTTATAACCCTCACTGAAGAAACAGTTAAAATTTGAAGAAAATTGGTTGAGCTGTTTTAAAGTATGAATATTTAAAAGGACCTTGATTGTGGATTTTTTTTTACAATATTTTTAAATCAAGTGTTTTATGCCACCCTTATCATATAATAGTTTAGAATTTCGTTATGGCATGAGTTAATTATGCTTGTGTTAAGAGTACTTTACAAAGAAACAATGCATGAATAGGCACAGAATAGAGAAGTAACTGCTTTATTGCTCTGAAAAACCATTTAAGATGGTGTGAATAAGACCAAACAGAGATGCAGCTCATTTACAGCTTCTTGCAGCACCACATAGTGGCAAAAATATAGCAAGTCTCCCACTGGAATATATTTGTTTTATTGCCTTAATTTTCTGACTTTTTTCTTCTCTCCATGGATAGTCCCTTTTCTTATTTGTACTTAGGGATGGAACTTTTCACTTTAGATGCTAAGTTAACACAAAGTTAAGATATAAAATCAGGAATTTGAAAATGGTAAGGGGCCAAATCTCAATGGAAATATGCAGATTTGTAATAGCTGCGGACCTGGCCCAAGGTTTCTAATGCACAAGTGACTCAGCAACATTTCACAGATGAAGTATTTTGCACTAACCCATTCTTTAAAAATTAAACTTTAATACATTACTATTGATAACATTTGGGTAGAAATCTTGGCCCATTAAAGTCCATGACAAAATCTCATTGACTTCAACAGAGGATTTTACCTTAGTTCATGGGGCAAATGAGGAGGGAAATGGGGGGAAAAAAAATCTCTGTCTATATCTAGCTCAAAATGACAAAGTGGAATGAGAGGTAAAATAGATCAGGCCTGGTCTATTTTACCTGGCTTTTTAACCATAATAACAAGGTTTGGTAGGGATGTGTTTTATTAAAGACATATAGTTATATGAGTACAACCAGAGATGCAAGTAAGCTGGTACACCCCAGTACGGCATACTGGCAAAAGCAGGTGCACCGTACCAGGGACCAGCTTCTCCAGGCGGCAATCTAAAGGGCCTAGGGATCCCAGCAGCAGCTTGGGCCCCAAACCCTTTAAATTGTCGCCAGAGCCCCACTGCCAGAACCCAGGGTAGCAGTGGCGGGGCTTGGGTGGTGATTTAAAGAGCCCAGGGCTCCTGACGCTGCTACCACCCTGGGCCCTTTAATTTGTTACTGGAGTCCCGCCACCACTACCCCAGGCTCTGGCAGCAAGCGGGACCCTGGGGGCTCTGTCAGCAATTTAAAGGGCCCAGGGCTCCACTGTGGTAGTGCCTGGCCCTTTAAATCACCAACTGAGCCCCCAGATGCCGCTGCTACTCCTGGGCTCCGGCAGCAGGGCTCAGGTGGCGATTCAAAGGGCCTTGGGCTCCCACCGCCATTACCTTCCGGGGCCCTTTAAATCGCCACCCAAGCCCACTGCCAGAGCCTTGGGGTAGCAATAGTGGGGCTCCGGTGGTGATTTAAAAGGCCAGGGCCTCCCTGCTGCCATGACTGCAGCAGAACCCCCGGCCCTTTAAAGCTCTGCCAGAGCCCGGAGCCCTGGGGTAGCGGCAGCAGCAGCAGCTGGGAGGCTCCAGGGCTCTGTTGGTGATTTAAAGGACCTGGGACTCTGCTGCAGTAGTGGCAGCTAGAGCCCCGAATCGCCCCCAAGCCTCAGGGCTCCCAGCCGCCACTGCTGCTGGTAGCTCCGGGGGTGATTTAAAGGATCCGGGGCTCCCAGTTGCCGCTACCGCAGCCAGAGCCCTGGCCCTTTAAATCCTGATTTAAAGGGCCTGAGGATTTACAGACCCCTCCTCTTCCGGTTGGGACCACGCCTTTCCTGGGTGAGGCCCCACCCCCTGCTCAGGACACCAGAGTACTGGTAAATCCTTTAAATTACTTTCACCCCTGAGTATAACCCTTAGGGCTTGGCTACACTGGCACTTTATACCACAATAAATCCTCCCAGAGTGCTCCACCTTACTACCCGTCCACATTGGCAAGGCACGTAGAGCGCTCTGACTCCCTGGCTGGAGTGCTCCTGGTACTCCACCTTGCAAGAGGATTAACAGCTGTTGCATATTAGGTGAGATGCTGCAGCTCCCGTGTAAACAGGTAGTAACATTACTGCGCTCTGATTGACCTCCGGAAACACCCCCTAATCTCCTTAAGTCAAGTGGCCTCTCTTCCCTGTGTTTTGAACTCGGCTGGAGGAATGCAGAAGTGCCTAGTCAGAGGTCCGTTTCAGACAGCCGGCAGCTTATCTGCAACGGGGCAAAGCAACAAAGCAAACATTTACCAAGTGAGTGAGAGAGAGGCAGGGTGGTTGGGGGGGGGTCTGAATTTACAAGATAGCGTGCCGACACACTATCAGCACTCCAAAAGCCCACTCTCTCCCCCCCACCCACATACACACAACACACTCCACCCCACTCCCCTTGTTTGAAAAGCAAGTTGCAGCCACTTGAACACTGGGATAGCTGCCCATAATGCACTGCTCACAATGCCGCTGCAAGTGCCACAAATGTGGACACACCAGAGCACCTGCAGCTGACAGTGTGGACAGACTGGAGCGCTCTCCGAAGGTGGTTTAACCCAAAGCGCTCTACAGCTGCAAGTGTCGCCAAGCCCTTAGCGTGGACAGTATTACACCAGTATACATGTTCCTTGTAGTGGTATAACTAATTCTCCTTCCATACAGGAATAAGACATATCAGTTCTAGGTGCCTGTATACCAGTGTAACAGTGTTCATCATACTAAGGAGGGGTTGTACCACTTTCGCTATGCTGTCATAATTACAGTGATACAACTTGTGTGTGTAGATAAAGCCTAGAACATTTCCAAACTCCATCTGTTTCTCAATAAGTTTCCTGGGAGATTCCTGGACATTCTCACTCCCCAAAATTCATTTACATGTCAAATAAACAAGATACAGCAGATTTCTCCCTGTCCTTTGGCATCTCCTCTCTCTCATTTTAATCTGAATCAGCTGCAGTGGCAACTGCAACTCCCTGGCAGGGCTGTTCCACTAGACCTATTGAAGGACTAAGCCTTCAAGCTTACGAATAAAGCCTGTTGTTTATGTGCCATTCATTCCAGGACAGTCTGCCACAGGCCGATGGCTGACCATTCTAGCAGCAGGAACGCTGTAGTTAAGCAAGTGCCAAGTGTCAGTTTACTCAGGATGCATCTGACAAAAGGACAGTCCTGAACAATTAGTGTGCAATTGTTTTGATTTTTCAGCACTTATAATGCTTTAGCAGCTTCACAGTTATTTGAAATAATATTTCACAGAATGTGCCACCACCTACAATCACTGACATGAGTGAGGATCCAAAGAAGCATGTAAGGACTATGACTATGTGAAAATATAAAGCAGTTCATATTCAGCAGACACCAGCAAGCAACATCCAAACGTGCAGAAAAGGAAAACCTTGAATGAAAAATGAATGGGTATGAATAATATTCTAGTGAATATTATTAAAATATTCAGTTTCTTTTTTCCCTTTAGCAACACAAGTCAAACTTAAAACCAAGACTGATCACAAGTGTGTTAAGAATCATGGGCCACAACCTGAGCAGAAATAAATTGACGCATCTCTCCTGACATCAAAAAAGATCAGCTGCTGGTAATCAGTGTGAGGTGTAGACCCAATGCCCCATACTCCCTTAATTCTGCTATACAAAGTTTACAGAAATCCACAAATCAATGCTGCTAAGCATTACTCATTTTAGTTTTATCAGTTTTCCTGCAATAAACACCTTTGACTATTTGATGTTTTCAGGTTGGGATTATTTGAGTTTAATATGTGTTACATGATTACATCTGCTAGAACATATTAAAGATATCTTGAGTGATTTTAAGTCACAACAGCAAGCCAAGGCCTTTGTTGCTACAATCTTTGATGTCAACAGAAGAATGCATTTACTAAAGTCAACCAAAAGAGTTCAGTTTGCTCTGATTTAGCAATTCAGATTAGCCTTTTAATGAAGTGCTGTCAATGCACGGAACTTTAAAAGCAAGTATTTGAAACATACTGAAATCTTATCAGTGTTCACACTTAAAAAATGTCACCTGTGTCTCCCCCACTTGGCTAGCTTACTCTTTTGAGAGCACATGCTTTTTCAGGATGACACAATTAAAAAGCAAAGCAGAGTTTTCCTAATTGGGCAGGAAGGATTCGCTGAAGATGATTCCACTGATTTTCTTCTCTTACCTTTCTCAGGGACATAAATTGAGTGGGCTTTTCTTATAAAAACAATAATGATTTAAAACACATATAATAATGTCATCTCAGTAATACATTAAGGATCAACTTTGAACAGATTTCCACTCTATGCAACCCCACTGACTTGCACAGGCTATAAAATCAACATACCATTTAGTTCATATAGACAAGACAGAATCTTGTGATTAAGCACTGAACTGGGATTTAAGAGTATTCCTAAATTCAATTTCTAGCTTTGCCACAGATTTCCTACGTGATCTTAGTCAGACTACTTAATTTCTCTGTGTCTTAATTCTCTAGCCTTAAAATGGGAATAATACTTTGCTCCTCTGACTTATGGATTTACTTTAAAGCTTTTGGGGGCAAGGACTGTCTCTAACTTTGTGTTTATACAATGCCTAAAAGTGGGGACTGATCTCAGTTGAAGTCTCTACCATATTACAAATAACTAATTTATAGCTCTTATTTTCAATGCCCTTTACAAACATTAGCCAGTTAACCCTCACAATGAGGACAGTGTTTGGAGCAAATACTGTAATTTAAGGAACTGTAAGTTTCTAGTTTTAGTTACCCATATAATAATAAATACTAGTCATCTACATTGCTCCTAAATGTTCCAATTTACAGTGTGTTATTTCTATGGTTTTGGGACCCCACTATAGTTCATACTAGCATTTTATAGGGGCTTTCTTCAGTTGTGCAGAGACTTCATACAGAATCCATCAACACCTTTCCCTGACTGGCCAATGCCCAGTTGCACCAGAGAGATGCAGTGTGTTCCTGGCTCATAATGACTATGGAGCAAGACAGCCAACCAGGGAACGCAGTCAAAACAATGTTTCCTGCATAGGAATGCCCCGATGTAAGCCCATGGCCAAATCCAAAAAGCCAAGGTTAATTTACTGCGTTTTAGTTAAGTTACATTACTATTATTTTAATATTTCTTCTGAAAGAAGCAACACTATTAAATGTGATACTGCACATTATCCACCATGACTGCTGTCACCCCTGTTCGGATACACCCTCCCACAGACCCTGAAAGCCAAAGCCCCTTGTTGCCTGTTAACTACTGAGAAGAGATTACAGTCCAAACGTTACTTTCCAAGTTCTGTGTCACAATTATTTACTGCACAGAGCCATGTTTTTAAATCTGTGTTTTAATTTCCTATAATCTCAGCTCCTCGCATGATTATGTGGAATTTCATTTACTCTACTTGTTCTATTTTAAAAGGGGTGAAGTCATCTGTGCTGGAAACTATGACCTGATTGAAAGCACTGAAATGCTGCAATGTCTCAGACACAGCTCTGGCACATGAACATGAAGAAGTATAAATTAAACTCTTCTGCGGACATTTGATCTCTTGCTATGAAAAGGGATATTATGCTTCCTCTGTTTAACAGTATTTTTGATCCACTGTGAAAAGAAGCCTGTTTGCACACCCCCACCTCACTCTAAATGGCACTGCAAATTAAACTCAAGCACGTAGCCCTACAGCCTATATTATAGATGGTGAATCAGGGGATGTTAATGCTGACTATAACAGATTAATTGACTCTATGACACAATCTGAACATCACCAGTGAAACTAAGGTTCTTCAGTGCCAAGCCTGCTGATGCAGCAGGGATTCTGGTTTCACAACCCATCTTTTGGTCATGAATGCCACAGCGGAAAGCAGGACAGCATGTTATTCAGTTAACAAATTATAGCTCGAGATTATCCATAGAAATTCTGGGGTCCCATCTGGGATGAGGAAATCAATTACGGACATCCTTTCCTTATTCAAGGGGATCTCCGGTCTCTCTCAACCTCTAATATACTTCTAGCAAGCACTGCCTTTATTATTCCTGAATTCCTACAGGTATATCAAAAGTGGAATGCTAATTCAACATTAATGTGAACTTCTGCATCAAAAAGAGTCTCTCTAAAGTTAATTGTCCTAGGTTAGGTCTTCATTGCAGAGTTAACTGGAGCGATCCGCACTTGAGTTAACTACACTAAAGTAAGCCTAGCTTCACTAAGGGTATATCTACACTACCCGCCAGATTGGGTGGAGGCAGAGTCAAGGGGCAGCGGCAGCAGTTGACTCACCACAGCAAAGACACTGCGGTGAGTAGGTCTAAGTACGTCGACTTCAGCTACGTTTTTCTTGTAGCTGAAGTTGTGAAACTTAGATTGATCTCCTCCTCCACCCTCAACCCCGCAGGGTAGACCAAGGCTGAGAGTGGCCACACTGCAAAATAACAGCTGCACAGTGCTTGGGTTACCTTCACAGAGTGACTGTGTTAGCAGCTGAGGAGTTGTGTTAACTTGAGTTGTATCCTAAACCCCATCAGGCCAGCTAACTTCAGTTAAAAGCATCACTACACTCGAGTTAAGGATTTGCATGTGAGGATGAGACTCAAGGTAGGGGTAACACTTGAGTTGTAACTCAAGTTAACTCTGCACTGAAGACATGCCCTTAGTCATTTCTCTAGCAAAGGTTCTCAATTTACAAGTGAAAGGACACTTAGTAAGAGTTTCAAAAGCACTCTGCTTCCACTGAAGTGGGTCATAAAACCCCCACTGACTACAGTGGGAATAAAATGAGACCAATGTCTGAGTGTTTTTGTAAATCACATCTGTACTGTCTAAGTCTCAGCCCTGCACAATCAGCCTGGGCTCTGAGATCCAAGCTGGGTTATTTCCACAGAGCCACCAGGAACACATATTCTACAGGATAAATTCCATTCTCAGTTACACCTATGCAACCTTCCAATTATTCCATAGACTCCAGATACCCTAGAGGTGTGATTTCCAAGTCATGTACACATACTCGGGCTAGCTCTCATCAAGCTAGTATGCTAAAAATTGTACTGTAGCTGGGGTAGCATGGGCAGTGGCAACAGCATACTGGGTAGCCATGTCAAGTATGTGGCCATGGGGTATGGGTGAGTTTATAGTCTGCACAGCTAGCCTATGCTGCCACTTTTTGCAGCCATTCTATGCAACCTACACTACTATTTTTAGTACACTGCCTCAATGAGAGCTACCTCAAGTATGTCTATGAGAATCACACACTTCAACTCCTTAGTGCCATACCTATGTGCTGCCCTTGTCTTCAGTGGGTTTGCATAGATGTAACTGATTGAACCTTAGGAAACAAATCTGTTGATGCATAAGAAGAGCTCCAACTTATTCCTGTTTATTTGTGCTGGCTCCTGCAGGGCCAACAGGAACGAATGAGGATGGCCTAGAATGATAGCAACCAGCACTAGCAAAAGAAAAGACATTGGAAGAACCACCAAAATGCACATACCTTTCAATGTAGAGCCTCTCTGCTCTGGTCACTTTACAGAGTAGCAGCACTCCAGCTTGTTTTTGCTTGGTTCAAAGGACAAGTCCATCGATCAGACACAGGCAGGCAGGGAAAAGCCCAGCAAAGGAGAAAATAAACAGTCTCAGTGTAGAGACTCTGGTGAAAGGACCAAGCAGTCAGGTTCTTAGTACTTGTTGGTCAGAGTTTGGTCTCGGAATCTCCGGGTTTCCTCACAGCCCTATAGGAGCCAAAAGGAGGGAAAATGACTCTTCCTTTCTAAGAGCAACTCGGCTACATCCCATTCCTGTGAATGTACCTCCCTTGATGAGCCCATGTGGGATCTTCTCTTTCCAGTTAGCAGTCTGAGTAGCTTCTTCAGGCAAGGGCAGCCCCTTTGCTTGGTTAACCCTTTAAATGACTTAACAACCCCTCCCTGCCAGAGGGGGCTGCTAGTACTCAAGCTGACTGAGAATTTTCAATTGGAAAATTGGGTTTTCAACTACATGAGATTTTTCAAGAATGTGTCTGCATTCGTCAAAAAAGTCTCTATGTCACTGGAAAACTGAAAAGTAAAAATTTTCAGACATAAGCTGAATATTTTTCAGTGAAATGGCTTTGTTCAGTTTTTCCACAAAAAGGTAACATTTTCTGCTGGATATCCCCCCCCCCATTTTCTTTAACTAGCCCTAGTTAGTACACCCCTTCACAAGAGCAAGGAAAAAACCCATGTCTCTCCACCATTTCACAGCACAAGAGTTCAACATTGTAGTGCTCTGCCACTGTTGTGCCTTCATACTGGGAGTTTCAAAGGAGCCAAAAAGTATTAGGCACCAAAATCCCAGTGAGTTTCAAAGGGACTGAAGGAGATTAGGCATACAACTCTCACTGAGTTTCAATGGGAGTTGAGTATCTAACTCCCATAGGCCTCTTTTAAAATCCCAACTAAAGGATTAAGGTTGCAGAGACAAATGCCACTTCATGACCCAGGCATTAGCATCTTTTGCGACTTTTGGCCCTATCAGGATGTATGTATTTGGCGACTAGTATGAACTTGTTCCCACTTGACAGTTGAACACTCTTTGATTATTGAGTACACATTCTCCTAAGGAAATAGATTTCGGCATAGACAGAGGACTAGGTGCTCATATTCCTCTGATTTATGGAGCAGAACTGCTCCAGGTCAACTTTCTGAGCCTGATTCTGAAGTCAGGACTATACAAGACTAGTTGGCCACACAACTTCCATTTGAGAGTTTAGACAGCTATTTCACAAGCTTTTAACCAACACGTGTCTGTAGGCTTTATTCTAAGTAAGATTATGTAGGTGAGCTGCTGTGGTGACAAGACTGGACACAAACCTTCATGAGTTCCCAGAATGCTTTTTTGTGACAGGGATAGACATATCTATTAAGGGTTGATTTTTGTTCACCTGCAGCTAGAGAGTCTTTTTCTAAGGAGTATGCTAGAGAAGGTTCAACCTTTACTAATGGCATGTATAGTAGGGTTGACTATTTACCCTGGCTCTATTAAGGATTACAATAGGGCTGCTAACTTCTCTAAGCAAAAACATCAATCTAAACTAAAGATGACTAAATCTTCTACATAAGTGGAAGTAGATTGGATACAGAACTGAAGGATTTTGGTTTTGATCCCATGGCAGAGCTATACACCAACAATTTCAGTTTAAGAGTCTCCTCTTGAAATGTGGCGGGTGCTCTTTGTGATTCAAACAACATTATCTGGAATTAGAACAAACCACAAGATGTGAATAAAACTGTTTTCACTCCAACTCTGGGAAAGAGGAATCTACTAAAAAACTTTCATGAAATCCAAGATAGTAAGGTAAAGGGCTGCACCTAAACAATCTAAAAGCTCATCTACATGGGACATAGGGTATACATTAATTTTGGAAATTTCATTGACAATTCTGAAGTCAATGTAAAATGTATGGAGCCATCAAGTCTGGGAGTCAGGATATCTCCTCTCCCTCCTCCGCCCCCGTGCCAGTTCTACTATGGAGTAGAAGTTTTTGTTGCCCGCCTTCCACATGTTCTTAGAACCTACAGCAGGAAGGGAGACATTCAAACCAAATTTCCAGCTTCAGTATCTATGTGGTGCTGGGCCAAATCGATTTTTTCTACGTAGTGCTGACAATATGAAAGAAAAGTTAACCAGCAGCCAGAGTGCCTGAACCCTTTACTCGAGGAAAAAGTTCTCACCTATGGTCACAGGTTATTCTGACTGGGACTCTGAACTGTGACAGCCTAACTGAGGCTCATTTGAATTTGGGTTCAAATAATAATCCCTCCTGGGTTTCCCCCAGGTGGTAACAAATTCATATGCTAAAGTGCATATTGCAAGTAATTTTGCCAAGTGCAAATTACCCCCTAGAAAAGCATCTGCTCGAGGCTCGTTTTCTGCATGTAGAACTCAAGTATCTTCAGAGGAGAAGAATATGATTATATTGGGATAGGAACTTGTAGATACACCATTTATCTCCTTCACCCACTGCCCCGGACACCGTCCTTGACAGTCCATACCAGTCACCCTCCCTGTTAACCAGAAAGAACATCCACTTGCCCCTCAATGGGGCTGATGACACAGTGAAAGCCAGTTCTGTTCAGAGCTGCTGTATATGCTACATCTGCCAATGCCCAGAAAAACAGAGATGACCCCTAAAGACAATTCACTGGGAGAGAAGTTCATCTCATGGAATGTTATGGGGACGCTGTATCAAGACTGTATCAGAGAAGATCACATAGACTGGACTCAAAGGAATCTCGCTCTCTCTAAATCACATAGTGCTTTACTCCCCACAAATCTCCACCAAAGCACTGCACGCAGTCTGTAAACCAAACCAAGTCCTTGAGGTACGCACCACCCAACAGCTACAGCAAATGAATGAGATCACCTTAGATCCACTGATATCTGTGTACGTCCCTCCATCTTACTTTCCTGCTGTCACGGTGCCCATCACTAGCACCATTAAACAGCACAGTGCTCTGCTTTCAGCATAAGAAGGAGAATGGAAGAGTTATCCAGCATCCTAGTGGTAATAGTCTCCCGCATAGCACGCGACTTAGATGGTCTTTCAGAAAGGCAGCTGTTCCAATAGGCAAAAGAGAGAGAGAGAGAGAGAGTGAGGCTGATGGTCAACAGCATTCTGGTCCCCATCCCCTCTTCCTTAAGAACTCAAAAAGAAAATGAGGAGTACATGTGGCACCTTAGAGACTAACCAATATATTTCAGCATAAGCTTTCATGGGCTATAGCCCACTTCATCGGATGCATAGAATGGAACACACAGAAGTAAGATGCATTTATATACAGTAGACTCGATTATCCAGGATGATAGGGAAAAAATTAATCCTGGTTAATAAAATCCAGGATAATCACCATCCATAGGAAATATGGGGAGGAAGGGTGGAGGGTTGATTCACCAGCCACCCTGTGCCGGGGGAGGGGGTGTTGATTCACTGGCTGCCCTGCGCCCTGGGTTTTTTTTCTGTGTGTGCTTGGGGCGGCAACAAAGCCAGAGCTGGCCCTGCAAGTTACGCGTATTTTTTTTGACATCCTGGTTAATCCACATCCTGGTTAACACAATCCTGGATAATCGAGAGTCTACTGTACACAGAAAGAATAAAAAGGTGGAAATTACCACCATCTAACTTCTGGGTGTTCCATTCTATGCATTCAATGAAGTGGGCTAGAGACCACAAAAGCTTATGCTGAAATAAATTGGTTAGTCTCTAAGATGCCACATGTACTCCTCATTTTCATTATGGATACAGACTAACATGGCTGCTAATCTTAAACCTTAAGAACTCAGTCTATCACATAGTCATATCAACTCATTTGGTTTTACCAATAAGCATCATGAGGTCATGAAAGATCACATCACACGCTCAGTCCATGACAATTTCACTATTATGCAAATCACACTCAATGCTGCCCGAAAAAGTGTTGGCAGCCTGCTACTGAGAAGTGCATGTGCAGAAGTTCTCATCAGAACATAAAGAAAAAGCCAGAGAAAGGGATGTCTTTAGCTTTTGTTTTGAATACAGAAAAGTGCCTTGTACGAAGGAAGAGGTCTCCAAGCACACCTCCTAGGGCAAGGCATAAAACTGCAGTTCCCTAGCTCAGTTTCCCTCCAACTATCAGGAATAACCTACTCACTCACAGAGTCTTTAAGCAATATTCCCCTTCTTCTGGGATCTAATGTATAAAACAACATTCAGCTCCCAGGAAAGTCCCTCTTTGGCCCCCTCTTTGGTTCAGGACTCCATGGTCCTCCTCAGGGCTGTAGGGTTGAAACCCTGGCCTCCCCAGCCTACAAACTCTCCCCTTAAGTTCACGGTTTGCACAGTTCTCCTTATGGACCTGTGCTCTAGCGGAGTTCTTCCTCTCAGCAGGCTCTCCTTGACTGGGCTAGGGGCCCCCCTTTTCATTCATTCTCCCACCCAGTTACCTGTCCAAGCTCTTGACCCTTCCCAGGTGGGTCTAATAACCCCAAACACCCATCTGGACTGCTTGGGAGAGAGGGGAACCTTGTCCTGCCCTACCAGCAAGGCTCCTGGCCCTAGTCTCTGAAAGGAAAAATGGCCTGTGCCTTCCTACTCCTTCCCCATCCCAGACACTAACTATTCCCTGGGATCATCTGCCTCTCACCCAATGTCCATTTCTATTATTCCTTCTATCATCCCTAGACAATTGGAATGGGGTAACTGCCCTTCCAGACTGCCTCCTCTGGCCCTAAAGCACACGTACCCCATTACACACCTGAATGGATT
Source organism: Dermatemys mawii (assembly GCA_007922305.1). Classification (NCBI taxonomy): domain Eukaryota; kingdom Metazoa; phylum Chordata; order Testudines; family Dermatemydidae; genus Dermatemys; species Dermatemys mawii. The sequence continues at coordinate 24,053,101 of ML677350.1, read as the reverse complement.
TAGCTGAAAAATTAAACAAACAACTAACGCATGTACTAGAAATGTAAAGCTTTAAAGTTCAAGTGGTGGTGCTTACATACTTGTTGCTTGACCGGTCACACAAATCACATGATATGGTTTTTGCTCCCTGATTTGCCCCAGACTTCCAAACTGTCATAGGAAAATAATTTAATATTCACTTTGCTCAACCATTCATGTGTACAAGTCTAAAATTCATCATTTATGTTTATTAAAATTCAGTTGCATGACTGTCCATGGAAAGAGAGCCTCGAATGGACACAAATGAAGCCAATGTTAATAAATATAAAGATTTAAATGAATATTTGCAGAGATGTTTTTGGAGCAATGATTCGGTTCTATTTTAAAATCTTCAGAAAGGTTTTTGAGGGATGTCTCTAAGAGAAGTCCAGTCTTATGGAATATATTTGTTCTGTAGACCACAGTTTTAATATTCTGGCCACTTTTATTCTGGCCATTATTTTTTTTTAAATGTGTTGCACCTTTTCTCTTTTAGAGGCACGTTAGTAACCATGTTGTTTCAGGATACAAAGGGCTACAGAGCATTGCCCATTCTGAATAAATCCTCTGAATGGAGCCTTTGTTTTCCAGGCTGTTTTGGTAGGAAATGGTTGCTATTTAGGTCTCCAAGAGGGAATATAAAACTATGCTCACCTAATCAAACAGACCAGTAAATACAGCAGTTAATCTGACAATTTCAAATTCCTGAATTTCATTTGGAGAAACAATTTAACACAATCATTTAAAGCCTGCATAAATCATACACCTTGGCTTAAGATGCATAATTTGTTTTAATTGTTTCAAACTCACAGTTTTAAGTGACATTTCCAGCAGCTGGACATTTAGTTGAAAACAAAAATGGAAAAAGGCAGACATGCTTCTAAAATATATCATCATCAGAGACATAAAAAGTAAATAAACAAACGGGGGGCTATCATACGAAAGGACAATATATTCCTATCATAGGTCTGTTAGATAAAGAATAATTGTCCCATATACTCTACCTAAGAGCTGTACATGGCTACAGTACCTCATGAGCCAAACTAGCTATTGTTCTCTCCAGCAACTGAATGTGCCTTCAAACTAACCTGCTCAGTGGATATGAAATTAAAAGTATGGCCTGTTTTGTTCAAGTTATTAACAGATTTAAAATAGCTTCATAAAGTTACCTTGAACAGATACTTAATGAGTACTTCAAGAACAAACGGGAGAAGGGGAAAAAATATGTGAACAAAATTTCCACCTGGTACTTAAATGCAACACAGAATGGCAAATTAAAACAAACAAACAAATAAACAAGCCTTCTCGTTTGGCTATACTGAATACAAGCTATAACTAGCATATTTGTACCTTATGCCTTTTCAGAACAATGGCAATAACCTCTTGGGTGCATGTCCTTGCAACACAGCAAGGTGCTTTGTCCAATGCTCACTGAGTTTTTAAAGCACCAGCCAAACTTTCTCTCTCTCCCTCTCTCTCTCTCTCTAAAAAAAGTTCCTGGCTTTTAAAAGAGCCATTGTCACTTCTGTTCTGACTGTTTATTTTACTGTCTCCTGCACAGCAGAGGGCATTCCACCTATAAAGAGTGATTATATAGCACTGGGACAATTTGAATACTCTAATCCATGCTAGTTAAAGTGTAGATAAATAAACTTTTACAGTGCCTGAGCTCCTACCCTCCTTGGAAATTATTGTTAATTTATTGAATCAATGATCCCAGAACAATAAATTACAATGCTTTTTGTTTTACTAAAGCCATCTTGCAGCATGTTTAAAAAGCACAGCTTTATAAATATTGCAACAGGCTAGGGGGAGATTTCCCACCAAGGCTTTATGTCTGCCCTATTATGCAAGAGATTAGACTGTAAAAGCAAAAACTTGAAGGTGAGGAGACACTGGGCAAAAAATAATCCTTAAATACAGAAATTGGCATGGTTGTAGCTTGGTCCCTTTTTGTCTGATTGTTTTAACTCATTCAGTACTGAAGATACCTCCATTACACTTCTTACATCCAATGTACTCTTTAAATGTTATCATTTCAGAACTTAGAGATTTGAAAGCACAAGGACCACAACCTGAGCTCCGTTTCACTGTAAAAATGAGCTCCATTAATTTCAGTGGAATTTTTCTGTATTTACACCAGTATAACCTAGATTAATCTTTTAAATTAATTTTCTTTTGAGGCAAAAAAGAATATATAAACACCAAACCACTTGGACACTTGGAAATGGCATCAACCTATTAACTACTATCCTCTCTCAGACCTCCTATTTTTCATGAAGATTGTTGATGTTGGAGCATTACTGGATCCTTTATGTAAGCTTGGCTTGTTACACAATGTGATAAACATAATGTAAAGCAGCCTGGACCAGGTGATGATGCAAACTTGGCCCAAACCCTCTGAGAACTCTGAGATGGGTGTGAGGAGAAATGGTTGCTGGCATTGGTGGTGGTGGTGACTGTTGGAGATATGGGAGTGGGCCACAATTGGTTGAGTCTGAAGCAGAACTTCCTGATTTACAAACTAAGAGCGCCATGTATTTTGATTTGCCCTCTGAATTTTTAACTCCTGGGTTTAGCAATGCTGCCAATTGCCAGATGGGCAGCCTCACTTCAGATTCTGCTGCCTCATCAGCTGGGGTCCATCCCAGGCTAGCTTCAACTGGCTCCTGCAGTGACGCAACACACTCAAGTTATTTCACCTTGCTCTATCTACTCTATGTCTGCTGTGCCATATGTGCCTTAGTAAAATACCTCGTTCATTACAGCTGCTGTGTCTGCTCAATGTGCACAGCACTATGCCTTTTTTTATCTCTGCATCACATGCCTGCTGGGCCTCATGTTCAGGCTTCCTGTACCAACCATGAGGTGAACATTTCAGTGGGATTACTTTTACCATGCACCTGATACGTTGCATATCTTGTGTAATTACTGGGGTTATTCTGAACCCCAAAACCCTAGGGCAGCAGTGGCACGCCCAGGGTATTCTGTCTTGGAGTCAAGCACTGTAGCTTCTTCAACAGCTAGGCCTTGTAGGCGCTAGGCCTGATGGGTCCCAATCACTACTCAGACATATTGTGGCTAAGGGAAAGATTTTTACTAGGGCTTGCAGGAAAAGGGGAAAGGTTGCAAATACTCTAAGCACAAAGGCTTAAATAGTTACAGGCAAAGTGTGCAATAGTAATTCTCGTTTGGGTCTCTAGGACAATCCAGTTGAGGCTCAGGGCTCTTTAGGCCTAATGCCAGAGCTGCCTTCTTCACTCCAGGCCATGGTTACACTGGCACTTTATAGCGCTATAAAGCCCCCACGAGCGCTATAACCTACTCCCCGTCCACACTGGCAAGGCACTAATAGCGCTATAACCGTAGAGTTATAGCGCTATTATAAATCCACCTCCTCATGGGGAATAAGGGCTGTAGCACAGCTGCTGTAGCGCTACAGCAAGAATGTGGACACCCACTGCGCTACAAGTAATCTCTGGAGATGCCTAGAGCCATTTAAGGCAATTGACGTCTCTTCCCTTTGTTTTGAACTCGGCTGGAGGAATGCGGAAGTACCTCTTTAGCGTTTCTTTCTTAACTCGGCAGATAAGCAATGCAAATGTTTAAGGAGGGAGCCTGTGTGAAAACAAAGCCTTCTGTGAACGGAGGCTCACTGACAGGCTTTCAGAAAAACGGAAAAACCACTGTCTCTCTCCCTCCACATACACACAACGCGTCCCCCCTCACCCCCCTCGTTTAAAAAGCACGTTGCACCCAGCTGAATGCTGGGATACCTGCCCTAATGCGCTGCTCTTAATGCCGCATTAAGTGCCCCAAATGTGGCCATGCTATACCGCAGGAGCATCTGAGTGTGGACATACAATAGCGCTATACATATTACTGTATAAGGGGACCGCTATAACCTATAGCGCTATAATCTTGTAAGTGTAACCATACCCCTAGTCTCTATTTAAACAAATAAGCATTTGCAGGTTTCCAAGCCAAGTTCAATTAGTATCTCTCATGGAGCCCCTTTGCACTGGTTCCCTTCCCACCTTCTGCAACTCCACCCTAAGCCCCACACAGACCTGCACCCAGCTGTGATGTCTGACAATCAGAGCCAGTTCCACAAACAGTTCTGCATACAATTCCTGGGGCTTCTCTCCTACTCCCTACTGCCTGGCAGTTCCCACCCCCAAACAGAGTCTAGCCACTTCCTGGTTCAGGACCCTTCCCCTTACCAGGTTAGGGGAAAAGCAAGTGCAATGGGAAGTGGGTTGGTGGGAAATGTAGTCCCTTGCTATGCAGATCCATTATTGTTGTCAACATCCATTGCAAACTTTAGCCATTGGTGTGCTCTCAGGCCAAATTTGGCTCACAGGCTTGGTAAAGCCTTGAACATTTTAGGGACCTTGGGGATGAATAAAAGCTATATAATGTAAGATATCATATACCCACATGGGACCTGAGACTGTAGCATTGAAATCAATGGGAGTTTTGCCACTGATTGCAACAGGAATAGAATCTGGCCCATAATCAAAAAGCTTCATCCAAAATACAAGTATATGCATTTTTTAAAATTAAATAAAATAGACAACACACATATTTAGCAATATCAGCAGATAAGCCATCACAACATAAACAATATCCCAGAACTACATGATATTCTAAGCTTTTGCAATACTGTAGATTAAGCTCCTCTAATGGCTCTGCAGCTAATGTATAAATTATCTACTCTCTAACAGTATCCCTAAAGTAGATGTAATTAGAGATCTTTGGAGCCAAGATATGCATATCTTAATTACAGAACCAATATGGGATATTATTTGTTCCAACATTTAAAAAAATTCTTCATGGACACATCTAATTTAACAGAAAGTTATTTTTACGCTTACTTAGACTTGGAAGCACACAGCTGGGATGGCTACTCCGAGTGTCATCTTGCATCTGTGATCTGAGTAGGTAACTTTACTGCACCTGTTCCAAACTTAGAAAATTCTGGGAGAAAATAGAAGGCCTGATTCTCCAATGTCTTGCATCTTTTGTAATTGTTAACAACTGTGCAAATGTGTGTAAAACATTACTAGATCAGAATTCTTCATTCCCTCCCATCAGTGGTAGTGTTTTATGGCTGTTTCGCACAAATCTCTAGAATTCAGCTAATTGCAGATTTATCGGTTTCCTGGGTTCCATATTAGTGCCATTTTGGAGAATTATTTAGCTAGCATAAGGATATCACCCATTCTGGAAAAACAGTTCAGACTTCTTATGAAACCAAAATCTCAAATACTTATCTAACAGAGTCAGTTTCTACCCCTGAAATGAGTGGCTGACTCACGGATCTCAATGATTGCACAAGTATAGAATGGCTATCGTATAAGTCACATAAAATATTAGATAACTTCCATCAGTGGATATCTGATCTGCAATTCTCAGGTTTTTATAAATAAGCTAAAACTAGATCAATAACTTTGGTCTAATTTCTGTATCTGGCACCTCCTTCTTTCAGGTATTCCCTCTCTCTTTTCCTGAAAGGATTTTCTCTCTCTTGTTCCAAGAGTTCTCTTAGCATTATCTGTCCCTGTTAGACACAAGTTTGAACCTCTAAGATAATGGTCCTTCCTTTCAGGTTCCCCATTCTGTCTCTGTCCACCCTTGAGTCCAGACAAAGGTGTGAACTAAAGGTCTGATCAGAAAATTAACAATCTGATTGCCACTCCTCACTCTGAGACTGACTTCCCCAGCATACTTGGACTAATCATTTATCCTTGCTGCCTCAGTTCCCCATCTGTAATGGAAAGATATTAATACTTACTATTCTCAACATAAGGACCTGGTGAGGATTATAATTCCAAACTGAGGGCTGTTGAAAAAAAGCCTGAGTGATCAGATTAAATCAGTCCACAGTTTTCCAAATCACATGAGCTTCCCTAAAACACACCCTAAAATGGGTATTAGAGACAGAGCTTAGTGAATTCAACAACAAAGTATTTGTGAACTCTCAATTGAATAGAAAAAAGGAAATCACCTGATCTCTTTATTGCTTTCTAGTTTTCCAGATCTAGATCTTTATCCTGCATGCCTCACTGTCTTCTGTACTCTCTTCTGATGTGAATAATTTTGTCTCATCTGCAAATGTTGACCCCTCCTTTTCCTGGTCATTAATACACACAAATTACATATCTCCAGTCCCTCAAAAAAGATGTTGAGTATATTCACCTTTAGCACTGCCAAGATCAAACTTTTTTGGACAGTTACTGGGAAGTGGTGGGGAAGCTGCTCTGTAATAATTAATGCATACTGTATTTCTTTATGTGACCTGGTTATTGACGTGTTTGCTGTATGAATAGATTGGTTTAGTTAAATAGCTGGCTGTTTGAAAAACAAACAGAAAGATAAGGTAAAATACCTTCAGGTAAGCTCTAGAGGGTATTATTCTAGAGGCTATTAAGAGACAATGTTTGAGCTCCTGTCTGGGAAAATCCAACTTCCTTGGCTCTTTGTTACACAACTTATCTTGCCAAAGCTGGGAAACACCAGCTCAAAAGGACCATAAAGAGTTAAAAAGCTTCTCTCTGTCCAGAGAGGAAGCGGTTCTTACATAGGCTGCTATTACCCCTCACCGCCTGTCCCGATTTTTCACTCTTGCTTTCTGGTCACCCTAGGTGCAGGAGTCTGCCCACACAGTTGAATTGGTGAGACTGGGCCCCAAGACTGGAGGTTACAAACATGTGGAACATCATGGCCAGATCTGTGACTGATAGGAAAAAAGTGTCTTCTTCTGGCTAGATAAAAATGGATGTGGATGCTTTTGGCCACCTTGATTGTTTGGGCATTGAGGATGCCCTGGTCATGGAGGAGAGCAATACACTGTTGAGTGACTAAATAATTTGAGAGCAGATGTTAGTGGAAGATTTATAGACAAGGCAAGTCTTCTTGCTTTCTGCTACTACCATCATGGTCTTCCCTGGGTGGCATTTTCCCCATCCTCTCAAGTGTAAGGCTTTAGCCACACGCAGCTGCACACTAGACAGGCTGGACTAGGGATCTGATCAGCTGCAGAAAATCCTCTTTTCATATATTCATTTATTTTCTAGAACACAGAAATTCCAGCATTCTCATGTAAAGAGCGAGTGCAGACATACAGGGCAAGATGATGTTTTAAAGCTATTGTCTAACTGAGAGAGAATGAGGAGAAGCTGTCCCCTGGTGGGGGATCACACCCAGAGACATGGTGGCAGAGTGAAGCACATGCTTCTTAGGGTAAATCTACACTGCACACTCCTCATAGCAGCATACACCCCTAGCACAGGTAAAAATAACAGAGGAGATGGTGAGATGCTGCTTAGGTATGTAGAGTAAAGACATTCCTGAACCTTGTGGGTATGTACCCTACACAACTCTCTACATGCCCAAACCCTGTCTCCCAAGTCTACACTGATAATTTTTAGTAGCACAGTGTCCCCAATACCTTCCTGCTGCCGGAGATCTTCCCCACTGCAGGGAGCTGCCGGACCTTTTCCCAGCCACTGGGAAAGATTCCAGCAGTGGGGAAAGGCTGTGGTAGGAGGGAGGTAGTACTGCCAAAGCCTTACACCGACATATGTAGCTACACATCACAGTGTGGGTGCAGCCTGCTTTTCACTATGGCATGTAGCTACACATACCCTGCATGCCGCCACTGGTCATGTGCAGTGTAGGTTACCTTACAGTGATGGGAGAAGTGGGCTTCACCCCCTAGAGGACTGAGTGTGCACTCTCCTATACCAGTTCAGCTCCACTGCCAGGGTGGGTAGCATGCAAACTCCTGGCTCCTCCTCGCACTGCCTTTCTCCTGATGTGACTGATGCCACCACTCACAGTAGACTGTCTCCGCCTTTGCCTGGCGAAGGAAAGGCAAAGGACTGAGAGGATTTCTATGCCCTGTTGAAGAGTCCAGCAAGGATGAAAAAGTTTCCTGTGCCATCTCCTCAGCTAAGCCCCAGCAAAGTGCTATCCAGAATTCTAGCCCATAATATTCAGATTCAGAGACATTAAAGGGACAGCACTTAAGCATATGCTTAATTTTAAGCCCCATTGCAGCCAATGGGACTTTACTAACATGTAAAGTTAAGTATGTAGTTAAGTGCTTTTCAGTATTGGGGCCATCAGTTCAAGTTTACTAGAGAAGATTTACTGCTTGTACCCTTTCCCCCATTACCCAGTTTTTTAATAAGCTCTAGCAAAAGCAGGGAAGCAGCAACAGTTTGTAATAACATTCCTTTCTTAACATTATTGTGTTATTTGTCCAGGCGTTGAATCATGCTGGGTGTCCTCTAGAACGTTGCTATGGCTGTTGTGAAACTTACTGGTGAGGGCAGCAGAGCTAACTAACATCAAGACAGCCTGCTGCTGAATTCAGCCAACAAACTGCAAAAGACCCATTTCTCCCATTAAAATGTGTCTGCTTTATGGGTTTATTGAAAAGCATGGGGGGATGTCTCCTTCTCCTCCCTTCTTGGAACCAGCAAATGCTCCCACAGCCAAGAGGCAAAACCCTGTTGTTTGGTCCTACCAGCAACAATAGATGCGGACTTCTGAGGGCTCCCCTCTAGGTGCCACAGAATTGTATTCTCCTCATGCAAATCAATGCTGCTCTGTGTTTCCCAACAAGTAATGAAGGGGCTGGCTCACCCCAGTGCTCTGTGAGATTCAAACCAGAAGCATTTTTTAAATTGTTGGAAGCAAAGTACCTGAGGGGGTATGTTAAAGTTAAAACAGTATGATAAGTGATGCATTAGATGGACAGATAGGTCACAGCTACCTGCTGCCCTAGGCAAAACTTCAGTGTGCCACCTCCTTCCTCATAGGCTTAGGGTAGTATATTTGGTCCAGCTGCCTCTCCACTATGACAGAGGGATGGTTGGGCCAAATTTGAATGAAAGGCATTGAGACCTGCTGCATAGGATCATAGTGCCACTCAAATTTATCTCATTTGCCACTCCATCTTGGAGGCACACATGGGCCAGATCTGTTATCCTAGGCTGCTACTTAGTTTGCCTACAGCTAGTGTGGCCCCTGGAAGGGCGGGGGTGGGTGGGTGGGTGCAGAGAGAGAGATTGTCAGAAATTCAAGTGGAGAAGACTTCACATTTGTACATGATATTGCCCAATCCAACAGACACACTGGTCTGAATCTGAGTCACTTTATGAGCAAAATAACTTGAAAATGCCTCACAATGGGAAAGATTCAACTCAGTTACTAAGTGAAGACAGATTGGATTGAACAAATTATTCACTATTAAAAGAATTTCACTGCTTGAGGGTGCTACGTGGACTCTTCTTTGTCTCCTGTTCAGGGCACAAGAACGGAAAAAGTGTCTTACGATGCAATCAGCTTTGGCACAAGACTTCTGTCACCGGTGCTGTAGCCATCTTCCTTCCTGCCTGAGATATCACACACCATCCACAAACCAGGGTGACCTGTGCTGGTGAAGCTGAAGGAGAGGCATTTAGGTGCCATTCTACTGAAAGATGAGGACAAAACCATTACAAAGTGCTACCAAACCACTGGTAGAATTGCCCATCAAAAAACAATATTCTCCTTTCTCACTGAAAATACTTAGGCTCCTCAGCCTCAGAGAATGTCCCTTACCTTGACACAAGTGGTGAGTCCCAACCTCAAACCACATAAAAGTCAGTCCATGATAGGATCAATATTTCCAATTGCTTTGGTCACTACTCCAGCCCAAACACCAAGTCACGAGTGTGGCCACCTAGCTGAGTGGAGCCTCTGACCACCAGGGTTAGTCTCCTAGCCGGCACTGTAGTCATGTAAATCTGAGCCAACTCAGAAAAATAAGCATTTATATAGGTGACTGAATTAATACTGCAAAATAGAGCTGGTAAAAAATTTTGTTCAAACACATTTTTCCATAAATGACAGGTTTTTTTCAAAGTGAAATTTTTCTACAGAGAAATTTCATTTCATTCAAAGTTTTCCAGATTTTCAGTGAAAAGAGAAATACTTTTGTTTGTTTGCTTTCTTTTTGTTTGTTTTTGGTACTTTCTCTCCACCTTTTAGCCATTTCTTTCGCCTTTTCTTTTTCCCACTAGAAAAGAAGAGGGGGAAGAGACAAAACACACATTCTAAAACTTTTCAGTATTTGGGAAAAAAAATCTTTTCCTTTTTTGGGGGGGAGGATTTGCAGAAACAAAAAAATGTTTTTTTGATTTTAGTTTTATTGAACAACAAAGAAAACTCATGGAAATTTTTTTAAAAAAATAAAACAATGACCATTTTCCCACCAGCTCTCCTGCAAAGCAGAATGACATAAGAACTGGCCAATGTCTTCTTCCAAAGGAACCTCATCCCAGGGTCAGTTAAATTTTTTGTTCTTTTTCATATTCACACTACTCTGTGGTTGGATCCAGAAGCAGTATTATTCAAAGGAAAGGCAAGTGAAATTAATTGAGTTGGTGGGAAAAGGGTTAAGCCTTTTAGTAATACTTGTTGTGTCACATGAGATTTATTTGTTACACTGACCTATTTAAGGAATCAGTAATTAATACTGTAACAAATATGTGGCCATCTAGGAACTTTGTGAATGGGTTTAGTGTGAAAAAACTGATGGTTGGTGGCCTGTGATATACAGAAGATTGGACTAGATGACCTCGTGGTCCCTTCTGGTCTTAAACTCCATGGGCTTGTCTACACTGCAATAAATCACCTGCTGCTGACCCAGGTCAGCTAACACAGGCCAGCTGCAGGTGTTTTATTGCCAAATAGGTATACCCAATGAATAACTCTATGTCGCACACCATGGCTACCTGGAACTTCACAGACCTCCCCCAAAAGAACATCACTGCCTGTGAAGCACAGGGCATGTGAATTAGAATCTGAACGCTGCTCCCTGTCTGCTCCAACAGTAGCTGTAACAGTTGCTCTGTCCATGCTCAAGAAGAGAACATTTTTTTATAAATATTTTAATTTGCAAATTGCATCACAACGAATTGGTCAAGTGTGTCTGTGAAACACCTCTCAGTGGATGGAATCAGAAATGTGTAACTATGTGTCATATACTACTCACATTGCCCTATTGTGTTTAAAAAGCCAACAGAGGTCAAGGAGCTGGTGCTTAGATTCAGAGACTTATTTTTATATTTTGTAGACATCCAATCTTGACTGACAGACTCCAGTTGATGGAGAATCCACCATACGGTGACCAGATGTCCCGATTTTATTGGGGCAGTCCCGATATTTGGGGCTTTTCTTTTATATAGATGCCTATTATATGTGTGTCTATTATATATCCCCCCCTACCCTCTGGCCTGATTTTTCACACTTGCTATCTGGTCACCCTAATCCACCATCATATCCCTTGGTTAGTTGTTCCAATGGCTGTCTCCTGACTCACCAAGTCTTGCCAGCTGTCTCCTGTAGGTGGCAGTGCTTTACATTTTTCTCGCACAAACCAAGAGATGCTGTAAGTTGCCCATTGCTGTATAACACAAAGGCTTATATGGCAAATACTGTGGGCCAGATTTTTTTAAAAAGCTCAGCTTCCAATCAGGCACCAAAATAAATATCATAGTGAAAGCTCCTGGATGCTGAGCACTTGGAAAATCTTTCTCTTTGTGCATAAATGAACTCTGAGCAATTTTGAAGATCTGGTCACATGTCTATATGAGGGAAAATTTTAATATGATCCACATTTAATCTATTAGTTCACAGTTACGCTTTCAGAAACAGACAACTCAAGAGGCTGACTCTCAAATGTCCTTCATTTCAAGAGATGTCATCTATTGTAGCCCCAAAGGCACAACACAAGTTTGGTGTCATTTCACTTGACAGAAAGAAGTGTTTACACTAAAGGAATGAATGCTGCCCCATTTTAAACTTCCTGCATGAATAATTTTGGGTGTCTCTCCTGTTTCTTCATCAGATGTCATGTCCCATATTAGGGGTAGGCATATTGAGAGATCTGATCAAAATTATTTTAAAAATATGTTTTTTTCTTTTGAAGGAGCCAGTCCTGTGAAGTGACAAGTACTGTAAATTCAAAATAGACCGACACCTGAACTGTCAGCGATCACCCTAGTTAAGGGTGCTTAGTCCCTCGTACGATTGGCCCCTTAGTTAATTAAGTATTTGTAAAAGGTACTGGCTTGACAGCCCTGGAGAATGAAGTCCTTTTCACCTACAGAGCAATTACAACTTGGACAGCAGCAGGGTAGACTTCCCCCATGCTGTCAAGATGTCAGCTCTGACTTAAAGACATCACCTCTAGGGTCTCAAGTAATTCACGGTCTTGTTTTCAGGAGTGCTGCGTGCTTTGCTCCGAGTTCAGCCCTTCTGAAAGTCAACGCACATCAGTCCCGGTGCCCACATCACCTGGGCTTCTCTATGGATCCTGCCAACAAGGGTGATATTAGAGAGAATGATTCTCTGATACCTGTCTGTTGGGGAACAGACCGAGAGAGATTACTTCTGACAACGCAGGCAAGTGTTAAATGAAAGTGCAATCAAAACGCTTGTTCCCCTTTGCCCACGTAGTGCAGATCTGCACCCAGGGAAGTGTTACACTTACCCCAAATTAGAGTATAAAATTAATGTACTCAGGATTAATAGCTCTTCTAATCAGGGCTTGTAACATACAATATTCAATAAAAATGCATGGTTTTCTTCTTAAACACATTTCAGCTTTTGTGTGTGAAAAGAGCCCATTATTCAGCCTGAATTATTCAAGCAATATTGCAAGTGCCCCTGCCCTTTTGTTAATTTGCTTGGCTTGGTGCACATATGGCATTTGTTCTATATCATCTGTGGAACTTGCTTCTTTAACAAGTTTGCAGGTTTCAAATTCCTCTGTTTTTGATAGATGTACTGTATGTACTATTAAGTTAAAAAAAGTCACAGGTGGCTGGTCTTTTTCTCAATTTAACCCCACAAAAGCCTCCTTATTAAAAGAAGTCTGAATGAAAAGAAAAGTAGAGCTACTGTATGTGAGGCTGCAAAGATCCTTGGTGGAAATATTTAGTGTTTACATTTTGCTAAACTATTTATAGTGTGGACACATACTACACTAAAGGCTCTCTTTTCCCCATATAATAGAAATCCTTGTTCCTGAACTCTATATACTTAGTATGGTTTACATTTTTTTATCCAGCCTTACCACATTTTATTCCACCCAGCTTTCCACACTACTTTGTGCGTCTTTAACATAGCTGCATAACAGCAACACCTTCTGGAAGAAGGCAGCCATTGGAAAGCAGAGCCATTTCGGCCTTGCACAGCCTGTTGTAGTCACTGGTAAGTGTATTACTTATAATGTGCACAGAACATTTTTTTAAAAAAATAATTAAGATGTATGAATAACAGTATGTGCATTTATTGCTCCAGTTAGTAGTAATTGAAAACTTTGGGGTTTTAATACTTGTTTGAGAGTCTTTTTATTAAGGGTACTTTTAACACTAACATTCAGTATTTTAATTACACCAGATTTATAGGCCTAATCCCTGCTCTATACACCCTTTGTTTGAGAATATTGAGAAAAGAGCATTGGAGCACCTCTGCTGGTTAGTGGAAGCAGTCTCCTTTTCCCCCGACAGAATGCTACTGGCTAAATCAGTGGTTATCAGACTTTTATACTGGTGACCCCTTTCACACAGCAAACCTCTGAGTTCGACCCCTTTACAAATTAAAAACCTCTTTTTGTATATTTAGCACGATTATAAATGCTGGAGGCAAAGTGGGGTTTGGGGGTGGAGGCTGACAGCTCGTGACCCCTCACATAATACTCTCGTGACCCCCTAAGGGGTCACAACCCCTAGTTTGAGAACCCCTAAGCTAAATAGTATGAAGAGCACAGAACCAACCTTTTCAAACCTGACAGTCTAAACCTGGGTTCCTAGCTCCATATTTAGGCACCTGAATTGAAATGGTCTCATTTTCAAATGTGCTGAGTATTTGCAAATCTCATTGGTTTAAATGGGAGGATGGGTTGCTTAGCTCCTCTGATAACAGACACCTTCTACTTAGGTGCCTAAATTAGGAACCCAAGTTTGAAAGCTTTTACCTTGGATTAGAACAAACTGTTCCTGCAAGTTACTACTGTTGGACTGCATGAGCACAGATAGGAAGCACAGGGTTGGTCATGTATTCTCAATAAGCAGTACTGTAATTCTCCTCTACCTTTGATTTTTTATTATATTCCCTTATTTAAAATCCTACAGTCTATTCTAGTAATAATAAACATCTCTGCAGCAGCGAACAAATACCTTAATTAAGTCTCACACCACTATTGAGTGGCAAGGAAGCAAGTGTTATCGCCTTTTTGGGGAAACTGGTATAGAGAAGTTCAATGACTTTGCATCAGATCACACAAACAGGTAAGCAGCAAAGCTAAAAGCAGCATTCAGGATTTCCTTATCCCTGACTCTTGTGTTTAGTCCTCTAGCTCACAGCGTCTAATAATAATCTACAACTTGTTTGCGTAGTATTAGATTGTTCCAGCCCATTAAATAACCATAGCAGCTACCATTTTAGGGACTGATTCTTACTGTTGATGTTAATAGCAGTTTTCCCATTGACTTGAATGAGAGCAGGATCAAGCCCTGGATAGCATTGGAGAATTTTATTCCCTCACATATTCAGGACAAGTAATACTTTTGGATAGCCAAATACAGAGTATGAGCTTTTCGTCATCATGGGCAATTACACCTGGGGCTAGTCAAGTTTGGTGGCAATTTTGCAAGGGTGATATATTGGGCTTCTGCAGTTTCAAAGCCATTAACAAACACCATTTGTTTTTAAAATGCAGGTATGTCTATAGACAAAATATATTCAAGGTTGTGATTTTTAACTTCTCTCTTCTATGTACTGTTCACATTTTTTGTATTTATTGGTTTCTACCCTTTCTCTCCCCACATCTTTACTTGTGCTGGCTCCTTCCTTAGCTCCCACTGATAGCCACTGATAGTGATAAGGAAGCTAGGGTACTGCAATGCTTGCACACAGTGCAACCATCATCCAGGAGATTGCTTTAATTTTATTTGTTCTGTGGAGAGAAGCAGCTCTGAGGAGTAGCCTGGTGAGAAAAGTAGGAAGAGGTTTGTCCAGAGTGGCATTTATGCTTAGGGGTGCCTTCATGGGGAAAATTATTTAGGAAAAAAAACCTGTGTGTGTGACCCGAATTACATTGGTAAAATCCCCATAGGATCCCCAACAGCATGGAATACATCCTCTTCCCAACTAACCAATCGCAGAACACAGCCTTCCCTCTCCATTTTACTCTTCTCTAAGTAAAATAATATTTGCACTTATGAAGCACAGACCTAGGGCTTGATCCTGCATGAGGGTAGCTTGAGAAGCATTAAGAAAGCCACTTGAGGGCAGCGAGCAGCTGCTCAGCTCAGTGTAGTGCTAGGAGCCACCCAGAGAAGTATGTGGTGGGCCATATGGCACCAGCTGTGCCCTTGCTCCCCACAGGCGTACCCATTTCCTAAGCAGTGGCAGTTGCAAGTCTCGTATTCTGTAGTTTGCATGAGGATACAGCACTCTTGCAATAAACAGCCCTTGGCTCTGCCTCCTCCACAGCATGGCCTCTGTAGGGTGCTGGGCTCCTATGCGGAAAGAAGGGAAAGTACAATATACTGAGACCATCACACGGCATACCTACTTCCTGTTCCCATAATTGGGTGTAAGAGGGAAACATCTCCACTCTGTGATCCCCTTTGCTCCCTCTCCAGATTTTACATTGCAAGATTAAGCCCCTAGTTCTACCCAAAAAACAAGTAAATTTGTTTCCCATAGAAGTAAAGAACCAGAGCACGGTGGAAGTCAAGCATGGGTATGATAAAGCAGAGAACTGTACAAGTTCCCCTCTCCTCCAGTTCTGAAAACAAACACCATTTCATGACAAAACTGCCCAGGTTATGCCAATCTTAAACAGATAATATAAATCATATGGGCTTTTGTTGGATTGGTTGGTTCATTTTTTCAGAGGGGAGAACATTGAAAATCAGCAGATATGTTTTAACTTGTGTGGTCCAAGACAGTGTTCAGCACAGGTCTTTGGAAGTGACAGGCATGAAGACTCCTACCCCACAAGAGAACTTTCACTGTAGCTGTCCTCAGGAATTTGCATAGCCCTCCTTCTGCTTCTTCCCTTTATCTATGTTGGCAGCCCATTCTTGCAGTCAGTCTAGCTCACCTAAGCCTTCTCCAGCTGGTGAAGCATCTTGACTTTCCTAGCTGTCCATGTCCACACATTTTTACTGACTTCAGTGAATAATCCTTTTAAATGCTATCTCGTGGGCCTAATTATTTAAAGATACACTTTCTGATTAAGAAAGCCGGACCCATGGAAGTTGAGCGCCATCTATTGTTAACTCATAAAACAACAGTTTGGTTTGCAAGGGAAAGGGCCCTTCTTTTCACCTAAGGGGTAGACCTAGCTAGAGCTAAAATGAAATCCATGAGAACAATCCTTAAGGCTGCTGGGACCCTCATTATCTGATCTGGTGGCTGCCATAGTTTTTTTTCAGCGTTGCTAGGCTCGCATTTAGAGAATAATCTGAGCAAGTGTCTTCTGGCTGGAAATCTTCTGAGATCCAGCTTTCTTGTGAGATTGTCAAAACATCCTGGGTAAATCTTGTCCTCCAACATTATGACAGTAGTGTCTGGTTGGTATTTTGGTAGATATCATGTGAAGTTCTATGACACCAACCTCACGCTGCCATTTCATTAACTATCAACTAAATACACTGTAAATTTACATGGCATATATTATAAACAGATAAGATATGTTTGCAACCTTTAAATCCACTCATGCAAATACTTACTAATGAGTACAATACTTATTACTGAGAGTAACTACTCTCAACAGTAAATGCTATCTTAGCTTTCATTAAAAAAATAGTTTCTAAGTCTCATGGGTGAAGAGAAAAGAGCACAAACATTTTTGTGGTTTTTTAATCTCATTATGTTTAAGACAATCTCATGATATTTTGGGGCCTGACTCATGATTTTTGAATGCTGGGAATTGGCAACATTGCTGATCCAAAACTAACATCTTACATAGAAGATATGAAAGGACCAAAGAAGGAGAGATGAGATACTGGTGTTGCTTTAGGGTCAGATTTAAAGTTGAGTGAACTTAACTATGCATTTTAATCCTTTCAAGTATTTGGGTTTCTTTTGTTTAACTATCACTGCTGTTTTTTTGATAACTGCAAAAGTCTTGTAAGGCTTTTTATCGCTACATCAGTAATATGCACTCTCAAGTTTACCTCCTAATGTTTTTTGCCTTGGGTTTTAGAAATGGTTAGATAGCAATGTTACAAAGTACTAAATAGATTTCAGACAGTGTTGTGGACCCTTGGATAGCCCCAGAAAGCTGTTCTAACTTATATACTGAAGGCTTTGCAGGCTTCAGAATAGAGAGGGAGCAAAGGTGGCTTAAAGTCACCATAACACCTCTGCTCTTGAGCTGTGAGTTTTGTGCTGTGCCTCCAAGAGGCATAGTGCAAAATCACATCCTTGGTCTGTAAATGTGTTTGGTGGTGACAGTGCTTATATATAGCTATCTACTGTGTAATTTAAAACTGTTATTTAAAACACTGTGCTGTCTCCTGGAGACTTTACTTTTGTTCTTTCTTGTAGATGTTTTCCTTACTCAAAATTAGCCATTTGAAACTGAAAGTATACAGCTACTCTTTCTGTATGGAGAAACGGAACATTCATGTCCTTTAGAATTTGCACAGGACACAGAAGGGGCTCTGTTTTATCCCAAGACTGACATTTTTCTTCAGGTGGGAAGAAATATCCAATCATGCGTCTCTAGAAGTTAAAGGAGTAATTTGCCTGAAAAGTTAAAACTGTGATAAACAACCCAGAGTCACTCTGCCAGCGGAAATCAAAGGGGTCACGGCCTGATTGCTGGAGACAGGGCAGGTTTTAAGCATAAGCTAAACGAATAAAAGTTGGGAGCCCTGTGTTTTATCAGGGAATGAATGTTCCTGCAGCTCAGGCATTCAAAATTGGATTAACCTGGAAAAGCCAGAACAGGGACAAGATAGAGACATGAATGTAAGAGGTGCTGACTGCAAGGGCTTCAGGGTTCCTGAATGTCAGCTTTTGCTTCTGCAGTGGAGGTCACAGAAGATTTTATTTGGTGATAGGAACTTAGCTCACTTTAAACACAAAAAAACAAACAAACAAACAAAAAGCCAGTCCTATGGAATGAGTTGCGGTAATAGAAAATACCTGCTTAGCAGCAATGAAGGAAGAGGACACATGTGGACCTCACTACCCTTTTACATGTGTCTCAACCCACCCATCCCATTATTAAATCCTTTGGGCCAGATTTTTGCATCTCTAAATCAACTCTGTGTCATATAAAGTGAAATTCAAGCAGCCAGAAAAAGCCACTAAACATTCCCCCTGGGGAGCAGGGCTCCCACTAGCATAAAGTTCACAAAAGCAGTGTAGCCACCCCCAGCCTAAGGGGAGGGAGGGTGTTCATATGTCTGAGTGGCATTCCACCATGCCTGAGCCTCTATGGACAAAAGGTCCCTCGCAATTCTAATTTGCAGGGAAGCCAGGCAGCTTGGGTTCAGGGAGGAGAAGGTCACAAAGGAAGCCTGTGCACAGCTCAGAACTCATGAGGTCTCATGAGTCTCAGTTCAGCGACAAAACTCAAGGCCATTCTTCTCCTCTCAGTGTGAATAATTTGTATTTTAATGACTAAACTGTAGTTGGATGTCTAATTTTGCAAGTTATGTCAACCACAGCAAAGATAAATGCAGTAAGCATTCTACATCTCCTATATCATGTACAGCATGCTAGATAATAACATGAGTGGACTCCATTCTCTAAAACTGAAGTAACTCTTTACACAGGTACTGCAACTGCCGCTGCCATTGAAACCATGTGCACACAGACTAACTTCCTGGGGCCTCCTCCAAACTCTTCTCCGTTGCAACCTATGATCCTCCCTCTAAGTTCCAAACAGGTTCCTACATTCAAGAGACAGAACTGATTAGATTTCCAGTGGCCAAGCAGCATTTAACAAGCACATATTGCTGTGTCTGTACTCTGTTGTTGTTACGGTTAATTTGACATCAAGCTCTCAAAGTTCTAATAGACCTAACCCTGGTCTCCAACTAGAGCTGTGGAAACCTTTCCAAATTTGGGTAACAAATAGGCTTGCAATTTCTTTTTCAAAAGTCAGAAGCAGATTGCATGGATTCACAAGCCCTGAAGCTCTAAAAGGTTTGGGTGTGAGGGAGCTCAGTTTACTTATATTTGAAGTCAACCTGAAGGCAACATTCAAGTTTGCAAAGCTTTGCTGTAGCTGGAAGTGATACTGATCTTACCATAAACTGATTGTGAGGTTTAGTTGAGATGATTTTGTAGAGAATAAAGAAAATCTATTCACAAACTATGTATTTTTACAAATTAATGTAGTGGAGAAAAGGACTTGTAAAAGGAGGAGCTGTGGGGATGGCAGAGGAGGACCATGGTAGAATCTATTTGAGGTTCATTTGGCCTTCATCACCATAATGTCAGAAAACCTTACAATCGTGAATGTATTTTTCCCCATCACACCCATAGAAAAGTGCTATTATTCCTATTTTACAGATGGGGAACTGAGGCACAGCAAGACTAAGTGACTTGTCCAAGATCGCACAAGAAGTCTGTGTTAAAGCAGGGAACTGAACCTGTGTCTCCTGTGGCTGAAGTCACTGACCACGTATATGCCTGCATGCCATGGGGCCTGTATACTACATATGTGTTTAAAATGAATCATTTAACTCTTCCAGAATAGCCACAGAAATACCAATATGAATTTAAAATGTGATATTTGATATGTCAGGGAATTAATCCTAAATGGAAACTGTTTCTTAACTGGTAATTTTTCATTAAGCATTGAGTGCAAGAGGAGCAATGGACTTTTAGGAACTCGCAGAGTTTTAGAGATTTACCAAGACAGCACTTTTGATTTTCACCCTGCGTGTGAAGGATTTTTAGCCCACAGCCTATGATTTTAGCTATGACTATATGAAGCAGAGGTTTGATCTGTAAATCACACAGGACCTGCAGACTTGAACTAGTCAGGAAACTATTTTTCCGTATGGAAAATTTTTAGTTTGGATTTTTTTGGATGGAGGGAGTAATGAGAAACCAAATTCTAGAAAAACACATTTTGCCATGAACATTTCAGTTTAGCTGAAAGGTCATTTTTCATCAAAAAAAGTTGGGACAAAAATATTTCCACCAACTCTGCTACAGAGCATTTGCTGAGAGTCCACAGGGAGCTGACAGGGGTGCTGGCTCCTCCTGCTTGCTTTCCTCTTATTAGATCCCATTAAAATACATTAAGTCCTTTCCTAATTTAACTTTTACATTGAAGCTGTCACTATAGTTGCCATAGAGATGCTATGAGATTGTGCGTGTGAAAGGATATGTTCATGAGACTCTCTCTGTTAGGATGTGAGTCCCATGAAAAATCTGGGAATCCCTGGCATAAAGTATTCTTGTTCCTTTGGTCCAAGCAGGCAGCCAATATTCAGGGCCTTCCAGGGTTGTTTCAGTTAGCAAGAGAAATCAGAGATATGAGTCCAGAATATTCTTGGGTGTAATCTTATTTATTTACTAAATACGTACACAAAACATTGTTTCCCTGAACATAAGAGCATAAGAACAGTCACACTGGGTCAGACTAAAGGTCCATCTAGTCCAGTATCCTGTCTTCCAGTAGTGGCCTATGCCAGATATTTCAGAGGGAATGAATAGGATGGGTAATCATTAAGTGATCCGTCCCGTCACCCATTTCCAGCTTCTGGCAAACAGAGACTAGGGACACCATCCTTGCTAATAGCCATTGATGGACCTATCCTCCATGAACAACTAGCAATACGTAGTTACCCTGCTCAGAAATCCCCAAGTCTGCTGTCCCATTGATCTCTGTCTTTCTGCTTCCACTGAGGGTCACTGTCACCACTGCTTCTCTAGGCTATCACATTTTTTTGTCACAAAAATGTAAACAAAACATTTCCAATCAGCTCTAGTTTGTAGCTGTTAATACTAAGTAAAAGGATTTGACTGTTTCTTCCAAGGAGTCTGAAAGCATGCTTTTGCAAACCCATTGACGCTAATGATTGACTGTGATTGACTTTGAGTCATAGACTCACCTGATGGCAACCATTAACACAACAGTATTATTACCTATAGACAAAGAAACCAAGGTACACATAGAGATTTGCCCAATGTCGCATGGGAAATTTATGGCAATGAGGTGGAGAACTCAAGTTGATCTGCTTCTAAGTACCATGCCTTAATCACCAAACCACCCTTCCTCCCTGCAGCAAAATTATCCCAAGACCTTGCTTATTTTTCTTAAAGAGATGGAATAGGAGTGGCCATTAATCAGGGAATTTATCATAAACCCCTCCAGGCTCATCTGTATAATACTGACAAGGTCTCTATGAGCATATGCAACTTTGTGAAGAACAGGTTCTTCCACTAAACTTGAAATTGTGTTGCTGGCGCTTAGAGTCAGATTTTCGGAGAGAGTCATGCTCGTTATTACCAGAAATATTTGTATTATATTATCACCTTGGGGGCTCAATCAGGATCAGGGTCCTATTGTACTGGTTACTGTGCAAACATAGAGGGAGACATGATCCCTCTGTGAAAGAGGTTACAAGACACTGATTGCATGTGCAACCAGGTGTATGTGCACACAATTAACCAGCATGCATATGCAGCACAGCTGCAAGCCCCAACTTCTGCTGGAATATAACCTTTAAAACAAAGCTACATACATAAACTATTTACGTGCCATGCAAAGTTAGTTACCATTCTCAGGCACAGTTCAAATGGGAAGCCAGGGCTTTAATAAAATCTTACATACTTACGGTACAACTGTGGAGTCAAGTATTTTAAGTTAAATTGCTGGCACCAACTTTCGCTGAGTAAACACAGGTGTCTAATACTCAGACAGGTTTCACTATATTCCATTCAATGGAGCGGGAGATTTGTGAGTCAGGAGAAACCTACAGAATACTAATTCAATTTCAAAGACCAGAGGGTACATTTAAATAATATGAAGGCTGTGACACAAATCCAAAGTTGATAGGAGATTCTAAGTTAAGACTGACTCTTCCTAATGATGGAAAAAAACAAGCCCAAACATTCACAGGACAGCATAAGAACCAAATTCTGTTCTCACCAGCATCCTGCAGCCCTCTGGGTTCTGACAGGTGTAACTGAGGACTGGATTCAGCCATGCTCCAAAAGTGTACTTCCAGACTTTGGTCTTTTTGCATTGAGGTTTGGAGTCATCTCACTCACACCAAAGTAAATCCATGGAGTTACAACAGTGAATCAGATCCACTGCTTCTAAATATACAGTGAGATCAGCATGTATTAGGGGAAGCGGAGGAAAGACTAGGAGGAGTCAGACAGAAGTGACATTGAGAAGTGGGGAGAAGATTTTGAAAAGGTGGGAGAAGTGGTGAACTTGAGAGCAAAGGACCGGCAGGGAGTGAGTTGGGCCAGACCTGAGGCAGTCAAGGTCATCAAGTCAGGCTGTAGGAAACAGAGCCTTCACTGTGACAATGGTAAATCCATACCAAATAAAGGAAACTGTTTCTTTAAACTTTCTCGTGTCTGCACTAATTCTTTTAAACTGTTTAAGAGCCAGTGCATATGGGAAATTAGGCTGAACATATGGACAAAGTCACCAAGAGCAACATCTCAGCACAGAAACAGAGCTGCAGTCCAGAACACCAGGGATGCATTACTGCTATTTAAACATAAGGGTTTTGAGGGAAGAGACTGTATCTGACTTGCCTTCTGTGTTTAAATCGGTTTCTTGCTTCCTCTGTAGTATCACCCACTACTAAAGGCATCTGCTCTCAACATTATTAATCAGCTGCAACCTTGTGATCCTTTCAGACATCTCAGTCCTACTGGGTGCTCAAAAAGATATGGTGGCAGAAAAACAAAGTGTCCATTTTGATCATCTCACTAGAAGGGTGCATGTCATCCTATCAGACACAGATCTGTACATGGTGACCTTCCTGTTTGTCAGCTCCAACCTAGGGCAATGTTCTCACTGGTAGCAGATGACAGAACAAGGAGTAATGGTCTCAATTTGCACAGGGTGAGGTTTAGGTTGGATATTAGGAAAAAACAATTCACTAGGAGGGTGGTGAAGCACAGGAATGGGTTACCTAGGGAGGTGGTGGAATCTCCTTCCTTAAGAGGTTTTTAAGGTCAGGGTTGACAAAGCCCTGGCTAGGATGATTTAGTTGGGGATTTTTCCTGCTTTGAGCAGGGGGTTGGACTAGATGACCTCCTGAGGTCCCTTCCAACCCTGATATTCTATGATTCTATAATCCTGCAAACAGAATTGCATAAGTGTACCATTGTTCCAGCATGGTGGCCCATTGAAGTCACGTTATCTGGGAATGATGCCACATACCCTGAAAAAAAACTCCATCTGGTACAAACTCCAGAAGCCTGCCTGCATACTCACCATAGAGGTATCGACCCAATGCTCAGAGTAAGATATCCATAGGATTGACTCAAGCCATCTGAGAGGTTGCCTTTTTCTCCATGATCAAAACCTTCACACAGATACCTTCCAGCGGAACAAATAAACTGCAGTGTTAGACAAGAGCATGCTTACTTGCATTTAATCTTTTATCAGATGGAATTGCTGTGTTCCTACTGATTTATTCCTGACACTGCCTGGAGTGAAATAGTTAAGTTACCACTGCTGGGGGTTCTGAAAACCCTGGGTAACACTAAGGGTGTTCTCAAAGGTTCAGCAGTAGTGGCCACTTACCTTTGCCCCGAGGTAATTTAAATCTTCCCATAGCTCAACAACTGGCTGTGCAAGAGTCAGTTTGACGAAGCAGCAGTCATCCACTCAGATAGTCCTTTCTTTTTTCCAGGAATTGGGTCGTCAGCTCAATAAAAGAAAATCCACAACAATGCCGGTACAGAGAATACCATTGACAGGGGTGTACTTAGATTTGTTGACAGCCAGGGCAAACCTTCCCAGAAACAGATCCTTAGCTTTATCATACCTAGTCAGGACAATTCAAAGGAGTCCTCAAACCTCAGTAAGAAACTGTCCCAAGCTTCTTCTGGGTCATATTGAACCTTTTTGACAAGTCATACAAGACTGCCTCCATTGCTTCCAAGAGGAAAGAACAAACTCTGGCAATGGTGCAAGCATTCCTTTCATTCAGTCACCTCGAACAATAACCAAAACAATGGATACATCTCTGTTGGGATGGGGAGCTCACCTCAGTTCTTTCACAGCTAAGGGCATATGGTTGCTTCAGGAAATCAGTTTCCACATCAATCTGCTGGAACTCAAGGTAGTCAGGAGTGCTTGTCTTCATTTTCTACTCTTCATCAGGAAAACAATCCATCAGGATCATGATAACAACATGTTAATCTAGATCAACAAACGAGGGAGAAAGATTCCCCTCCCTGTGCACCAAAGCAAAGCACGAAAGCTGAAGAATTGATGTATAGCCTGTCAGATCTCAATTTCAGCCATTTATTTCCCGGGGGTTCAGAAATCCAGGAGGTGACATACTCAGCATGCATTTCTCCCAGGACTCTAATTCCCCCAGCATATCTCAAAACTGGGGACTTCCAGAGGTGGATCTCTTTGCTACTTCCAGGAACAAGTAGTATCATCTCTTTTGCTCAAGAGGAGGTCTAGGCCATCACTCTCTGGGACATGATTTTCTTCTGTCTTAGATGAAGGTGCTATTCTATATATTTCCTCCAGCACTGCTAACACGGAGAGTGATGAACAAGATCAGACACAAAAAGTCCAGGGTTGACCTTATAGGACTGACATGGCCAAATCAATCTTGGTATCATTCCCCTGCTTCACCTGTGTGTCCACCGAGTGATCAAAACTTCCGATCGTTCTTCATCTCTTCTCCCAAGATGCAGGTCATTTACTTCACCCCAAGACATGGTTCCTCAATGGTTCGCAGGATTAGAATCTATCTGCTCTATGGAAGTATAAGTGTAACTGAATTGTAAAAAGGAGTCTACCTGAATTACTTACCTGCAGAAGTAGAAAAGATTCAACCATTGGGGTTAACACCACTGACCTGTGTCTGAATCCTCATTGCTGTCAGCTATCCTGGATTACCTGTTGGATTTAAAGAAATCAGGGTTACCAATTAGCTTGATTATGGTTTACTTGGCTACAGTATCAACTTATCATCCCCCAGTAGAAGGATTTCTATATTTTTTCACCCTATCTCTTCATGGTTTATTAAGGGTTTGGGGAACCTCTACCCCCAAGTTAGGAGCCTACTCTGATTTGGACCCTCAGTCTCATACTTAGAGGTCTAACAAAACCTCCATTTGAATAAATGATAACCTATTCTTTGCCTCACTTCTCCATGAAGACAGATTTTTTAGTAGGTATCATGATAGCCTGTAGAGTCAGAAAAATTGGGGCAGGAGGTTTGACAGCAGACCTCTCCCACTTTATGGTGTTCTTCAAGGAAAAAGTTTCTTTACATCCGCACCATAAATTCTTACCTAAGATACTACTGGATTTTCATCTTAACCAGTCCTTTCATCTGATGTTTGTTTGTTTGTTTTTTAAAAAAACACATAAATTTCAACTTCTTTTCATATCTTAGATGTTACACAGGCATGGACCTTCTGCTTAGCCAGGACCAATCAATTTTGGGAAGTCACACAGATGCTTCATTTCCATCATGGAGAGATAGATGTCCATGATCGCTGCTCAATTCCTCCCCCGCCCCCAAGTGAGGTAGCACATTCTACCAGATCACAAGTAATGTTTATGGCAATACTCAAAAACATTCCAGTACCTGAGATGCATAAGGCCATTACATGGACTTTAATACATACATTTCTTAAACACTGTGCCTTGATCCAGGCCTCCAGTTCAGATGTGGCACTTGATAATGCAGTCCTGTCTTCAGTTCTGGACTCAATTCCTCCCTCCTTCCTGTGGGGATACTACTTGGAAGTCACCGGAAGTAGAGCACCCATAGGGGGAACACATTTTGAAGAACCACAGTTACTGGACAGAGTGAGTAACTTCTTCCTTACACAACTAAAAGGCATTTCAATGGACTGTGGTGATGTTGGGTTTTTTATGATAGACATGAATTAACAGAGGTGTAGTATAGTACTTTATTGTTCAAAAGACATAACACCATAAGGATTTCCCTATATAAGCTCTGAAGTTCGTTCTAGCATCTTGGAACAGAGAGAGATCAACCATTGCCAAACTCATGCAGTTTTTGCCAGGAATACCTCTTTGGAGGAGCATAGAGGACAGATGTGGAGAATTTGGAATTGGACCAAATTTTGTTTTCCGTTGTGATAGTATAACTTTAAAGCAACTTCACTGTAATGATGCTTATGACCACAACTGAGTAGGAGGAAGTGGAGAGGAGAAGTTAACATGAAGTTGAAAATCACCTTTGTACCAACATAACTCCAATCACTGAATTCCAAGTCTGTATTTGGACTGCATTTATTGGAAACACTGGCATAACTTTTTTGCATCTTTCCTTGTCTGAAGAGCTACATAGTGAAGATATTTTTTCTCTCACACCCCCCCCCCACCCCCCGCATCTACCCAGTGTTTTAAAACCAGTCTTTCAATGACAGACATACGAGAAATCTGTACCTTAGAAGTACGGTTCTGGAAACTATAAGTGCATACTTCCAGCTTTGCAAGAACAGTGTTGCCATTTATCCGTTTCTTCTCTCAAAGGAGCAAACAAGCTCATTGGCAAATAAAGCTTTTGTCACTCATTGGGAATCTCCAAATAGTATTGGTGAAGAGTTCCTCTCAAGATTTTGCAGCGGGAAGCAATGTCTCTCTCTCTATCTCACTTAGGGTCTGGACCTATTGATGGTGCTAATCATTTATTAGAAAGTACTCAGCCCTTTGCAGGACCAGGCCCCAAATTAACACCACTTGGGATAAGCAGGCTTTGAATATGGTATTAGCAAAACAAAGGCTAACACTACAGCTAAGCACTTTGAATGGGGGAGAATAGAAAGGGGGAAAATGGGAATAAGTCTGATTCTGACATGGAGGCTTGTCATTCCCCTAGCAAAAACTAACACTTAATACTTACAGGTATATGGGGGACACTACTGGTGTGTACCACATCGGTGTATGGATCTGTACCATCTTATTTGCAGTATTCTCTGTACTGAGAGTGGGAAATAGGACAAGTCATTTGGGAAATGTGACTGCTAGATATGGTAAGTGTCATGATTTTAATGACAACCATTCTACAATCCTTTCCATCTTCAAAATGATTCACGTTGGTCAATGTCCTTGCCCCTTGGAAATGCCCAGTGAAATAAGCACTGTAAATATTAAGTTTTCTTCTGGATTTCTTCACTCCCTGAAATCTTTGCTGAGAAACCCTGAGAATAAGGGTTTCATTTAATCACTGCCACAAAGTTCTGATGTGCTGTTAAAAGCTGTTTCATGACAATGTGGTTAGCAGCCAGTCAATTTAACTGCTTCATTTGCCTAACAGCTTTTACTCTAATGAAATAAGTATCTCTGCATCTAGGTTTGGCTAGAAAGATGCATGTCTGATATTCTTAGGGTCCAATTCTTCACCCATTTTCTTGGATGTCATGTCCCTTGACTTCAATAGGTAACTGAGGGCAGAACTGGAATTTAGGGGTTTTACTACACAATTAGCTCCTCAGCACTGTGTGTGTTCCCATTGGCCTCATTTGGTTAAAAAAAAATAATTAAATCAGCTTTCAAGATTAAATTTTATATATACATATGGTAATTATGCCATATCAGATGTACGTGACAGTGCAGATTTCATAACATGCCACAGACAGAGGTCCATTAAACTCCTTTATTGAAAACAGAAACACTGCATAATTACAGATCTGATGAGGAAACTGCAAACAATATAGACTGCTTCTATTGCCAGCAAAATACAGTTATAACAGGAAGTTTAGACATACAAATATAAAGTGTTTCTTTCATGCCAGATGGTTTGTGTATAACAATGACATTAGGAGTGTTTAATTGTGCTTCTACTAAACCTTTAAAGAAGGATGAGGTAGAGTTTCCTTTTCTTTACCCGATATTTTTTTCCCACACATCTGTTCCTTTAATACTTTTATATGCTCAGGTCTTGGTAAAATATCCTGTTAACTTGAACACTTATGAAAGCAGAGACTCTTCAAAGGTGTTTATTTCTCCCTGTTTAAGTTGACAATTTCTCCTACTTAAAACGCTGGAATTCCAAGTATTTCTACAGTACATTAATAACCAATTCAGAAACTGATTAGCTTGAGGCATTCATTAACCCAAACTTACCATTCTAATGAAAATGCTTTAATATAGTTTCATATAAAACCCCTATTATTGCTCATCATAAGAAAGACCCTTCAATATCCAGTCAGTTTATACAGCAGCAGCCCAGGCAACCCTACTAGAAGTGAAGGATGGAGAGGAAAGAGATTAATTTCTTGGCAACATGTTAAATTAAGGGATGATAATAGTTAACAATGATCTAATTCTCCTCTTATCATGAGCCCTAGCCAGCTACTATCATGTTAGGAACAGAAAGGTTTTGTGGGAGTTGGATTTGAAAAGATATGGAACCTTTCATCTTAGATGGTTGGCTTGACTCTAGCACCTAAATTTTTTTTTTTGCTGTTTGGTGACCTTTATGAAGTGAATTGCTGGACTCAGTCAAGCTGTTAGACTCCGATCCAGGAAAGCATGTGCATAACTTTAAGAACTTAAGCTTGGGACAAGAACTTTCCCAAACAGTGGTTCACATCATAAAACATCCCTCCAATATTTGGCACTAATTGGCAGTCTTGCTCTAAGGGCTGAATGGGCATAGAAATACTATGTGGATCCCAGAACATGATTGAGGTACCATGATGGAGCACATTATACTGTCACTCTCCCTGCTATACCTGTTCTATGGATAAAAGCCTTCATCCTGGCACCTCCTGCTAGCATTTATTATTGACTGAAAATAATTGGAAGCCAAACATAATGGGACCTACATTTGTATTCTAAATCAATGCGAGGATGTGACATCAACATGGGGAGACACCAAAGATTAGAACCACCAGGGGTTGCCTTGTCTCAGGAGTGCAAAGACAAACTGAGGTATAAGAGAAAGGAAAAGGACCCCTTTGTTATCCATTTCACTGAGGAACACCCTTGGTGGGTGGAGGTATGGGGGTGTGTGTGATTCATGAATGTTTTGGATCCTGATTTGACTGAAACCAGCAAGCTCTGCAGAAAAAGCTTAGGTGAGACACTGTTTTAGACAAAGGATTGTAGCCTGTTAAAGTTAACTTTTAATCTAGGAGATGTGTACTATACTTTTATTTGTAACCTTTGGCTCTTATTACCATTCTGCGCTCTCTCTTAAATCTCTACCTTTATTAATAAATTGATTTTTTTTGGAGTATTAATAGATTACAGTGCCGTGTTCTTAGACTGGAGCTGGTTCTCAGCTGAATCAAATAAGCTGGTTCCCATATTACCTTGGGAATTGCAACCTTCCTAATTACGGCGTGTCCAGTGACAGGGGCTGGACACTACACGGGGGGATGCTTTTGGAGTGGCTCGGGACTAGAATGTACCTATTGTTAACCTGAAAGGCAAAGTAGGGTCCGGAAGAGCCTAGAGGAGAGTGCTTGGGTGGCTGATGGGCTGGCAGTGGCAGGGAGCTGACAGCCAGCTACCATAACAAAGACTTCCTCATGCTGGATGCAGCAGGGTAACAATATGACTCAAAGTCCTGTGTACCCTAAGAAAGTTTCACAGCAGTTACTTGCTTTTCTTCTGGACCCTTCTTAAAGTTTACAGGTGGGTTTGGGGTTGTTGGGAATTAAAAAAAAATTAAACCAAATTATTTTTAAATCCATGTATATTTTAAAAAGGAAAACAAAAAAGTTTGTAAATATTCCTGTTCAGAAAGTTATCAAAAGTTCCCCTTTTCTTATCTGAATCATTTTTACAATTACGCCAAGCATTATAGATCTGATGACCCCTTCAGTGTGTCTGATCCTGCTTGACGACAAATGCCTCCGATAGCTGCTGAGCAACATCAGCTCCCACTTAAGTCAACTGCTAAGCACCTGGCAGGATCAAGTTCTAAAATGGACTTAAATGTGCCAAGAGGACTAACTATTGTATGGCTGGAAAGAGAACATATTTTACCTAATATTTTTCCACAGACATAGTTGGTCATTAACATAAGTGATTCTCCATGGGGATTATTACAAAGAATTGCAAAGTTATTTGTAAATCATGGTTAATTTCTTCTTTAAAGTCTTAGTCTCTTTTCTTATAATAACCTCACCCAGACAGCAATGCTAAACATTTAGGCAGAAATAAAAACTTCCAAAACTTAAAGTTAGACTCCTGAATCTCTGTCTGTGGTCTGGCAGATATGGTCCAGTTTTCATAAGTGCTTAGCACCCAGCAGCTTCCATTGACTGTTAAGATCCAATTTTAATATCTTAGCCTTAATAATTCGGGTAAAAAGTGACTGGATTGTGATTTTAAAAACTAGACACAATTTTTAAAATGAGCAAACCCAGAATAAACATATTCCCCAAAACATTGATTCTTTCTATCCTTTAATTATTGAGTCTTTCTATCTTTTTTTTGGGGGGGGGTGGGGGATTTATTTTGTGTATTTCAACACAGGTCCTCCTCACATGGGACTATCCACACTGGCAACAGCAAAGTGTTTCAACATGATTGGTGGTCGTTTCTCTAGACTGTGTGTGTGTGTGTGTGTGTGTGTGTGTCTGAGAGAGAGAGAGAGAGAGAGAGAGAGAAAAAAAAAAGAGAGAGAGAGAGAGAGAAATGACCTTTGCAATTGTGCCACAGGCCAAGAGCATGACCAGTCTGATTTGGTAGCATTTTTACACCTACACCTATAGCATGGTTTGGCTAATACAGTTGTCAGATTTTTTCCATCCTGGTCATGGAAAATATATTGGAACCTAGGCTAATAACCACCATGTTTAACAAAGGAATAGGTAGGAGAATTCTAATATTAGTGTTTCTTTACCAATGCAATGTCAATATCTTCCTCCTCCATTATGAATAACAATCCAGCTACCTAAATTAAGCAAGAAGGAACATTATCTTACCATTAGGAGGAGATATTTTAGCAAATATCAGTTATTCTTTGCACAGTCTTGAGCTCCATGACAAAATATATTTCAGTAGAACTGGATAAAACTCAGCACTCTAATAATTCTCAACTGCTACTTGCTGAAGTCAAGAGCACTCAGCATCTTAGTAGGATGGATTCCACGGGGTGATTTGAATGTTATGTTATAAGGCACAGCTCTAAAATGAGATATTGTGGACTTCTGATATACAGGGTTTTAGAAGCATGATGGATGAAGTTGCTCCTACACCCCTGAATTTATTTTGACAAATGTAAAAATTAAATTTACCCCTGATCAGTGAACAGTGCTCTGGTCAAGTCTGTACTGTGTGCCAGATGGAGTTTTAAACTTGCAACTGAGCTATGCATTTTGCAGAATTATGGTCCTACTTCAGGAAACCTTAAAAAGAAGACTTATCATACAAAAAGTGTGTGTCTATATATAACATTTTTTCTCTGGATAATCAAGATGTTGCAACTAATCAGGAAGGGATGCTTCAAATGCTGGCTCTGCATCTGGCATCTATCTGTGCTGCCTAAACAGATTTCTGGAAGTGAATTAGATTCATACAAGAGATTTTACCTGAAGCAAAATAAATTCTGTTTTGTTAAAAGCTGGATTGAATCCTAAGCCACACAAGATGTAGTAATAATTATAAGAATATTTTGCATTTACACACAATGCTTGTTGTTCTCAAAGTGCTTCGCAAACACGCGGTTCAAATTTTGGATTATAGGAGAGCTGATGGTTAGAGGATGGTGACAATACACACCTCCCCAGCAAGACTCCTGGGTGAGGATCATTCATCCCTCTTCTCCTTGCTCCAAGGAGGACCCACTTTGTTGGCCAGGGCCTTTAAGGGAGGCTATTGCTGGCAGCACTGACCTGGCTTAATCCTTGCATTCAGGGGAGTGAAAGGACAGACTGTGTCCATCTCCTGGATGGACAGGCATAAGAATTGCCATACTAGATCATCAGATCAGTGCTCCCTCTATTCCAGTATCCTGTCTCTGACTGTGACCAGTACAAGAAGCTTCAGAGAAAGATGCAAGGAACCCTGTGGTAGACAGTTATGGGATAACCTTCCTATATTGGGAAATGTCTTCCTAACTCCCAGCAGCTAGTGGTTGGCTTATGCTTTGTGTGCTCATAACAGGGCAGACTTTTTAAGATTTCTTTCATGTCCCCCAGGCCAAAAATATAAGATCACTGTGTATGTATTCCTCACAACACCTGTGAGTTAGGTTGCACTATTTCCATTTGACAGGTGGGCAAGTGGAGTCAAAGAGAGGCTAGATTCCTTGCCCATGATCACAGAGTCAATGTCAGAGTCAGAAGTGAAACTCTGAAATACATGGCTCCTCAGCCTTTGCTCAAACACCCATCCTCTCTCATATGTGGTCCATTCTGCAAATGGGATCAAAGGCCTCAGGGTAAAAAGTTTTGGCTAGGCTTTTGTGTTATGCTCCAGGTATTAACAGCCTACTTGGCTTTCAGTTATAATTTGGTTAGATACATGGAAAGAAATCAGAAATCAGCAGTATATTTTGCATTTCATGAAGGCCATGAGACTCCAGACCTACTGTTTAGACTAAAGTTGTTTTTGTTCATTGTGTTTATTAGAAATTGAATTAATGGAATTCCCTGCACCCTGCATGTTCCTGTCTAGAGGCTGACCATTTGTATGGAAATACAGATTGAAAAGCTGTAATAAAAATATTTTGGAAGAAGAGTTTTGCAGACTGGGATGAGTCAAACACCTGCAATAAAATGTATTGTGCAGTTAAAAGCCCATCAGCTTTTTCCTCATTCTGCTGCTCTTTAATGACTTCCACACTCCTTGACCAGAAATCTGTCTGAGCACCAAAGAAATTGCCTTACTAGAACAGTAGGTGGGGAATTAACTGCAAAGGCCCCATTAATATGAGTTACTATCTGTGCTAAAATTTAGCCCCAACATGCATAGGAACTGTCACAGAAAAGTTAGCAGGTGTTTAGCACTCAGTGGCAGTCAGTTCTTCCTCCGCACAGTGCCTCCTGCCCATTGGCAGCCCTGCCGATTAACTTCTCCTCCTTCCCTCAGTATCTCCCGCCTGCCGGCAGCTCCCCCAATCTACTCCTTCCTTTTTCCTCCCAGTGCCGCCCATGAGCAGCTGTTTTGCGGTGTGCAGGAGGTGCAGTGAGGAGAGGAGCAAGGACTGGGCAGGTTCAGGAGAGGACTGGAAAGAGGCAGAGGTTTGGGGATGGGGTGGAGTAGAGGTGGAGCCTGTGGCCACGAGCAGGGGTTAAGCACCTCAGGGAAAGAAAAAGCTGGCACCTACCTGTGCCAACATTGCTCGCAAAATAGGTGAGGGAGAGAAAGACCCCAGCAATGACTGAAAGCACAGACACTGACAGCCTGGGGAGGCTATCAATAAAAATCTATTTGTAAGAAGTTTGTAAGGCCAAAAAGAGCTGTTATGATCATCTAGTCTGACCTCCTACATAGCATGCAGTAAATGCTGCATTAAGCCCATAACCTCTGGCAGAGCTTCAGCATATTTTCTAGAAAGACATCTCTAATCTCAATTTAAAGATTCTGAGTGATGGAGAACCCACCCCATCCCTGGGGAAGTCATTAGTATTAGCTCTGCTTTAGGCATCTGGAATGCTGGGGTGTCTACACTCCAATAAAAGACCCACAACAACAAGTCTCAGAGTCTGGGTCAGCTGACTTGGGCTCATGGGGCTTGCGCTTTCAGCTAAAAGCAGCGGTGTAGAAGTTTGGGTTTGGGCTGGAGCCTGTAACCTGGTGACAGGGGAGGGTCTCAGAGCCCAGGCTCCAGTCCAATCATCTGCATTGCTATTTTTAGCCCTAGAGCACAAGCCCAAGTCAGTTGGTCCCAGCTCTGAGACTTACTGTAGTTTTTTTTTTATTGCAGCATAGACATACACTGTGATACATGTGCACCCACCTGCATGCTGCTTTTCCCTCATGACTGGTCCTGTCTACTCTGTGCACCATAGAGAGGGGAAAGGAGTCTGAGCAAGGCCTGGAAGATCAATCACTGTGCCATGCTCTAACAGGGCATTGCAACATTTGCTCTATGATGATGCATTGTTACATACTGAAGCAAAGTAAAAGAGCTAAGTGATTTGAGGAGATTACATAGGTTGCCCTATAGATAACACTGGACGGTAGTTTCTCCTCTCCTTCCCCACTGGTGATGGGTCTGTGAAATCTCTCTCAACTCTCATCCCTTCTGCCTTGCCCACTGCTAGTCGCTTGGACATGAGGAATGGCTCACATATCGGTATGTCTACACATCAAGCTGAAGATGCGACTCAACGAGACATACCCACACTAACTCTGACTGAGCTAGCATGCTAAAAATAGAAGTGTAGCTGCATAGTTTAAGGAGCTAGCTTCCCTGTGTATGATCCCTTCTGAGACCCTAGGCATCTGTTTGGATGGCTAGCCCCTCCTGCTGCTCATCCCATTGTGGCTTACGCTCTGTTTTTAGCATGCTAGCTTTGTCAGTGCTAGCGTGGGTATGTCTCCTCAAGCTGGGAATCACACCTCTGACCTGAAGTGTAGACAAACCCTATTGTGTGTTCATTCCCACCAGCACATACGGAACCTTTTGTGACATTGCACCCCACAATGCTTTATAGAAATATACTTAGGAGTGTAAATATGACATAACTGAAATATATTTTATGCTAGATATGCCATGTAACATATCTTTGCAAAGGTTGTGTTCTACTGAATGTATTCATCCTACTCGTATGCATGTATCATTTTTATATCTGAAGGTACGAGTGTTGGCTCTAAGCTTGTATTTAAAGGGTTTGCTGTAGGAAGCACGTAAGGCAGATTTGGTCAACATAGTGTGAGGGGGGTTATTCAAATAATTGGGAGTGCTTAGCTAACAATGGACCTTCAGACACACCAATCCACATCAGAGCTTTCCTGGGAACATTCAAACTAACATGTAAGCAATGGCATCAGTCTGTGAAGAACTGAGTCATGCACGCACATGTGACTTGCCCATGTGACTGCAAAACTCCATCTTGTGGAGCGGATTTAACACAGGCAAAGAGAAGGATTTCCACCCACAAGAGAAAGACTATATAAGCGCCTGGAAACCTCTCCATTTTGTCTTCAGCTGGCTCAAGAGACAGCCTCTCCACCTCAAAGGATGCCTGAAAGAATCTGAACAAAGGACAGTAACTACAGGGGTGCGAGTGATTGCTGGACCCAGACTAGGAGAAAGTCTAGTCTGAAAAAGAAGCTTATTGGAACATCTCGGAGGGTTAGATTTACCTGCATTTAATTTCTTACTGTATTAGGCTTAGACTTGTGTGTTTTATTGTATTTTTCTTGGTAACTTACTTTGTTCTGTCTGTTATTACTTGGAACCACTTAAATCCTACTTTTTATATTTAATAAAATCACTTTTTACTTACTAATTAACCCAGATCAAGTAATTAATTCCTGGGGAGCAAACAGCTGTGCATATCTCTCTATCGATGTTATAGAGCGTGAACAATTTATGAGTTTACCCTGTTGTACAGAGTAAAACGGATTTATTTGAGGTTGAATCCCATTGGGAACTGAATATCTGGGTGTTGGAGACAGGAGCACTTCTTAAGCTGTTTTCAGTTAAGCTTGCCTGCTTTTGGGGGACCTGGATTTGTAGCAGGCTAGCATGTCTGGCACAACTAGGCAAGGTACTGAAGTCCCAAGCTGCCACAGAAAACGATTTCAGAGGTAGTCCCAGCACATTTAGTGGCAGTCCCAAGGGGGTTTCTGTGACCCAACCCATCATACCTTTAATTTTCAAATGCCCTATTTTTCAGATTATTTTATATTACATCTGGAGAATGGTAAAGACAAAAGAATCACCAGCACTTACGCGGGGAAGGGTCAATGATATCTCCCAGCACTGCAGTGATGATTCATCCAGAAAAAGGGCAGGTGGTATTATCTACTGCAGTCCCTCAGGGATTTCTGCTAGGGAATGTGGGCAGACCTATTTTATGGCTGGGGTTTTCTGGGAATATTTCTCAAGGACACTAGATTATACTGAGTCAGAACATCCAATGGCCACATTTCCTGGCCAGCATCTCCCATTTTTTGGACCTTGCTGCCCTCCTGATTCCCCTGGCAAGGAAATTACATTTGCTTTGAGCTGCCACAACCTTCTCTGGATGGACTTTCTACCCTGAGCATCCTTTGCCAGAGTTCTCACCAGAATAAATCATTGTTACCCCTGGGTGAATTTGCCCTGAACTGCTATTATGAATCTGGCAATGCAGTGACAGCTGTTAATTCTACAATTTCTGCACCATCAAGGTTTGTATGAAACACTAGTTTTTGTGGACCTATGAAATGGGATCTCATTTTAAGGACTTCTTTCTGACAGATGAATAGCTGAAACTAAACTGAAAATTAGGAACATGCTTAAGGCTCAAAATAATAATCAAAGAATGAAGTGGGGGAAAGAAAGAATTTTCAAAAATTATAGTTCATCATTATCATTTTAAAGTACCACTGTTTGTAAAGCATACACATGTGAGAGGCTGAATCGCATTTGATCAACCCAATTAAACATTAAATAATTGCAGTCAATTATGCAAATATCACACAATTATTAATTTGTTGATCTTTTCTGAACAGTCTCAAATGTTCCTAATGTTAGACTATCTTACTTCTTAAATGATCAATTAGTGTAACCATAACTAAGTGATGAAGAATGGATAATTGCCTAGTTATGATGTACCATACCCTTTCTATGTTAATCTGCTACAATTAAACAAATAGCACACATGGAAAAGAGATGCACAGATGTTCTTTTACAATCTATCAGCTCAAGGAATAGCATGGTTTCTTCCTAAACTTTATGGGCTAAAATAAGGAGAACACAGTATCTCTCAAGTGCTCACTGTTATTCACAAATGTTATTTCTTTGAAATTTTATGATAAAAGGATAAAATAATTCAGGTGCAGAATGCAGGCTATGTATTTCCACACAGGATTGTCATGCAAGATCAAAATACTCTGCTGGTTTATTTAGTATATAACACGGCTTGGCAACCTTTCCAAAGTGGTGTGCCGAGTCTTCATTTATTCACTCTAATTTAAGGTTTCACGTGCCAGTAATACATTAACATTTTTAGAAGGTCTCTTTCTACAAGTCTTTAATATATAACTAGATTATTGTTGTATGTAAAGTAAATAAGGTTTTTAAAATGTTTAAGAAGCTTCATTTAAAATTAAATTAAAATGCAGAGCCTCCCAGACTAGTGGCCAGAACCCAGGCAGTGCAAGTGCCACTGAAAATCAGCTCGCGTGCCGCCTTCGGCACCCGTGCCATAGGTTGCCTGCCCCTGGTATATAATGTTTAAAATCTGGAACCTATTCACCCTAGAGACTGAATGAAAATAATCAAGGCTGTTTGAATTTACCAAGAGGGAGTAAAAGTATTCACAGAGGTGACACCAGCTGACTGGGAGTGCTCTACATGGTTTCACTTTTGCTCTCTAGGAAAGAGCTCATATTTTTTGTGGACTTTCCAATTATTGTGGACCTTCCAATTATTGTCCTCTGTTAGCGCTTGCACTTCTGAGGTCTCCACCGGTACAAGAGGTGAAGAGATCAGACAGGAAGTCTAACTCAAGTCTCCCCAAAAGTCAGTGTAGACCACAACAACTACAAGGCATTGTCGAGCCCCACTTAAAATTATTGTAGTCTGATTTAAGAACAGTTTCACTCACCTCTTTAAGGCGTCAACTGCTCTAAATCAATCACTGTAACTGGTCTACATTTCTTCATTCTGACTTGTGAGTAGATTACTGTCAGTACTGTCCATGGGGAATTGGATGTGCCACTTCTGTTAATACTATTGATATCTCAAGTATGGAAGTTGCACATCCAATTCCCCAGGCACCTCAGTCAAACCGAACAACCTAGACTTCTGCTGTCGAAGACAATTATCTAAGCTAAAGGTGGGCGACCGGGTTATAGTTCAGTAATAGGAAGCCATTTAGTCTCACTCATGATGTAACCTTCTATGAGCTCTATGACACACACTCTAGTCAAAGGCACTCTTCAGTTGTGGTACTTGCCTTGCTGGAAAAATGCCTCTATCCCACATCATATCTCGATGCATCCCCCATGTTAATTTTTCCACTAGATGAATAAAAATAAACAAACTACCAGTGGCCTATGATATACCGCAAGAAACTTAACAGAGACCAGAGCACAGTACAGATTCAAACTGTGAGTAGAAGAGATACACAACACTACTGCTACCATAAATGAAATGGCATTTTGTACTTGTAGGTATATTCTAAATAGAACACTGTCCAACAACTCACTCTGAACAATTGTCACTGGTAACCTTCAACTGTTCTTCAATAAGATATCAGAATAGATTGCGGCAAGATCGGTCTAACCCACCACTCAGGGGACCAGCAGAAAATGATGGCCTAGCAGAGACCGAGGATTAATGTTTCACCAAATACTGTACAAGAAAGTCCTGTGGATAGTTTTAAGTGATGGCTTAAGACAGGGGGCTGCCCATTAGAGATGCTGCTTAGTATATTTTACATTGTGTTAGCAATTGCCACTTATAGGTGGGGTCTGTTAGAAAGTGTGTGAGAGAAACTCTTCTCCCCTTTATTAGTGTAAAATGTAGGGTCTGAGGCTCCATTCTGTTAAACTGATTTTATACAGGTGTAACTCCATTGACAGTTATGAAGTTACATCAGTTATATGCCAGAGTAACAGAAAAAGCAGGTCCCTAGCATTCTGAAGTATTGCTACAGAATAGTGTGGTTCCTTTTTGCCTAGAGACATCTAAAAACTAGTTGAGAAAAGTGTGTGCATAGATGAGAAAGCTTCTATGGATGGTAACATATTTAAGGGTTAAAGAAAATTTGCCAAAAAGTTATTAACTTGTCTAAATGAGAGCTAACAGCTCTGTATCTGCTTCCAATGGCAACAAGAAAGTGTACCATGAGTTTAGTGGTGTTTGAAGAGGTAAAGGAACATGGTAGTGCAGAATGACAAAGGGTGAACACAATCTCTCTGTTCTCCTGAATTGGGCACTTTTGCACTGGCAAGCAAGGGAAGATGTAAGAGAACCCATACTGGAAAGCCATGGCCTCTTCAGAAAATAGAAAGATGATATTAAAAAACAAGAGGGCCAGCCAGGGTTAGCCTTGGGTAGGAAAAGATAATTTTGCTGGTTCTTGTAAGCGGATTTAGAAGCGGTGTTGCCTGGCTCTGAAGGGATTTCCCACCAATTCATCCTCATTCTAATGGTGTGGTTGTTATGACATAGAGTCTAAAAGGTGAAGGTATGATGTTGGCAGAATAAAAAATAGGGGCTCCTCCAGGCTCCGGGAATGCAACGTGGAACCTCTCACACAAGTGGAGTATCAGAGAAAAACCATCCATTGCCTGAGGATGCAAATGAAAAAGGACTAAGAGATTGTAACTGTTCCCCTAAGTCATGGGCAACTTTTTTAATATGGCAATCTGCTCCGGTAGTGGTGGCAGTTGAAAAAGCACCATGGCTTGCACTGAAGAGCAGTTGAAGAGTATTTGACCAGTTTTTGGGCTGTACATAGGACATAAGGAAGCACCAAGAAAACAGTTGGGACATTTCTATTACTTACATCTAGCACCTCTAACAAGAAAATAGGCTTCTATTAGCAAGACAATGGTAGAAATCTTAATGATTGTATTCATATTCCTTGGCATGTGGAAACAATCACCCTGGGGAAGAAAGGGAGAACACTGACTACCTTACACACAGTTCTAAACAGGCAGCCACAGAAAATCGACGATTGTTCTGGTATAACGGTTTGGCCTGTCGGATAGCGTATGGAAGGTCTGATCCCCACCACTCGGCATTCATGACACCAGGAGTGTCCATTCGCTGTCTTCTCTTCCGTACTGAAACAAAAACAAAGAATGTATTTCAGGAATAAAGGTAACTGCACCAACAAAATTTTCCTAGAACCTGATTTTCATTCACTCTAAGGCCCTTTTCCAACAGTCTAGCAGGGTAAAGGGACTCTCTGCAAAAATGGGACAAGGAACTGTTCAAAGTCCAGGGTGGGCTGGAAGGGCCATTTGTGACTGGCCAGAGAGAGTGGAAGGAAGCTACTTTTCAACTTCTACATCAACAGTGAGGGAGACCAGGGTGGAGAAAGGACCACAACTAAACAAATTAGCCCCGGGAAGGGCCAAGAAAAAGACTACTCGAACCCAGGAGGGCTGAACAGTGTTTTGGGTTTGGACTTTTGTTTATCTTTGGAAGGTGAGGACTTTGGCTTTTGACTCGCGAGTCAAGTGTACCACAATGGTGAAGGTAAAGCCCTGTTACAGTGAGAGAAACAGAAATCAGTAAATGACATGAGACTGTGGTTAAGGGGACGGGTGGAGGTAAAGTCTAATCTCAAATATTGGACATGTCAACTCAATTACTGCTTATATTACAATAGCACTTAGAAGCCCTGACATCAGAGCCCCACTGTGCTAGGCACTGTACATATACATAGTACGAGATGGTCCTTGCCATGAGGAGTCTACAATCTAAATAGACAGACAACCCAGGGAAGTCGTATCCTTGCTTTACAGGCAGGAGAGGCAGCACAGTAATGAAATAACTTTCCGAAGTCACACTGGGAACTGTGGCAGACGCAGGAATAGAACCCAGATCTCCTGAATCCCAGTCCGGTGCCTTTGAGTCAGATTATCTCTACACTTCACCTGTGGGTCAGACTAAGATGACAACAGAGAGCTGAGTATCATCTGTATTCACAAGGCACTGCAGCCTATACCTCGCTAGTGGCCCAGTAGACACACTGAAATGGAATGTGAAAGCATGGAGACCATATGAGAAAAACCTTAGGGCAGAAGAGCAACCTAAAAGATGAATTCCCAAGAAGAGAAAAAGCTCTTGGCTTGTTGCTGAGTTCACTTGAAGAAAGAGCATTTGGAAGTGCTGTCTTCGAAGGCTAGTGCCTGAACAGCACTCTGTACAACACACCACCACAATGACTTTACAGTCCTTTGAGATATTTCTTCTTCGTGCTGCTAATTCTGCTATCACTGGACAGAGGTTTGCAGTGCAGCTGACAAAATGTGTTACACCATGCTAGTAAAGCAGGGTTCCATTCTTGACATTTTCAGGCCAATTCCTTGTCCCCACCATGGGTGCTTCATGCTTCCCTGGCATTGCAAAACAGCCATAATGCCAGTTGAACCAAACAGAGCAGGATTCTCCCAGCATGGGCTAATCCCTGGGTGGCAAAGAGACACTGTAATGTAGAGGGCATGACTGGAGAAAAGGGAGTTGGCTCTAACCCTGGTGATCCTTTACTATTGGAACAGCCCCTTGGGGGTCCTTGGCAGCTGGTATAAGTCAGGTACAGTAACTCCTCACTTAAAGTTGTCCCAGTTAACATTGTTTTGTTATTAGATTGCTGATCTATTACAGAACAAACTCATTTAAAGTCGCCCAGTGTTCTGTTATAAAGTTGTTTGGCTCACCCCCGTGCCCTCACGGTGCTCTTGCCGGGGACCAGGGTCAGAGCATGGGGGCTTGCCCCATTCTGCCCACCTGGCATTCAATCCGGGGAGCGGACAAGCCCCCGACCCTGCTCTCCGGCAAGAGCACCAGGCAGGTGGAGTGGAGCGAGCCCGTGCTCCTGCCTCACCCAAGCTTCATAATTACCACTGGTGGGTACAGTTTTAAATTGTTTAAAATTATTTAAAACTTACAGTGAAATTGTATATAATGTCTTTTGTCTGGCGAAAAAAATTCCCTGGAACCTAACCCCCCATTTACATTAATTCTTATGGGGAAATTGGATTTGCTTAACATCACTTCACTTAAAGTGGAATTCTCAGGAACATAACTACAACGTTAAGCGATGAGTTACTTTATAAGCAGCTGTGAGGAGAGAATCACCTTGGATTCACACTAGAAATTGGCGTGGATCAAGCACTGGCCAGTGAGGCACCCTAAAAATTCCTGTCTCCCTTCACGCCCACCCAAGCTGTACTGAGCAGAGGCTGCACCAGCATTTTCCATGTGTTCTTTATGTTGACATTTACTTTGCTAAAGAGGTGAGTTCTTTATGTTTCTGCTAATTGAGATAATTACTAATATTAATTCACCTGTCAAGTAACTAAGTGAAACTCAAAAACCTTGAGAATGTATCTGAACCTCCAGAACCTGCAAAAATGGCAGAAAATCTCATGAAAACAAGCTCTCTGGTGAGACTTCCAATGTCTCCTGCTTCTGTTCATAAGAACAGCCTCACTCAGACTTCAGTGTCTCACCCTGTTCAGAACCAAGAAATGCAGAGGTGCATAAAACTGAAATCACAATCCAGACTCCCATAAATTCACCAAAAGGGTAGGTATGGATTCCGTTTTTTGCCCAAGGTTTGAGTTCATTCTCAGATTTTAGAAAGGAAGAATGGTTGTGCAGTTAAGACACTATATTGGGATTAAGTAGATCAGATTCCATTTCTGGATAGCCCACAGACTTCCTGCATAACCTGAGAAAGTCACTCAACCTCCTTACTCCTCAAGTACTGATCTGTAAAATGGGGATAACAATACTTCCTCCTTTAGCCAACCTTCTCCACCACTATTTTCTCAGGCTTGCCTAGTTACAGTGTGTAGCAGAGTGTATAGCAGGACTGTCTCTTTTTATATGTTTGTACAGTGCCTAGCACAATGGGGCCCGGATATTGATCGTGGCCTTTAAATTCTACCCTAATACAAATAATTTCATCTGAAACTGTTCACTTATCTTAAAGTGAAACTATTCACCTAAAAAGTGATCTACACTTTAAAAATGAACAAGCTTCCACTGCATCCTCCTTAAAAATACAAATCATCATGAAGAAAACCTTAAATAATCTACAACATTTGGGACCGTTGATCATATTAGCCAAAACATTCAGGGCTTTTTATTTAGGGAAAAAGGAGATTGCCAGCATTGATTGCCATTTCAGAGGCAGTGTAATTCCCAGAGAGAACCGCATCTTTAAATCCTCTAACTCAAGCTATTACAGAACATGGTATTCTGTGATTGATGCAGTCATAAGCACACTAATGCTATACACAGAGTAAATTATTTCATCTAAAATCTCTATTGACCTAGAGTAATCACAATTTCCTTTTAGTGACACAAGTGTAAATGTCTACTGTGGTGTTCCACTGTTTCTTGCTACTGCACTGATAAATGTAAACAGTTCTAA
Organism: Dermatemys mawii; assembly: GCA_007922305.1. Taxonomy (NCBI): domain Eukaryota; kingdom Metazoa; phylum Chordata; order Testudines; family Dermatemydidae; genus Dermatemys; species Dermatemys mawii. The sequence continues at coordinate 24,009,604 of ML677350.1, read as the reverse complement.
TTCAAAGTTCTAATTCATCATTATAGCTCTACTTCCCACTGAACAGCTGTTCAAATCCAAGTAAATCCTGTTGCACATGGAGGATTGTGGATTCCAAAAAACAGTAAGTGGCAGGAAAAAAAGATCTGGATGCAAAATAATCAAAGAAATCTGAAAATGTTAAACTAGCATATATTGATTATGAGGGAACTGGATGGCAGAGGCGATTAGTAATTAGATATGGAGCGATTTACCTCTAGGTTACTGGTTCAAATGCAGTGCTCATTGTTGAAACTGAAAGTCCTTACCATCTAATTACTGTCAGTTGGCATACACAAAATGAATTAGTAGACTCAGTCCAGCTCCTAATATAGAGACCACTCTGACAAATGGACCTAATTCATTACAGCATCTTTATGCAGAAAAACACACAAGCCCTTTACATGCTAAATACAATAAGGGAATTGTTTCCTCTAACACTGAAATGCTCCACACTTCCATGGTGGAATATAGAAGCTGCTTAGCAGAGCACAGCAAACAATATAGTATTCCATTGAAATTAAATGGTGAGATTTTTTTTTTGAGGGGGAATCAGAATGCAAATGACCTATGCACAGGCATGGGAGCTGCCTGTGATAGTTTAATTGTACCATGTGTTCCATCTGCCAATTTGATTATTATTGTGTTGTTTGCTATATGATTATTGAGGGTTATTTGTAGCATGGGTTAGTTTGCAGGTAAACAGGAAAATGGAGAAACCCTCCTGATAGCCACCAATACTTCAAGGGACAAAGCAGGAATTTTATCTCCGAACATGCTGGGTTTGATACCCTTGTCTTGGCAGAGGAGAGGGGAAACCCAAGCAGAAAGTAAACAACATTTTGTAGTGGATAAAAACCTGAGTGGTAGGGGTGCAGAGACTGCAGGTGTGCAAACTCTCTTCCCACCCCAGCAGTGGAATGTCTGGATAAGATACACCTACCTAAGCTTTAGGTAAGACAGGCGTGCATATAGGATGTTTGTTGTGTTGAAAACCCTGTTTGCTTTATTATGCTTCTGATGTGATCAAACAATACTTTGTTTTGCAAAGGTGTCGAGACTACCCTGGATGGTGTCCATGATGGAACTGGAGACAAACCTAGGACCCACAAGGGTGGATCTGTGCCACCTGAGAATTCTGCCATGGGGAGAATCCAGCAGGGGACAAATTCAACAACTTTCTAGCTGCTTTGTGTCAGGGGTGTGGTGAAGAGCAGCTGAGACAGAATCTGTATGATAGTATCTATGTGTGAATCCCGCATTAATAGAAGAACAAGAATCCAAAACATCTGAGACTACCTAAGTTGCCCGACTGTCTCTAGTCCAAGGCTGGTGCACACGACTTGCTTTAAAAAATGAAGGATTAGTGGAACGCTATTCATTTTATTTTATTTTTAACAAATCTATTGTGCAACACTTTGAATATCACATTGTTAATCTCATTATGTTAGCTATGGGATTCCAGGTGAGTTGATAGCAGACAATGGGCCACAATTAATGAACGACTCAATCTGATAATTTTTTGATGGCTGTATCAGTTCATGCACATGATGTGAAGCCCTTTCTATAGATTTGCAGAAGAGTCAGTAAAAATTTAAAATAAACGCCCTGATAGATGCACCAGATCCATATTTAGTATGGATATTGCAACACATCTCACAATGTTTTATTAGGATCATCACTGCAGCCGCTCATCGGCAGGAGGATAAAAACCTTAGTGGCAACATCTAATGTGCTTTTTGAGCCACAGACCATTAAATCTGGGGGCAGTTATGAAATAGCTATAGCAATCCAGATCAGAAGAAATACTATAAGAAGAATCCAAAGAGTTACTGCCATAGTAAGTGGGAGAGAATATTAGATCTCAAACAAAGCGACTTGCAACCTGTCAAGGTAACAGCTATTCTATCCATGCTGAGGTCATATATCATTCACCAGCCCCTACAGGAGAAAGAGGAGACATCTAAATAAACCAAGGAGGACACAAGTGCTCAGCTTCTTGAGGATGTCCAGAATGCTACTGGCAGTCTGTGTGCACTGACAGAAGTAAAACGTGCCTCTCCAGATATTGAGAGCAAATACAAGTGCCAAGTGGTAGATCCATCTTAACATCCAACTAGCTACTAGAGGAGGAACTGTTTTGGGAACAAGTAGTGGCTGCATGATCAGAAAGACATTCAGCCTACAAGATAGCAGTTACTGGCTAATATCTAATACCACGCCCACCAGCCAAGGCATCGCTTTGCAGGGTTTTTTTTTAATTGATTGGCTGTACTACTTTGTGGAAGTCAGTTTTAGTTATATTAGGTTTAATCTGACTGTATTTTTTTTAAAGGGAAGATGAAACAGCTGCTACTGGAGCTTGTGGATAATGACTGGGTATAACTTTTTATAATCCTGGCCCATGTCATGTGACAAGGACATAAACATCAGTCTTTTACAAGCACTCTTGTATTTCACACCTGTATTAAAATCACTCTGTTTCAAGATGAAAAAAGGGAGGGCAAGTTTTAAGGCAGAAAAAAGCATCCCTGAGTAATATGTAGGGTAAATATCTTCCTGTACCATCCCTTACCACTGCTAATCTACCAAGGTTTCAATGCCAGGAGAGGTGAGAGAAACAGTCTATATTTTGATTCCTGGATCCTGTAACAGAAAAACTATTCATTTATTCTATTTCACCCCTTTCATTATGTTATCATACCAAAGAAGATAACCCCTTACTTGGATATCAGTCAGCTGATTCAGGAAGCGGATTGCTAACTTAGGTCCATTCTCCATAGTTGGAATGTGCAAATTCTAGGATGGAATTAAAATAAGAATAATTCCTAGAAGCGCATCATGTACAATCAGATAACAAGTATATACATATATAAATGCCTTTTAAATCTGAGGATCTCAAAGCACTTCACAAACATTAATTAAACCTTATAACACTCCCATCTGGTCAGTAAGGATCATTAATACCCATTTTATAGGAGACACAGAAAGCTCAAGGATCAGCTGCCATTCACGTCATCTGCACTACTTCTATTCACTGTAATAAGAGTTGGCTTAAAACATACTCAGTGACTTGGCCAAAGGAGTGGCAGTAGAGCCAGGAATAGAACGCAGCTGCTCATCTAATCACTACACCACACTTACCTTCTTGCTCAATCAGTAAGGCTTGAGGAGAATAATAGTCTACTCAGAGAAGCACCTTTCTATTTACTATCTACACCAGACGTGTGCAAACTACGGCCCACAGGCCACATGTGGCCCACCGGCCATTTTTATCCGGCCCGCGAGCTTGGGCCGCAGGGCGGGGCCACTGGCCCCGCCATTCCAGCCGCAGGCCGAGCGTGGCAAGCCACACAGGCTCACACTCCCGGCCGTGGGGCCGAGCTGAGCACAGCAAACCACACGGGCTCACACTCCCAGCCAGGGGGCCGGGCCCAGCGTGGCAAGCCACGTGGCCCCATGCTTGCAGGGAGCCTGGCCGCATGCGTCTTGCTGCGGGGCCCCGCGCTCCCGGCTGGGGGGCCTAGTCGAGTGTATCTTGCTGCGGGCCCCCACGGTCCCGGCCCAGGGTGCCGGACCGACCGCGGCAAGCCGCGGGGCCCCTCCTGGCCCCAGTACCGAGTGCAGCAAGAGACGCAGCCGGGAGGAGCACTGTGAGCTGCAGGGCCCCGCGCCCGCCTGAGCAGGTAAGCCAGTTGCGGGGTGGTGGTTAGGGTAGGTGTGGGGGGTCTCAGGAAGGGGCAGTCAGGTAACAGATAGCAGGGAGGCTAGATAGTGGGTGAGGTCCTGGGGGGCAATTAGAGTGTGGGGGGTCTCTGGAGGGGCGATCAGGGAAGGGGGGGTTGGATAGGTCGGGGTTCTGAGGAGGGTAGTCGGGGGGCGGGAAGTGGGTGGGTGGGGGTTGGATATGGGGCGGGGCTTTCCCTACCTGGCCCTCTGCACAATTTTGAAGCCCAGAGTGGCCCTCGGGCCAAAAAGTTTGCCCACCCCTGATCTACACTGTCTAAAATAAACACAAATAGTTTCCTTACCTTGCCTTTGTATAATATTTTAGAAATAGGGCATACGACACAAGCTGTCCCAGCACCAAACATCTCCTTCACTCTGTTTTCCTCCAAGGCAGCTGTCAGATCACTCATGGTGATGTACCGCTCAGACACTTTAAATTCTCCCTGAACCAGAGATCAGAAAGACAAAACCAGATCACACATTCTTAAAGGCCATAATTCTTTCCTTACATCCTGTAACTGTATCACAGAGGTGATATTTTTAACAAACTCAGCTGCAGCCAGTCAATTTTCAGTTCTCCTAAGGCTAAGCAAGGTATGGCCTGATCAGTAGTTAGATGAATGACCTCCAAGGAAAACACAAAATCTATAGCATGTGATCATGGCAATTCAATAGGTGGCACTTTCCCCTCAAATTTGGTACTGAACTTCAGCATGGTGTTCAGGAACACTGTGCAGCTGCAGCAGAACTTTTGGATGAGACGTAAAACAGAGGACCTGTATGTTTTTGATCATGGCTGAGCTTATAGTACTTTGTGCATGAGAACTTGTATTAAAGTACAGATTTGAAATCTGCAAGAATACAGGTTCTAGTGCATTATATCTATGGCTGAACTTAAGGCTGCACCCTGGTTGCTCAGAATGAAGGTAGAGACACATGGGCTATCAGTGGTGGAACCAGGAGCTGATGAGCAGAGTGTAGATGGGTGATGAATGACAATTGCTTATTTCCTTACTTTAAGCCAATTGTATTAATGGGATATGGAGTTTGGCAACTCTGACACAAAGTTAATGAAGATTTTTATGTGGGAATGCTAATTGGGAACTAGTTAAACAGACTGGATGTGGAATTGTGGAACAAATGCTGGTGTTTGGGTGATTTGGCCAAGATTTTAATTTTAACATGCTTCCCTAGTACATATTTGGTTTAAAGCATCAATGGAACAGTGAGCCATTACTTGAATGTAATAAATGAGTTATTTTCATAACAACATATCTCACAGCTGTTAAAATTGCTACTATTGAGGGACCAGGCAAACACCCACCCACTTCCATGCCAACTCCAAGATGCTCTGCCTTGTCACTCCAGGAAGAATGATGCCATCTAACGGTGGGGTTGCCAGTTCCTCTTCTGTTGAGACAAAAATACAAACAAAATAAAATATTTAAATGAGAGCAGAAACATCAGATACCAACATGCAATATCCAATATCATGACATACAAACACTGGTTAGAATTTCAGAGGCAGTTTCTAAGTTGCACAAACTCAGCTGGATGCCGCCTGATTCAAAACTATGCATATATCTGAGGGCAGGTGTATACTACAGCCTAAGTCGATACAACTTGCATAGCTTACAGGTGTGATAAAGCCCTCCCGAGGGATGCAAGTTTTGCGCTGTCCACACTGGAGCTATGTTGGTGGGAGAGCATCTCCTGCCAACACAGCTTCTACTTCTCGCCGAAGTGGCGTAATTATACTGACAGGAGAGTGCTCTCCCGTCGGCATAGCTGTCTTCACCAGGCATGCTACAGCAGTGCAGCTGGGCTGATATAGTGCTGTAGCATAGACTTGCCCTGACTGAACTGGGATTAGGTGTATTTAGTGGTTAGAGCACATGACTGGGTTCTAGTCCTGGCTCTGCCACTGGCTCACTGTGTGACCCCAGGGAACCATTTAGCTGCCCAACCTCGACATAAGGAACCATAAGTGGAAACTGGAAGTGACCCACTCTGTGTCTAGTAGACTCATCTATAAAATGGATTTGCTGTAAGATGCAGTTAATAAACATTTGTAAGGCATCTGAAGGATGATGTATCATATAAATAAAGCTCAAAGTTAAGTGCATACTTCTGAGCTCTGCTGAATGGGCCTTCAAGTGAGACGGATTTGATAATCTAACAGGTTTTCTGTCCCTGACAACTCTGATGATGATGCTATAATGCTATTTACATTTAGTTTTCCCATTTATAGTAATACATTTCTCTGTATCCATGGAGCAGCTCAAGAGAGAACAGAAGAAATTTTCTCTGGGTTCCCCCCCTAATGTGTGTCAATCTTGAGCTGGTGGGACAATGTCAAGACTGAGAAGGTAGGTCACACTTCATGCCCCTTCAATCGTTGGCATTTCTACTGCGATTGCCAGCATGGGTTCCAATTAGCGATACTTGCAATGGTTTTTGCTATGTGGAAATCAGACTGCAAACTGGAGTTTGATCCAACTCACTTTACATGGTTGCCATACAGCCATCACATGCTTTCAGGCTTCAAAAATCTCATTTTACATAGGCTGCCATACAACCAGGCCAGCTTTCAGGCTTCAAAAATCTGGCTCGGATTTGAAATGACAAACTAGAGGCGAAAGACTAACCTCTTCAGTGTCATGAACTCTGTCCTTGTCCATGGTCCTCAGACACATGAGGCATTTCATGGAAGAGGACTCCTTGTGCTCAATGTGCCCTTTTGACATGGAATCCCAAGCATGGTAGGCTCTAGAAACCCTTCTTTCACTATCTTATCTTAAAGGTTGAAAGTTAGTTCAGCATTCTTCAAAGATTTCCGGCCGTGGCCCCTTTCCATGGTCCCGGGTCCACTCATGGCCTCCGGGGTATGTCCGCCGAAATGCTGCCAAATTGAAAGCTTCCGCTTTCTGTGGCGGCATTTCGGCGGGACAAAAATAGACCACCGGTCTATTCGGCGGTCTGGGCAGAATCAATGGTGGCACTGGGGTCTCGCGCACCCCCGGGGGTGGTCTCATACACTTTGAAGTCCACTGAGTTAGTTAACCTCTCCAAGATAATTTGCATGAAATTCCAAAACAGCCAAAGATTCAAATGGTTCAACTGAAAACAAGATTTCGGGGAGGGGATTGTTTAACAGAGAGGAAAAAATCAGAATTTAAATAAATATGTGCTTGACATATCTAATCTCACACTTGTCAAAAAATAACATAAGTAGAGTCTTTTGGATTAGGTGCAGTAAAGAAACAAAATATTGTATTTCTAGAGAGTGCAATCTCCTTGTTTCCCCTCTGACTCTTTCAGCATATCAACAACTAGTCAGCATATCACCAACAGAGCTTCTGGAAAAAATTGCCAAAAGTGACAAATAATTTTGGATGACCAACCTGCAACACCTGTAAGGGACTTGATTTTCATAAAGTGCTCTAGCCCCTGCCCTTTGAAAAACCAAGCCCTTCACTTTATAGAGACTCAAAGATGGGCATCCAACAATGGAGGTGACACCCAAAAGCACTCATCCCTTCCAAAAATCTTGGCCCCTGCCTTTCAGTAGGTTTCATCACTCTTTTTCTCCTTTTAAGCATCTTGTCCTCTCACTGAAAGTCTCTTTTCCCTTCTGATCTTAAATGGTGTGAGCTTGCTCACCATATCTGGCAGTACCCAAGGTATTTACATAGGGCACGTCTATAGTACCTGCCTGATCAGCGGGTAGTGTTCAATGTATCGGGGATTGATTTATCATGTCTAGTCTAGACGCGCTAAATCGATCCCTGAATGCACTCCCTGTGGACTCCGGAACTCCAGCTCCGCAAGAGGAGTAAGTGGAGTTGACAGGGAAGCCACCACAGTTGACTCACTGCCATGACGATGACCAGGTAAGTCAAACTAAGATACTTCAACTTTAGCTATGCGAATAGCGTAGCTGAAGTTGCGTATATTAGTTTGAAACACACACACACACACGCACACCAAGTGTAGCCCAGGCCATAGATGTCTTCTCACAGGAGGTTATCATCATCTCTTATGCAATGTCCATTATATGCTTTGCCGCCTCAGTCCATTCGGGGCTGTATTTCTTACCGTGGATCAAGAGCTTTGGTTCCTGTTTTTCCTACATGTTTCTTTGAAAGTAAGTACACACAACTGATTCAAATTGTCATGATAAACTATTCAAGATCAGCCAAAATGTAAGGAGCAGACATCTCTCAGGTACCTATCAGAGATCGAAACAATCCACCCAGAATACGGCTACACACTGAGAGTATGTCCACACTTCGAACTGAAAGAATAATTTCCAGGTTGGGCAGACATACATGCACTAACTTGGACAGAACTAGTGCACCAAAAATAGAAGTGTAGCCACAGCTGTGCGAGTAGCAAGACAGACCAGCTGCCCAAGTTTGATTCTCCTCCAGAACCCTATGCACTTACTTGAGCAACTAACCCATCCCGCTGCCTGTGCCACCACAGTTACACTTCAGTTGTCCACCACCAGTGGCAGTTTGTCAGCAGTGTCCATTCCTGATTCAGTGGCAGACTGCTAGATGCCAGGATGCCATCTCTTTCCTTTTTCCCAGGGTCGGAAACTCTAGGTCTTCTTTTTTCCAATCCATCCACCCTAACCACCAAATAAGCTCTCCTATGCCTACCTCCAATGGCCATCTGCTCTTTGCCTGGGCACAGCCAACAACTGAAAGTGACTAAGTAGAAATATCCATTTTGGGCAAGTTATTCCATAATTGTCCATTATGATGCACCTCTGAAACAGTGGGTTACTGGCCATTGTCAGACAGGATTCTGGATTAGATAATCCACTGGTCTGACCTGGTCTGGAAATTCCCATGAATTCTTCACCAACTTTGGAAACATCAAATTTGATTGTTAATATGTGTACATACTCCTCATATTAGTGAAAATAAGAGATAATATGGGCCTCAATATCGAACTCTGTGACACACTTGATAATATTCCCTCTTCAGAGGCTTTACCATGAATGGTGAAGCGGGATGTGTATAAGATCCAAAATATACTTTGATTGCCATGAGCTATTGTGAAAGCTTTCCAGGCTAGCTGCCAAACAGCATGGAGCTGATAGAATATGGGAACCGGCAAAATGTTTTAAACTGCCAACTTTATATAATTTTGTCAAGTATGCAGATTATGTCTACTAGCCTGCGGTCTCCTAGAGGAGCATCTGCCTCCATTGCAGCATGTCATCTTCTCCGTCTGGTACAATGTGTGTACCAAATCTGGCTCCATATGCCTTCAGCTTGCCCATCTCTGGGAAGTCAAACTATGAGCTCACAAACTCCATTTGTCTTTTCATGGGAGAGTCATTTTGATAACTACAAACTTCAGGATTTATATTAGAACGTAGGAATAACAGCCCTGTGGGAAAACTTCCTATTCATCTGCTTTTTATATATATATCTCATCTGCAAATATAGATATTTGCATTAAGGTAACTTTCCAGAGTTCCCCATGCTTTACGGAGACAAATGTTTTAGTTTAGTTGACAAAAATCACATAGAGACCCTGGTTTTGCTCCCAGCTGACAAGCTGTGAAGATCATATCTACACTGCTCTGTCCAGACTCGGGGATGATGACTCCCACAAGAGAGGTGTTAAGTCAATTCAATATGACCAGTGCAATAATTTCTCCTGTAACAGAGGGAGAAGGGAAATGCCACAGTAATTATCACAGTTTGCTCATTCACCCTTAAGTTTATAGAGATGGACAATGTTGGCCCCCTTGAAATTCTGTGGCACTGTCTCTTACTCGATCTTTTGTTCATCTTTGGAAAGTTTATTTCTGTTATTCCATCCTTCCATGAAGGGATGACAGCCAGATTGATGGGAAATGGAAAGATATCAGACCCCTTTCTGGTCTCCAGTGGCACCAAACACAGTTGCATGCTGGCTTCCACTGACTTTTCTATCCTTTTATTGGCTATGCTTATGGATACATTTCATGACACTGACAGAGGAGTATTTACCCAGTTCTGCAGTGTTATAAGTTGTTCAATTTGCAACACTTCCGTTCTTGAACAAAAGTGGCAGATTTACACATTAAGGAGCTTTTATTTGCTGATGACTGTGTACTGGTTGCTCACTCAGCTGATGACATTCAATTAATAACTGATCACTTTACTTTTACTGTAAATCACTTTGGTTTCACAATCAATTTAAGAAAACTGAAGTACTGTACCAACATATGCCAGGGGATGCACTTGTCTACCCAGTTATTAAGATCTAGGATGATATTCACAAGTCCATGGAGAACTGCTACCTAAGGAGTATGCTGTCACAGAATGCCACAAGATTACCCATCGCATAGCCACGGCCAGCTCTGCCTTTGGAATGCTGTCATACCACTTCTGGAATGACAGGGCCATCAGAATAAGCACTAAGCTAAACATCTATTAGGCAGTCGTGCTGGACAACATATTGCCACCATATTAGGAAACTCGATCAGTTCCATATGCACAACCTCTGGTCTGTTTGCAGGGTCAACTGGTGAGACAAGATTCCCAATATCGAAATATTCCATCATTGTCTGAGGACTGACATTCAAAGCATGCTCAAAAAAAGCCCAGCTATCGATTGGTCTTGGCATCTCATTTGTATGGCAGACTCTAGAATACCCAAAGCCATATTTTCTGGTCATCTACAGTCAGGCACCTGCTCTCATGGTGGCCAGTATAAACAATATAGACACACCAAAGTCATGCATGAAAGCATATCAGCCAATCCCAGTCACTCGGAAACAGCCCACAACAGAGCAAGGTAACAGCAACATGACAAATCTGCTACCAGTTGCTTTGAAACAAAATGCAGCATCAACATCTGAGGTGAAAAACATGAACAGTGCAAAGCAAGGCCACAACAGCCTGCAATGGTCATGGACAATCTTGTCTGTCCCCCATGTAACCATGCTTGCCGTTCTCACATTGGTCTGAACTCACATCTACGTGTTCATTTATAGTATTTCCTGAATGCTCGTATGTTGACATTATCATTATTACAGTATCACTGAGGCCAGGGACCCATTGTGCGAGGCACTGAACAAACGTGTACCAAAGAGACCATCTCAGATCTGGGGAGATTACAATTGAAGTGATTTTAAAATTAGGCCTTACATTTCACTGAACAACATAAGCTTCAAGTCTTTCATGCAAGTTGTCAAGGCTGAATACCCTCTCTGGCACTTCAAGTGCAGAAGGTGGGGGCCCACAAGGATTTTAGAAATTAATACTTGCCACTCCAGGCTTGTATTAAACTCCCAAGGTTGCAGCTTTTTTCTGACCTCGGCTTGGTAAATGCTAGCCACTACTTAAATGCACAAAATCCCTTTGGACTGAGGAAGGAGCACTTGAGAATTCCTCCCTGTGGGATACTGTAGTGGGGTGGTCATCCGCTCCAGCCCTGAAGGGGTTGAAACAGCCCTGCTGTGGCTGGGGAAAGCAGCAAGCTTGGGCTGACTGGGGAAGCAGCCACAGCTGGGCCTCACCCCAGTCAGGCCACAGCTGGCACTTATAAAAGGACAAAGAGTTTGGAGCTGGAACAGTCTCCCTCTAGCTTTGGAGGGGGATGGACCTAGATGCCTGAGAGCTAAGGGTACTGAGGGTGGAGCAGTGCTGGGGAAGTGGTAGGCTGAGCTGGGTGGGGAGCTCAAGCCAGGCGCTCTCCCAGGCTGCGGCCTGCTAGGAAGGCCTAAATGGGTACTGGGCTGCAGGGAAAGGCAGCAGGTCCAAAACCCTCTTGCCTATGATGACTGTCTCTCACACTGCAGTCTGTCCCAGAGTACGGGGGCTTGGTGATGACTGGCAGTAGCCATGGACTGAGGCAAGATAGGGATAGTGGGTTGGGGGTTCCCCAGGGAGGGGAGACCCAGAGGCAGAATGTGGGGGTATTTCCAGGGGGCAGCACCCCAGGTAAAAGGGCACCGGGCCCTTTTAGCTGGGGTGCTGCCCCCCGGAAATAACCCCACACTCTGCCTTTGGGTCTGGGAAATACCCCCACACTCTGCCTCTGGGAGGGACACGGGGACCAGCGGACGGCGCTCTGGGCTGGAAAGAGCTAATTCCCAGATGGCCAGCAGGAGGTGCAGCTGGGTGAGTCATCATGTCACTACAGGTATCCTCAAGCCTTTTCACATCCATCCCCCTCCCCCACCACACACACACAAAAGAGCTGAGAAAGAAAACAAAGGAAATTAGCTGTTGCTACCAGTTAATCAAACAACTTGCAGAAACCTCTTAGGACACCAAAAATCCAATCCTCTTTTTAAAAAAGGTAAACTTTATTAAAAACAAATAGGAAGAAAATACATCTGGAACTTAGGCTTTTGTTAAGATTTTAAAAGAGCAATTCCAAAAATTAAGCATCCAAAATAGTTTTCTTGGGGGTTCAGCTTAAAGGTTACAAGCAAACAAAAGCATCTGGGGTTAGCACAGAGGAGATCCACAAGCCAAAAGAAAGAAATAAACCAAACTGCATCTAGCTAAACATTCCCAATTTACTTACCTATTGCGGGGTGGGGGGGGGTGTCAAATAAGTAATTCTAGGTATGATCTATTTGATTTCTCAGACCTGGCTTAAAGCTTTACACAGCATTCCTGCTGCCCTCTGTTCGCCTCTTTCCCAGAGAGACACAACAGACACAAAGGGAAAGCTTCTTTCCCAATTTTAAAAAGTTCTAGCCTTTGCATTGGCTCTTTAGGTCAGGTGCCCACTCCTTTTCTTTTACCCGTGGGCTTGTTAATCTTTACAGGTAAAGGAAGCAGAGAACAGACACCAAGAGGGATTTTACAGCCAATTGGCTGGCTGAGTGTCCATAAAAGGGAGCTACACCCCTTTCATTTATCACACAAGTATTTATGAACAGGCAGGGATTGATACATACGGGATGAGTTTAGGGCTAGGCAAATTATTACAACACTGAGAAAAACACCAAAATGTTCGCATGGGTGGGGCCCCCAAGAGAACGTCTGGGTCACATAGGCCTCAGGAAGCTCTGGGGTCCAGACCCTATTATAAAGCCCATCTCCCCATCCCTCTCTGTCGCTCTCTCCTTCATTTTTTCCCTCTTTTCCTCACACTTTCCTTTCATCCCAGTTCTCCGTTCCATTTCCCCCACCCTCCCTGTTCCAATTGCTATTTGTTCCCAGGCCTTCTACCCCCTCTCTTTTTCTCCTTTCTCTGTCTGTCATCCCATAAATGTCAATCTTTCTGTCACTCTCTACAAAAAGAATCCATCCTTTTAGGATCACTGTGCATCTAACAGCCCACACAGGTCACCAGCAAACATCAAGGTCCACCACCACATGGCACTTTCTGCAGCACAGTAACCATTTTAACAATCATCGAGCTCTATTTTTCACACTTATAATAGCATTACTTTGTACTTCTATGAGTCTTTTCATCTGAGGCAGGGCTTGATTGAGGGACAGAGACCCACCTGGGGTGCCAGCTTGGGGGGCACCAGGCTTGGAGTGCTGTTTTTGTTGTTAGCGACAAAAGAGAAAATAGAACGTCTGAAGTAAAATGTTTCAGGTATTCTGTATGTGGATTCATTTTTCACTAACCACCTAGACTGTTCTGGACTTTCGTAGAATGTCATGGAACCTTCCAAACTTTTGGAGAGGTACATTTTCCTCAGACCTTCTAGAATGTTGTCAGCCATGCCTTTGCAGGTATATACGGGGCGGGGCATTGCCAGTCAGTCAATGAGATATAAGAACAAAGTGAAGTGGAGCCCAGATGGAATATTGTGAACTTTGTGTTATTGTGTAAATGTGAAAGTGTACTTTGCGTATATATGGCATGAATAAATACAGATTTACAGAGCCTAGCATGCAAATGTATATCTTATATAACGGGGATAAATCATGCATCAAAATGGGCTAAAAATGCAACAGAAATAAGATATTCAAAAGTTTAACTAATGGAGGGGGGAGCTAAAGATGCTCCTTGCCTGGGTGCCATGTGGTCTAGGGTCAGACTGATCTGAGGATTCCAAAGAGCTTTTAAGGAATTAAACATCCCATCACTCCTGTGAAGTAGGCATTATTATTCCTATTTTATTGATGGGATAATTGAGGCACAGAGATAAATAATTTGCCCAAGGTCACACAGTGACTTAATGGTTCAGCTAGAAATAGAACTCAGGTGTCCTGACTCTTTAAGGGAACCATTCTAAACACTGCCTCTGTATATTGGAAAATATAAACAGATTCCTTAGTGTACGACCCCTATGTGGTATATTCTCTAGACTATACATTTGTTTTGATTTTAAATGTCTTTATCTCTGCCAAGCTAAGCCCTTTGATGGGAGAAACAGACATTTCATTTAACATGCTTTCCACTCCTGCCACCCTTTGTCTCTCAACACGTTATGTGCCATGAAAAGGTACGCCTGGAGGATCACACAGTGATCAAGCTTTACATTTTGTAAACATGGAAACCATCTTGGGTATATGTCACTCTCCAGATATGCCACTGATGAAAGCAGTATATCATGAACGGAAGCTACTGAGCTCAGTTATTCCTGTAACAATAGTGATCCAGATTTAGCTACATAATAAACTCAGCCAGAGCAATGCTAAATGTACAGGATCAGCATAATGTGTGTCATGCAAATTTACCAGAGGTTACTGGGTAATTTCTCCCTCCCTCTACCACCATTACGAACGAGACATTTTCTAGGGTCTGCCCAAGATTGGAATGTTAGACACCTCTTATCTACTACCAGGGCAAAAATGATCAAAAAACAGCTTGCAGTAAAAACTCTAATTTGAAGCACTGTTAAAATCAGTCCCCATCTTGTGCATTCATGAGGGTACACAAAAAAACACAGCACATACACACACAGTTTACATTACTCCCTGAATACACAATGAGGTGTATATTCCTGAGGCTTAAACTGTACCCATGATTTCTAATTTCAAATCTCACTATTTCTATGCTTAATTTCTCCCCCTGCCCACTGCAATACATGCAGAATTAAACAAATCAAGGACCACCTAAGTAGCATTTGGGGTGACCAGATGTTCTGATTTTATAGGAATAGACCCTATATTTGGGTTTAGTCTTATATAGGTGCCTACTACCTCCCAAGCCCCTGACCTTATTTTTCACCCTTGCTGTCTGGTCACCTTAGTCCTAGTAGCGTTCCTTATGAAGAGACAGAGCACAATAGCAGGCACTTTTTGCCACAGTGCAAGGAGGCAGGCAATTATACACTGGTGCACCCTTTCTTGGTGGCAACATCTTTATGAGGCCATCAGTTGTAGGTGTTTTAGGTCTTACCCAGGCTTCTTAGTAATACGTTGCTAAATAGCTACTTGCCCATACAGTGCAAGTGATCACAGCATGTGTAACGGCAGGCCTGTTTTGGACTAGGACTGGCATATAGTAGGCTGAATGGGATGAATTACAGACTGTTTGTTCCACCCATGTCATAATGATACTATTCAGTAGTGCACTGGTAACACATTGATTAGCAGATCTTTGGAACAGTATGGTATTGCAACTGGATAATTCCTGCTTATTCCTGGTTGAAAAACAAAACACTGAATGCTAATCAACTTCTTGTTCATGCTGTCCAAATGGGCCAAATTCCTTGCTGGTGTAACTCCAGTGAAGGTGCACACGAGAGGTGAATTTGGCCCAATGGCTATAATGTCTAATCCATTGTGATGAAATATTAAACAACATTATTCACACAAATAGCATCATTCACTTGATCTCAGCAAGTTTTTTAGAGCTAGGTATTTCACATCTGTATAAACGGAGACAAGGAAATTTTAAGGGTTTTGCCCAAGAATCAGCATTCATATTGGAAATAGAGCCCAGGTATCTTGACTCACAGACTCTTATGCTAATAAAACACAAAGCTGTTTGCACTGTGAGCCGCTACTAATCACCACTATAGCACTGGCAGAAAAATGGCAATGAAATGGCATTTTACAAGTGTGCGCATTGCATGGTCATGAAAAGGATCAGAGCTTGAATCCCGATTTCTTGTTCTTTTGTTTGTGAAATTGGCAAATGGTGGAACAACAATTTGCCTTCATTTAGGACCTGAGCCAGAGCTCTGGGAAGTTAATGGGAGTCTTTCTATTGACTTTTATAGGCTTTGGATCAGGCCCATAGTACTAGCACCCAACTGCAGGCACAATTTTGTAGACACAAATAATTGCATGCACAAGTGAAGGTACACAAGTATCTAAATACCTGGTTGCATGTGGTAATTAGACAGTCAGTTGTCTAAGTGGCATAATTTCCAACTACAAATGATTGCAGATGAAAAAAAATTGAGCCCAGCTTTAAAAATCTGGTCCTGCACCTTCAAAGCAATTTAGCAGGATTAAAGATGTAGAAGATTAAAGATGTAGCAGCTTCTTGTATCTTGCTTAGCAGGAAAATCATAATTCAAAAGGAAGGTGTGATTGCTTTGTGGACACAGGTCATGGTTCAGGAATGGATGGGGATGCCCCTGCTAGAGGCCATGACAGAAGCCACACACAGCTGAAGCAGGAGAGATAAATAAAGCAGTTGCAGCCTGTCACAGAACTGCAAGGTCAGAGTCTCTGATCACCTGCCTTCTCTGCAGAGAGAAGGTCCCAAACCCCATTTCTTTGGAAGGGCCCTGGCTGGAAGGAATTCTGAAGAAGTTGTGTGGACTAGTGGGGACTCACTAAGGGGTGACTTGCCTCCTCCCACTAAAACAGAAAAGGAAGGCAATCCAGACCACAATTCTTTGGGCCGGAACTGCAGACCCCAAGAAGCATCATCCATACAACACTGACACCAGTCCTGAGGTCACAACTGGCTCCCAGGCCTGAGGACTGCAACGAGCAGAGGTTTAGTGCCACATACTACTATACCTCCATCTTCATTTTCCCAATACAGGAAAAGATTCATTGTTCCGACTTCAGTGATTTGATGATCCTCTCCATACAGCCACAAAACCTGCTGACACCCTAATTCAAAAGCTTCACGCTGGGCATAGATGGAAGAACCATAATTCCTTTCAGGAACAAAAGAAAAAGAAACAGCTATCACAAGCCAGCTGGGTATTTTCCTGCCATTAAACTTTCTAATTCTCCTACTTCTAAAAAGAGCTTACATTACTTTCAGTGCCCAAATTGCAAAATATGCCTCATGATTAATGCTTTGCAAAGTCATTTCCTGCCCCTGACATGATTCCATTTGCAGCACTTAAATGAACGAACTACAAGTCACTTTGCTTCTGCAAAATAAAACATGGAGGGGCTCAGCCAGAGTCAAGGATTCCCCCCTACCTACCAGGTCCATACTGCTCCACAGGGTTCATGAACTACCTGAATAAAGCTAAAGGGAGTTTTGGTTGGCTACCAGGCAGCTCCACTGGATCCTGGGATGTAAAGGTAACCCCTGACCCAACTGACTCATGAAAGTATTACATTTGTACAAGCAAAGTGGCTAACAGATTATGCAGTGAAGGCTGCAGCACTTCGAGTTTATGCACATGGAAGTGGCTTAAGGTTAGTTTAGTTGTAGAAGCTAGGGTGACCAGATGTCCAAATTGTATAGGGATAGTTCTGATTTGGGGGGCTTTTCTTATATAGGCTCCTATTAACCCCATTCCCTGTCCCAATTTTTTCACACTTGCTGTTTGATCACCCTAACAGAAGCAGAAAACTGGAAGCAGTTCAGTAGGAGTCAGTTCAATGGGAGACAAGGGATTCCCCTAGCCATATAGTCTCCCTCCTTCCTCTTAGCTCTCACTACCTGTTGCTGTTGTCTGATGTGTAACTCTTTACCCAGTGCATTTGCTGACAGAAATCCAGTCAGACGAGATTTAAACTTAGATTTGTAACTTTGGTTTTCTTTTTAACTGCAGATTTCAGACACATACACACACAAATTTGCAAGGTTTAAGAAAAACAAGTTGCATACTTTGATAAAAGGAGGCAGAAAATCATGAGGCACTGTGTCAACACTTTTAACTGGGATTAATTTTAACTTCAACATTTACCTACAATTACCACACTTTAGCAACTCTATCTGGTAACTAGGTAAATGTTGGCTTTCAACAGTGACTAAGATAGATCAAACTTCCATAAATTCCCTCCCCCCAAATATAAGATAGGATAGAAGTTTCTCTAGGTCTCTGCCTCTTTGCAATTGCCCTTATTCCAAACTTTTGCCCTCATTCTCAAAATTTTTCATAGTGTGACAACTTAATATAGAAATTGTCCCGTGGGTGCTCCATTTTCTGACAGAACAGCAGCAACTGCTCACACGGAGAAACAACATTAGGAAAGCATTTTACCAGCTGGAATCATGAAGAGACAGCTCCACAATCCCATGCAGCTCATTATGGACTACCAGTGGTCCACAAACTACAGTTTAACAACCTTGCCCGTAGTCTATCTATGCAACGTGAACAGATCGGCACTCTGTCATTTTGTAGCCCATTTTGACTGGAGGTGAAATGCCTCTCCTCTGGAAATGCTTTTTTGATTTGCAACATTTAATAATACAGCATCATAGCCAGGATTTTACTGAAAGGAAAAAATAATCCAACAGTTGAGCTATGTAATTAATGCATAATCAGGCTCTCTTACCCTCCCAATTTGCAGTCTCCCGTTCCTCCTTTCCAGGCTCTTACATATTTGGGATCTGCCCATAAGGATATTGGATTAAAACTCCCGCTTGCAAAGTATGGGCCCACAGGACTCAGTATAACATACAGCAGGGCTTTAGTTGGCTTCTTGACGCCAAGAGAAGGCTGCACAGTAAAAGAAAAACACGTTACTTTTACTTTGTTTTCTTCTTCACTTTAGAGGTTAGATTTTCTGAGTTACCACTTTCAAAGCACATGCCACAGGAGGGTGCTCCATCACCAGTCAAAGGGCACAAAGCATCTCCAAAGATGCCACTTCAGAAACCAGCCTAAACCAGTGGTTCTCAACCAGGGGTCCGGGGCCCACTGTCGGGTTGTGATCAGGTTTCAGGAGGTCCGCAAGCATGGCCAGCATTAGATTCACTAGGGTCCAGGGCAGAAAGCCAAAGTCCCACTAAATAGGACTGCAGCCTGGTGTACCAAGCCCCACCACCCGGGCTGATGCCAAAGCCTAAGAAACTTAGCTTTGCAGTGCCCCATCATGTGGGCACTGGGCAATTCCTCCGCTTGCTACCCTCTAATGCCGGCCCTGGCTTTTCTATGCAGAAAAACAGTTGTGGCACAGTTGGGTGGGAACTCAGAAAGAAAAAGGCTCAGAACCCCTGGCCTAAGCAACCCTTATTTTACATATGGCTTTCATCTGACATCATAAAAAATGGTTACCAACCTTTCCATAACTGTTGTTCTTCAAGAGGTGTTGCTCATGTTTATTACACTTTAGATATGTGTGCATCACGTGCAACGTTGCCAGAGATTTTTCCCTCAGTGGTATTAGTTGGGCTGGCCTTAGTGCCCTCTTGACCCACAGGCTCATCTGCTGGTATAAAGGGCACTGCTGGCCATGCACCCTCTCAGTTCCTTCTTACTGTTAACACTGACTGAGGGGTAGGAGGGTGGGCTGTGAAATGGACAGGAGCAACATATCTCAAAGAACAATAGTTACAAAAGGTAGCAACCGTTTTTATTCAATTGCTTGCTCATGTCCATTCCATGTCAGGTGATTCACACGCAGTATCCCTGGAGATGGGCTCGGAGTTCATGGACACGTCAATTCAACAAGTCTCATTGGATGAATGAGCTTCCTGCAGCCTCCCAGGTGAGTAGTACATTGATATGAGGAGGAATTAGAACAGTTTTAACCAGATTGGTACTATCATGAGCAACATTTATCAATAGCACTTGAACCATTCAAAACTACAGGTGATCCCAGGATATCACTGCAGATTGCAAGAGGCAGAAACTGCAATGTCCAGCACCTGAAGTCCGAGACCAAAGCTTTCATGGTCCTCAGGAATGAGAGGAAGACTTGCCTGCAAATACAACCCTAGACAAGACCTGACAAGAAGCCAAACCTTCTGATTGTTGTCAGAAGACTCTTGTCTTGATCCATAAGAAGATACAGTTTCTGAAACCAGTCCAGGGTTTTAGCTACAACTAACTGAATTTCTATCTTCTTTCCCCCAAGATTAATTGATCATCCAAATCAGGAATGATGGCTACTTCCTGATTTTTAAGATGGGTGGCCACGATGCAAATTAATGTTGTAAAAACATTAGAGGCCCAGTAGCAGGACACAATACTGCAACTGAGAACCACTAAACTAAATCTTAGGGTTCTCCTGAGGCCCTGGAACCATTGGCACATTCAGATATATATCCTTCAGGTCTCTTTTGATTTCCCACTAGACCTTACCCCAGAAAAAAGATAGTTGACTAAAGCTCTGATGCTGCTAAGTGGCAGCAAGTGTAGACCCTAAGAGGACAGCGCTAGTGAACAAGGAGTTTTGTTGTTTACCTTTTGCAAGTCAGAGCAATTTTTCTGCTTGATATGGGTAAAGGCCCAGTCAGTGTGGACTAATCTGAAACAATCAGAGCATTTTACTTGCCTAATGAAGCCCCACATTGAAGAACCTCTGAAAATCACTATAGCAAATTCCACTTCATATTAATGCTTTGCAGTTACTGCAGGGACATCATTTCATTGAGGGTCTGCAAGTGCTTTACAAACATTAAGTTAACAAAGACCCACCACCTTTCTGAGGCAGCTAAGTATTACAAAGACGATTTACAGATGGGGAAACTGAAATGAAATGACTTGCCCAAGGGCAGACAGGAAATCAGTGGCAGACGTGGGAACAGGAATCATGCCCTGATTCCTAGTCCCATAATCTAGCTAGTAAGCCTTAAAGTTTTCCCTCTTAGGAGAGTTACAAGAAACTAGAGTGTTCATAAGAATCAACACCCTGTATCCAAATTGTTTTACTGACACTGTAGACTTGCTTCAATCAGACCCGCAAGCAATTTGTGTATATGCACACACATAGTCCTACAGGGGAGCTGCAACAAAGGTGAAGTTCATCCATGAATGAGGAAACATTCACCCATGAGAGAGTAGCACTTGGGACTCCTTCAGAGGGGAACAACTTTAAATTACCTTTTGGTCTTTAATTACCTTGCCAGTGGGAGACCATGAAATTCAGTCAGTGAATTAGCATGCATATTTCCCACAGCCTTTTCTCTCAATTACTTTTCAGATTTTTAATGCACACATTGCTGTGTAACTAGCTAGCCTCCTTTTCCTATAAGACCTCCATTGAAATATACTACATAGAAAAAAATTACAATCATTCACACAGACTAAGTGAAAAATTATCTTAAATCTAATGATCTGAACAAGTATGTCCACAAGATGGTGCTGTGCTCAATGTAAATGAGCTGTAGTAAAATGAGGCTCTACAGAGTGGAGCATTTCCTAGGTAAACAATGAGAATTTAACAGTTGCAGGTAGGCAATCATTGGAAAAATGGTTTGGATTAAACACTGTCAAAGATTTTTCCCATCACTGAAATTAGCTTGTATTTTCTGCTAGCTGTATAATTCTCACTTGAAGTTATAAAGATAACACTATTCTTACTGGCACCAAAATAGATAGTGTGCTTTACTGTTTCTGCTACAATTAAAATTCTACAGTTTATCCCATTTTGGCCAGCCTATCACTCAGTAGCAACCCATGGGGAACCCATAAAAGAGATTATGATTTGTTAGCAAACTTCTGACTCCTCTTTGAATTGGTGAAACTTGGATGCATTTATGCTTCAGCAGCAGCAGCAAGCAAAAACCTACCAGCCAATCTGTAGTAGAAAAGCAGGTCAAGGAAGGAATACTGTGATTAGTGAGTATTCAGAGGCATGATGGGGAAGGGTGGTTTATGGATGGAATTCTTGGAATGATAAGTATGTATACAAACACAAAAAAGGTACATGCAAATATGTGTGAGAGATTATACTGTGACCTTGCTTTAAATGGGCCAGACTCAAAGCTGCCACAGGATTCCACATTGAATGAACCAAAAATAATCCAACCACACCAGTGCTTCCAAATTGGTAGCCAAAAGGTGTTTGATTTAATTATATACACACACAAACATACAACAAACAACACGAGTGTGAGACTAAAGTACAGATATAGCAACTTCTCAAATCATTCTTAAAAAGCAAAAGAGGTTAGGTTTTTCTTGATTATCCAAGTTAGTCAAGTTACATTAGTTCTTCTTTTGGCAGACAAAGAAAAAGAGGTTGATAATTGAATGGGTGATGAAGACTAAACTGCCTCTCATCCTGAGAGATCTTCGCTCCAGGATGTGGGTGAGGCATACAAGCTTGTGCTCATGCTGTCCATATCACATATGTTCTATGTATAAATAAAGGACTTCTGGCCTGGCCAGGCCAGGCCAAGCCAGCACCTTTATTGACCACTAAATTCACATTAAACAAATTGAGAAAGAAAAAAAAGATTGGAGGTCATTTGATTTGTATTGTGGGGAGTTGAACAATAAGATTCCACTGAAGCCAAATGTGGCTAATCTATTTGCCTTCAAAAGTAGCATGTCGGAAATTTACATACCAGAGGTGAGAAAAAAGTAAAATATAGTTAACCAAGCAAGGCCTGCCATTCATAAAACTCAGGGCACTACATTCCCTAGTGCACTATGGGTACTTTGCACTCTTCTGGCAATGCAAAGGTACCATAAACCAACTTTGATTGGCCTGTTAAACCAAATGTATAGAAACTGTACGTGGTCAGAAAGACACAAATCAGCCATAGAGTACTGGTGAATATATCTTGATGTGTCAAAATAAAAAGATCTGTATAGAATGTTTATTATAAATTGTGTTATAACAGGGTCTACAGGCCTCAGTCGAGATCAGGGCTCCATTGTGATAGGCACTGTACAAACATAAGAGACAGTCTCTGCCCTGAAGAGCTTACAATCACTGCTCTAGCCTAAGTACCAAAATATGGTTCCCACTCCAGCTTTAGCAAGAGAATTAAATACTTTAGTCTCCTTGCCATGGTCTATTACACAGTATGGATTTCAAGAGGTTAAGATAAGAACAAAGCAATGAAAATGTATACAAAACTCAGAAGAAAAAAGTTTTTTCCACACCTCTGTTCCAATCAAAGTAGGGCGGATATACAGGCTTGCAGACGTGGAATATGGGACCCACTCTTTTTCCACTTCCACAAGTTTCCGGATGCACTCTAACAGCTCCTCCTTGTCAAAACACTGAAAGAAAGACAGAAAGTGCTGGAAACATTCTAATGAGAACTTTTAATCATGAGGAAGTAGTGTTTGCAGGCTATAAAAGTCCACGATTCTAACATCGCCCTTGGTACATAAAAAGATACAAGGGAAAAGGCCATGTGATTTTAAAGTGCCAAGAAATGAACAGCTTTAAGATTCTTGTTGATACTGTGAAATATATATCACAAACACAAATAAAGAAAGAGTGGCATTACTCACCTCCAGTTCTGTTGTCAAAGCACACTGGAAAGAACTCAATGTGTGCATGGGCAATCCCCTAGCTTTTCAGGGTCACTCAGAGTTTAAACCAGAAAGAACCACAAGATCACCTAGTCTGACCTCTTGTATAACACCAGGCCACTAAACCCACACAGTTCCCTCTGTATACAGCCCAGTAATCTGGATTAGACTAAAATATTACAGCCCTCAGGAGACAACGTTATTGTATTCCACAGGCAGAAAAAAGGAGGCACCAAGGTTTACCAATGCCTAAGACCCCTCAATGGCAGGGTACTGATTAAGTGAGATATGCCTGGATGATCCCAGCAGCTTGTTCCCAGAGCTTGGACCAGAATTTAAGGCCTGTGAATTTTCAGAGCATTGTGGATAATGATGAATATTTCACTAAAGAATTCCTACATACAATATCACCATCACAAGCATGGCAGGGAACACACAGGCCAGGGTGCAATTATTAGGAGCACATATCTTGCCCAGATAAAGCTCATCAGCATAATGATAAACTTGGAATACCAAGGGGCTTGACTAAGGTCACAAAGCAAGTCAGCAGCAGAGCCAAAAAATATAACTCTGACCTGGAAGACTTAGTCACCGGAAACACTGGGTTAAATTCCACTTGTGCAAGCCAATGGACATCTATAACTGTAAGAGAGGGTACAATTTGGCCCACTGTCTGTATATAAATGTTTAGAAGGATGTGTGTATTATATGCCTTCAGCTTCTAAAGGACTGATTAATTCCCCCCAAACTTTAATTTCCATCAGTGGGGAAGGGCACCAAGGAGAGATGAAAAAAATGAACCTCTGTTTTAATGCCTATGATCTAGCAGAAGAATTCACTTCACCAGCTCCCTACAACGACCTCTCTACCATGACAAGAATCCTGACAAGATTTTAAGTACCCTATTTTCTTTGTAGTCAGCAAGGGTTTACAGCTCCCGCACACTTCAAAGCCTCACTCACACCCTAAAAATACTTTCCTAACCCAAGGAAAGGGTGGGTTTCAGTTACATACTGGCAGTGTTGCTCGTGCAGCTGACCGCACCATTCTGTCCATGTTGAGCGTTGGACGGAACAGGCGGATTTTACCATCCACTCCTCGATAAGCCTTCATTCCTTCAAACAGCTACAAACCCAAAAGGAGAAAGGAGCCAAATGAAAATTGTGCTGGATTATCCCATGAGCACCAATACAAAAATTAAACATGCCTTTTGGAAGTAACAGAGCTTAGCACTTCCATAAACACTTTACATCTTCAAAGTACAGCATGAATTCTAACTAATTAACCTTAAGGTAGATAAGTATTATTACTCCCATGTTACTACATGTTAGTGTAGTTGTTTACACTACAAATACATCTGTCCACGGGAACTTGGGTGATAATGTCGTTATCTTGAGCTGGTTCCAACAGTTAAAAGTTGTAGCATGGGTGAGACTTTATGATACCCTCATACCCTGACTAATGACTAGGACTGATCCCAAGTAGTATCTTCCCTTATGGAAAAGTTCTATAGAATTTAATAAGGTGATGATAATTTTTCTTTAGGGCTTCACCTGATGTGTGCCTGTGCTGAAGGAAAACAAAGGAAGTCTGTTACAATCCCTTGATCCAGTATCAGCTGGCACTGGCAGTAGTTAGAGCAGCTGAGGCTTGCTCCATCTGTCTCCCAACACACCCCTAATGTGGAGAGAGGAGGGTGGAATGGGTCGGGGACACAGGTGGCACAGAAGTCAGCTCCCTCAGCTTTATGCCGGAAGAAGAATTCAAGAATTCTTATGACCAGAATCTGGCTACTTTGAACCATGAGAGCAGACTGGAGAATCTAGCCCAGTTTTTTGGACCATCCTATAGAATGTAATAGAAAGTGATATCCATGTGACCGAATAGTTCTAAAAACATACCGAAACAATTCAATTCCCTAAGTTCTATGAGTTGTTTTTATAGTAGTTTCTATGGACCCTAATTGGTTTCATCACTATTACATTCTACAGCACTTTTCCATAAGAGTTAGTACAGTAGAGGACTATCAAAGGCTTTAATGCAGCTTCCAGGGCACAGTGAGGTCTTGTCCACATCACAAATTTTAATTGTGTTGTAACTGGGTCCTAGGACAACCCAGCTGTAGCATAAACATTGCCTTAGTGATTTTCCCTAGGCCATACACCAGTTAAGTGGCAGAGGCACAATTAGAACTCAGGGCTTCTTGCTTCTCAACAATGTTCTGAGTGCTGTGAACCAAGCCAGCTTCCACGTCATTAAAACTTCTTGCACAAATTTAAAAGGAAACCATCCCACAACAAAATTTGACACTGTAGCCAGAGAACAAAACGCACCTTTAATAAGTCATGGCATAGCTGATGACATAGAAATTTTAATAGGATTTTGTACTGGACTAAGAATCAGCTAATACCATCATTTTCTTATTGCGCCAATTGTGATTATTACAAAACAGCTGTTTTCCCCAATATGCATTTACAGAATGTTTCATGAGAGAAAGAGGAAGGAATGTTAGTCTAAGATATGATCAATGGTTTCAGAGAAGCAAGAATCACACATCATTATTGCAACACAAAGATTGCTCAATCCTTTAAATCTTTTTCTCCATGGATGGATGCTTGTCGCTTTTCAGAGCACAGGAAATCTTTTCATTTGTAAAGAGAGAGTACCTGCAGTGTGTTCTGGGAATGCCCAGCTCTAATAAAAGCAACGGCTGTAATGGTTTGCTGGTTTTTATACTATTTGCTCCTGCAAACTGTTGCAGGTCTGCAAATGTGTGCACGCTATATCATCTGGCATCTGTAAGTCTCAAGAGCTGGATCCAGAGGCTAGCAGATCCAGGACATCACAGTGTATCATGGAGGGCAAGGAGAAGGGAGGGTGGAATGCCAAATTCATCATTTTTAATATACCCACTGTGTATTCATTGAGCCACACCATTGGGACCAGATTCTCCTCTGTCTCTCCTCTTGGCTAGAGGAAACGTGATGCAACAAAAGTAAAAAAGAATAAAAAATGGAAAAAAATAAGAGCATATTCACATTAGCAATGATTTCAGACTGGGCCAGAGGCCTAGCACTAAAGCAATATGCTACTAAGAGTGAAACATAAATTTTGGACTCCAGCGTGGTTTCTTGCTCCCTGGGCCAATCAAGAGCCGTATTTAGACCTCCTCAGCCAAAGAGACCTGTAACCATAACAGAGATCCTTGAAGGTTAGTTGACTGAATGGAAAAAAGGGGGTAGGCCAGAGTTTTGTGGCTCGGAGGAGTCTCCCAGGGAAAAAAAAGAAAAAGCCATGAGCCTGTTTCTCTTCTCTGTTACATCAGTGTAACTCCACTGAGTTCAGTGGAATCACTCCTGATTTATCCTGAAGTGGAAGGAGAATCAGGCCAATGTTCTCACTGTATTTCCTAGATAGCTCAATGTGCCCCTACTGATGCTCTGATACAGGCGAGAGTTTAGCACAAGCCGCTCCAATGACACAGAAAAGACAGCTTTAGACACTAACAGCTATGGATTTTTGAAAACTATTAACCACGCTGGCTTCCAGCTGTTAACATTTCACTTCCTTATGGGAAACTCCTGTTGCTATTTGGTCTCTGCTCTAATACATTTATTTTTAATCTTATAAAATTGCCTGAACTAGTCAACAAGTGGGAATTAAAAACAAGAATCTGCCTAGTGTGTCCTGCAGTCCAAGCTATGAATCTTTAATGCATTTTATCAGTTTTTCAGTATGCATGCCAGTCCCCAAATTAATACCATCAACTTTCCTCAAGTCTCATACACACCATTTCAGTGTTACACTAGAGTACGAAGCAGGGTAAGCTGGAAACCGTGAGCCAAATTTTGCTCTCAGCTAATCAAATGTAATTCAAAATGAACTCCACGAAAGCCAATGGAGTTACTCTGGAGTGACACCAGTGTTAACTCAGCACATTAGGTCAGTACTTACTAACTAAGGCCTGGGCTACACTCAGGGGAGAAGAGGGGGCGTGTTTCAAACTAAGATACGCAACTTCAGCTATGCTTTTCACATAGCTGAAGTTGAAGTATCTTAGTTCGACTTACCTGGCCGCTCTCATGGCGGCGAGTCGACCGCGGCGGCTCTCCCATCGACTCCACTTACTCCTCTTGCAGAGCTGGAGTTCTGGAGTTGACGGGGAGCGCATTCAGGGATCGATTTATGGCGTCTAGACAAGACGTGATAAATCAATCCCCAGTACATCGAATGCTACCCACAGATCTGGAGGGTAGTACAGACGTATCCTAAGACAGTAACAGTACTTAGAACATATTACGATATAATGTTTCAAAAGCTAGTAAAGAAGCGGTAATTTTCTAATTCTTTTGATACTCACTTCCACAGCATAGTGGAGAGATGATGAGGCTGGATGTAATGAAAGGTTCTCAAGAGGCCTAATATGGGGTTTCTCCCATCCTGAAGTCAAAGACCATTCGACTGTCAGCATGTGGTCTGTGAAAACAGTTCCGAATACCAAACCATTGGGGTCTGGTTTTTCCTTTAACGTGGTAGCTGGGTTAATAATTAAGTCTGCAGCCTGGAAGAAACATAAAACAAATCTGTATGAGCATTTAAAACTAAAATAATTCAAAATCAGATTAAAAGTGCTTATGCATCAGTCACTACAGAATTATAAATAGGCAAGAGAGAATTCCATGTTTTGTTTTACAGGTTCTGACACTATCAATGTTTAATTTTAAGCACTTTTTCTATTTTTATCTATTTGCATTTTAACATTTGTGGGAAATTATGGGAGTGGGTGAACCAGAGAGTAATTATTTAATGACAGAAACTGAAATTTAAAAATCTTCCTCCAAGGTCACGTTTCCAGGAATCAAAGACTTCTTCATATAAGGGAAGATTGTGACTTGACATGGGCAAGTAAGGTGTATTTTTGGTTCCTGCATCATGGAGCTGGGAGGAGGAGAGTAGATCAGGCTCTGAGGGGTTGCTACTCCCCTTGCAAACACAGATGGGCAGGAGTGGCTGGAGCAGAGCGGGACAGGGGCAGAGCCTTGCCTCTATTCTCCCCCGTCACCTTCTCATAACATGCTGACCAACACAGCCCAGCTGACTCAGAGAGGGAAGTAATCTGTCAAAAAAGAATTGTCACTCTGAGTCATACTGCTTTCCTGGCAGAGCTATGCTCTGCCCTTTATTCATGACTCCAAGTAAAGTGTTACACTTTTATCTGATAGTTAAAAATACTGTGCAATTAAATCACAGAAGCAGTAAGGCAGAAATGGTTCAGCACCAGCCATCAAGTATTCTGCAGAGGACATGGCTTTTCAGATTTAGAAACACACAGTTTCCAAAGCAAGAGAAATTTGGTCTTAGTCTTTTGAAAAAGTCTCTCTTTAAACAACCTGATTTTCAGGAAGCCTTTCCTAAACAATGGCCTATTTTTATTCTTCTTTTTGCATAATGTATTTGATGTAAAATGAACAGTGAGCCAAAGCACATGAAGAGCCAGAAGTTTTTTCAACCATGATAAGACATATCTAGGTATTACAGTGCATTAGTTTGACTGTACTACAACAACAATTACAGTTCTCTTTCGTAGGAACTTTTAGCCTGCTGACAGTGAACTCTCTAAGGGGAATAGCTCTGCTTAATGATTTCATGAAACCAGGAAAGGATTCTACTGAAAACCTATCATCAACTAACCATGAAAAATATATCACCAAAAGCTGTACACCAAAATAAAAACCAATATTCTGAAATCTGGGTGCCTGAAACTAGCCATCTATCTATCTAGTCCCTAATTCCAGAAAGCACTTAAGCACAACCTTAACTTTAGGAATTTGGCTAACCGTTGATATCAATGGGACTTTTCACGTACTCAAAGCCAAGCATGTATTTGAATACTCTTTGCTTTTCTGAATCAGAGCCGAAGGTATCCTAAATTAAATGATTTTCAAAGGTGCTGAGCACCTGCAGCTGCCACCGAAATCAACAGTAGCTCAGTATCTCTAAAAGTTAGGCCTCTTTTACTTAGGTGGCTAAATTTAGATTTGTGCACTTCATTTTAAGCTCCTGGATTTCAAAAACTGTAGCCGGAGCTTTTGGAGGGGATAAATACTTCGGGGGTTTTTTTTATATGGAAACTGATTGTACTTGAATAATATATCTTATTTTAAAAGATGTTATGGTGAATGGTGCCAAAGGGCTACCACTGGGATGGGAGGGGAACAATGGATTGGGGCGGGTTCTTGATCCAACTCCAATCACGGGGCTCCTTAAAGCCAACAGCTGTGCCAAGTACTCTCTTTAAGGCTCAAGAGAAGGAGCAAATCAAACCCCTTTATCTAGTAAAAACAGCTCCAAAAAATTGAGGATACCAGCCAAAGTATTAGGGTGAGAACTAAGCTGTGTGGGACTGACAGGTTTTTCTGGTTGCAAATTCTCAGGATACGCGACTTGGCTGCAGGCTATGCGTATTGGAGGCAGAGAGTCTGCTGAAGAAATTATGAGAGTGGTCCTGAAAGGAAGCAAAGACAGAACTTCTCTGGGCACAGAGTATGCTGGAGTGGCAGATCTCTGAGCAAGGTAACTGCCTGCTGCAGTTTTTATTGTGTCCAGGGAAACAGGCCTTTGTGTAGAATTTTTGTAAATAAAATTAAACACAACACTTAAATACCTGACTTGCTCATGGATTCCTCATCCTAACAGAAACAATCATGAAAGGCCCCAAATATTGGCTAATTGCTCAGGCCAAAGTGTCAACCATAATTTAGTGGCCCTCATAATCTCTAATGTGAAAACTTACATGGGATAAATTAAAACATATATAGTTTGACCTCTACTGCTGTCTTTCCTTTCCTTAAGTATCTCTCTCGCCTCATCACCTTCTGTTAATTTCTCTTCCTTTTTCCTCTCTGTTTTTTCTGTGCTTGACACCAAAGTACGGTGGTGATACCTAGACACCACACTGATTGGATTGAAACACACACAAGAATAACTGTGAAAGATGCCATGTTGACAACACTGTAAACTGAAGTCTCTTGTTTGCCCACAGAAGACGCAAAACGCATGCGAGCGGAGAGCAAGTTTTCCCACACCCTTCAATGTGCCTCGAACCTGAAATGGAGAGACCAGAATTAGGGGTGGGAAAAGCAAACTTTAGTGTCTATCCTTGGCCTCTCTATTCAGACTGCCAATATGGATGGCAGTTACAATGGTGGTCTGTGTTAATTAATGCTCTCACGTATTTCTCAACACTTCTGCCTGCCACATCCACCAAAGAGGGAGCATTGCTGGGAAAGTCACACAAGAGGAAAAGGAAGTTATTTTTTATTACTTGTATTGTGGTAACATTCAAAAAACCTAAATCCGGGCCACACAGTACAAACATTGCCATGGAACTACCTATGTTGTATTCTACCCTCATCAGATCTGAGTATCTCCCACTGACTTCAATAGAATTTATTTGCATCCAGCAGTGGGAGAATATTGCCTCAAGAGTCTTGACTCTTAATTCCATCCTCTAACCACCAGATCCAACCACGGCAACATGATCTAGGGGACTAGAAGCCAGGATACGTGGGTTCTGTTCCTGGTTCCGCCACTGGCCTGTGGGGTAAGCCACTTCACCTCTGTGCTTCTGTCTCTCTTCCCATCCCATTGTGTATTTAGAAGAGATCACAAGCTCTCTGGCAGAAACTGTCATTAGGTGTTTGGAGATTGTCTTGTACTATAGCAGGCCTGCACAACATGCGGCCCAGGGGCCATATGTGGCCCGCATGGGCTCACTGTGCGGCCCGCGGGGGATGAGCAGGGGCGGGACAAGCCAAGCAGTGGGGGATGGGGGAAGCAGATGGGGGAGGGGCGAGGGTGGGGCTTTTTGGCCCGCAGCTGATTTTTTTGCAGTAAATAGGGTCCTCCCTGCTTTCTGAGTTGTGCAGGCCTGTGCTATAGTGTTCTGATCTCAGTGGAGGCCTCTAGAATAATGCAAGTTTTAAGCATAAACAAATATGGCAAGTCAAAACACATCAGTCAGTTGTGACTCAATAAATTGGTAAAAACTTATTGCCAGCTTGTGTTCGATGGATAACTAATTGTATATGTATGTATGTGTATATGTATAACTAACTGTAAATGTCATAAAGCCTTCCTTAATCATCTCTTTACATTCATTCCCATTTTGATTCAAAGCAAAGCCTGAGGCTCCAGAACGGAGAGTGAACCATGAGGCAATGAGGCAGACGAAAGAGAAAAATGCAGTGCTCTTATTTGAAAAAGGAAAGCGTCTCTTAAGTTATGCCAGAAAAACCCCTGCAAAAGCCTCAGCTGCTCTACACAGTTTAGCTTGCTGACCAGATTTCTGAGCATCCACTAGCACACACACCTGGTGCTACAGCTTGCTCCATTTTGTCTCACACGATCAGAATCTGAGCTGAATATACTCTGGGTCATAATAATAAATAAAACAACAAATGACAGAGCAGACGGGACTTAAACCTATGGATCCAGCTAGAACTGCAGGTGGAGAAGTGGCAGCTCTGGGGCTTGCATGCCTCTTCTCCCAGATCCTGGGGAAGCTCCACTGCAATCAAGCTATGCTTGGAGATGGGGCTGGAGAGGTGGGCAGGGCTAAACGAGGGAGAAGGAACTTCTGCCTACAGATTTTGCTTCCCCATTCACACTCTAGGCAGCAGGTAACTAACACTAACTCAGGCTCCAAGCCTCTCAGAGGAAGGAGGGGCCAGAGCAGCGGTGCAAAGAGGTGGGCCCATGACAGGATTGGGGGCTCCCTTTCCTGTGGGTCATGGTAATGAGTGGTGTTGGAGAGCCATACCCATCCCTCCCCAAATTTCTCCTGCTTGTGGATAAGTGTCATAAGTGTGAAGTAGCCTAGAATTATTGTTTACCTGTAAGGGGTTAAGCTAAAGGTAACCTGAGAGGTGGACAACTGACCAATGAGAAATTCCTCAGGAGACAAAGGATTTTAAGTTTCAGTTTCTCTCTGGGCTCTCTCTCTGTTCACCTCGGCTATGGGATGAACACAGCTATGTCTTTCACTGTAACTATAAGATTCTATCAAGTACTGTAGTCAGTAAGTTTACCTTCTTTTTATCACTTGGAGGGTTCTCAGTGGTGAGTGTTGGCTGGGTACTTCTTAAGATTGTAAGATTCAGCAGAGATATCAACAGTGGGAGAAAGTTGCCTCAGGGGGAGAGGTTTGGTTTCTGAATCCTTTTGTTGATTATGGTAGATGCTGTTCTATTGATGGTTATAAGGGATTTATTCCTTTCTTTTTTTCTTTTATTAAAATCTTTCTTTTAAGAAGCTGACTGCTTGTTTTTCATTGTGTAAGATTCTGGTTTTCGATCGGGCACGTCTCGCAGGAGCAGGCGAGGTTTGTTTTTTTTCTCTCAAGCTTCCCAGGGAAGGAAGAAGTTTGCGGGGTTAGTGGAAAGGGAAAGAAGGGTCCCAAACTACCCTAGACCTAGTTTGGTGGTGGCAGTGTACCAGGTCCAGATACAGAAGAAGTTGTGTTCTGGGGAAAAACATTTTAACCCAAGCTGGTAAAATAAGCTTGGGGGGGGTTATTTCTTTTTTCATGCGGGTCCCCACATCTGTACCCTAGAGTTCAGAGTGGGGAGGCAAAACTGACAATAAGATTTCAAGGAAACTTTCCAACTCATCAGAGCATTTAAGCACAAGCCTAACTTTAAGCACATAAGTGGTCTCATTGTCTTCAATTGTCCATCAAAATACTTAAGTACATGATTAATTTTAATTCTTCAAATTAATCATGTGCTTAAGTATTTTGATGGATCAAGGCCTGATTCAAAGCTCACAAAGTCAATGTGACTCTTTCCCTTGACTTCAATGAGCTTTGGACCAGGTCCTAAAGGAGGCAAAAGCTAGCGGAATCGACAGTTTCTTCAAAGCTCCACTCGGGAGTTTCTCTTCAGGAGGGCACAAGTTGGACCAATTACCCTTGCAACTTGGCCCTGAATCATTATCCTTTTGCTCTTCTACTGTCAGACATGCAGTGAATTTTTCTTTAGATAAGAACGAGGAAAAATCATTTTTTCTGGATATTACAGAAAAATGTCTGCCTGAGGAGTAACAGAGCAAGTCCTCCCCTCAACAGGTAGCAGTATTTTCTTATATAGCACAAAATCACAGCAAGTTTAATCTCGTATTTCTCAATCAGGTGTTAAATGGGCCCTTTGAAGTATAACGTGCATCTCAAAAATTTTAAAATACTAATCACAGCAAAAACTATGGGGATTTCAAAATACTACACCTTAATTAGCAGAACAAGTATCTGACCAGAAACTGGGAAGAACAAGGGAGTGACACTTCTGGTCATTTTAACTACTTGTACTTGCCCATTGCACATTCATGTATATTAAGAAGCACCAACACCTTAGAATGCTAGGCAATCACTTAAACCACTCACATTCTGTAGCATCCCCAACCCCTCGTAATGCAAGCCTGCTCAGCGAATACCCATATGCAAACAAATGCTTGGTCAAAACTCTTATGCCCTGCAATATGCTCTGAAAAGAAAATAAACTCTACTTCTGGTGGATCTGAAAAATACCAAATTATCCCCACTTTTTAAAAAAAGTATTATAGATTCTGCAAATACAATGGGTCAAATTCAGCTCTCAGTTACCCCTCGCTGAGACCAAGTTTGGCCCAATATCATGTGACTGTATTATATTTAAATCTCTATAGATAGCTGTATTTTAAAGGATTCTTTTCATAATGGAACATTTTATTAAACTAATTACACAATATGATTAACAATTAGTATCAAATGCCTGTTTTTTAAAAACTTATCTGCCAGCTGGACTGACTGATTCATGTAATTTCTAATGCTGTGCTATCCTTTGTCTTACAACTGCTGTATTGCTGCACTGAAGCATAAACACCATGTTCCATTTTTAGAAAGTGTTTGCCTGGAAGAAGGTTTGATTCTAACACAAACTGAGGGCGCACGTTGGCCTGTGACACAGAACTGGAATACAGAGAAATCTCTAATACTTCAGTGCTGGGATGTCACTATATAGTAATGTAATATTTTGGATTCATACAGCATCATTCATCTGAGGACTGCAACACTTTAAAATTGACTAATTTTTTGATGAAACCTCAACCACTTAAGAGGCACCTTGTTACTATAGATATTTCACACATATGGAAACTGAGGCACAAAGGATTTTATATCAAAAATTTCTAACATGTCTAAAGTTAGACATTTATATCCATAAAGTTAGCCACTTAAAGCAACAGTAGCCTGATTTTCAGAAGAGCTGATTTCCTCAGGAGCTGGAAGTGCTTAGCACCTATGAAAATAAGGTCACTTATTCAGTTTACCTTCAGGCAAATGAGTTTGAAATTTTTGGCTCAAGTGACCTGACCAAAGTCACACATTGCCAACACTGAAAAGCCAGGAACAGCATACAGATCCCCTGTTTCCACCTCCTGAGCATTAACCACTAGTTCATCCTGTCAACCTTCCAATGAACCATTGGATTTGGGCAAATAACATATAACAAGAGTGCAACTAGAATTCATTACTATCAACAGTATTGCACTGAAGTCTCATGTGAATATATAATTCTGAAGTATGTCTGGCATAGTCCATTATTATTACTTACAGCAACAGAAGTGTGGGGATTATAGTTTTAATCAGCTAGTTGATCATATTTTATTTTTTACAAAATAAAATATAACATATCTCAGCTGTCATGTTATGTCCCATCTCTGGTGTACATGAGCAAGGCATTACAATCTATCAAACACCCTGTTGCCAAACTGTACTAGTGCCTTCCCTGGGACACGAAGGGATAAGAACGCTTCCTTATGAGTCGGATTAGACAGAAGATAAGTGCTCCAGCTCACCAGCTCTGAATATTACTAAGGTATGAAGTTCAAGACATATGGGAAGTTTTACAGACAAGCAAAAAAGCCAGAGTAAAATAACAGGCCAGCCAAGTTTTATGTAAGAAGGCTGAATCCCTTTCCTCCCCTGTATTTCCTATTGTCATGATGCTAAACTAAGAAGTCATAACATATTGTACTGGGGGGACTCAACATCAGAACTACCAGAGGATAACATAAGAAGGTTAGAGTAGCAATTACTGGATGAATGGGATACAAGTAACTAGAAGGATGTAAGCTTCTTGGGAAGGTAATGTCTTTTTATTGTGAAACAGTGAATGACGCATTGTTGGTGCTAAGCAAGTAACCTTAAAAACAATTATTCACATTGAGAAAATTCACAAAGAGATGGAAAACAAAAGGGTTTTTTCCAAAAAATCTCAACCTCTTTGCTGATGATGCTCACTCTTTCTTAAAGGTCAGGTTCCCAGGTAAAATAAACTAAAACAAAGCATCACTCTCCTTCTGACAGATTAACCCAAGAAAAACCTCATTCCCTGGTGGTTTTTCCAGCTTCTTCCATTTACCTTGGCTCAGATCTGTTATTTGTTGGAGACAACTAGTCTTTCGCCTTTTACCTTTTCACCTCCTCCACTTGAAAATCAAAATCCACAGAACTTTAGATAATGGGTACATATATACCATCAATGGCTCCACTGTAGTTAGAGAAGTCCATTTGCTGAAAGCCTGCAACTATTTCAGGGGCATCATCCACCTTTACCACAAGTGGATCAATCGCAGCAAAAAATTGCGTTGTAGAACCAACAGTTGTATTGTCAACACTGACCCAGCCACAGTTCTGGGGCAGCTGGCTTCCAGGGGGCAATAGCAACCCACTTCTGGACTGATATCACCCTTCTCATCCTTGTACTCTAGTGCTGAAAGGCAGAAGTGAACTCCCCACACAGCTTCTGGAAACTGGCCTTTTTCGTATGCAATTTGTGGGCTACTGCTGGTCATCCCATGTTTGCATGATGTAGTTCCACCTCTCTGTGCTTGTGGGTGTGCTCCAGAATCAGAGGGCAGCACAGAGGGCCCCATCAGCCACTAAAAACTGCATCAGCACTCCTCCAGCCCTGCAGGTAGCTTGCACACTCCCCTTAAGAAAGCTCACTGTGTTTTCTTCTGGCACCAAGCTACTGTCAAAATGTCCACTTCCATTTCTTCCCCCTCTTGCCAAAATGACAGTTTCATGAGTGCCAACATCTTGTACAGGTCATTGCTCCAAGTTAGATCCAGGCCCTGCCACCAGCTGGAATGAAGGCAGTGGTTATAAATCCAGAGGATGCCAAGCTGGATGTGCTATACTTTAATGAGTTGCTGGATTCACATGGCTTCCACGCAGGATACTCAGAAGGGACAGACAAGTTCTCACACAATACATGCTAGGAGCCCAGACGCACAGAGGGGGTTGAGGCCAAAAGACACAATTTCCACTGGTGTCATGCTGAAGGGTCAGAGTCAGTGAGCCGTCCTGACCCAGAAGCCCAAGGGGCAACCCAACGGGCCGCACAAAGGGCTAAGAGCACAACATAGGGACCTGGAATTCAAAGCCAGGAGTGAAGCGCAGTATCAAAACACAACAGGGTTACTCCTGGGGAATTCTGTGCCAAAAAAATTTAAAATTCTATGCGCAATATTTTAAAATGTGCATATTTTCATTGTCAAAATAACACAATAGAATCACACCAGTTTCAACTATTTTGGTAATTTATTTCAAAATACCTGTCAGCACGTATGTCTGTAACAATACAGACAACAAAAATTCAGAAAATGATTTCTGGCAAATAGATTCCTTACTAGGCATATTAATACAGGTCTCTGACAATAATTCATTTACACTACAATACAGAAATGTATTTTGCACACCCCTCAGACGCAGTGCAATGGTTTGGGGGAGTCAGGGGTAATGGAGAAGCTGAGGGAGAGGGAAGTAATTGCTGAGAAGGAATGAATCAGGTGGGTTGTTGGGGACTGGTGGGAAAAGTATGGAACAGGGGTTTTATCAGGGGAGGAATTGTTAGGGAGATGGGGAGCCTCCCCTATGCAGACCCTGGCTGACCCCTAGTCTCTCCAGTTCAGTCAAGCACATCTGCCCCTGTGTGTCCCTGCACACCCACTTAGCCACACCTCTCCCCCTTCCCCAAGTGTCCCTGCACCCCCGCTATCCCTCCTCTCTATGTCTCTGTACTCCAACTCAGCCACCCCTCCTCCTACCCCCTTCCCCATGCGTTCCTTCACCCTCACTCCCATTCAGCCCCTGGCTTAATGCTGTTACCCCACCAGTTCCTGTGTCCCCACCAGCCCTTCTGAACCCCAGCCTGTGTGACCCCCTAACAGTTCCCTGTGCCCTGCTCTGTCCATCCCACCACCTGGCCCCGTCGGCAAGGTGCTGGGAGAAAAGCAGCCTCCCCTCTTCCCTACTCAAGGCTGGTTGCCCTCTGTTCTGACACCATAGCACCCCCTAGTGGGCGAAATGTGTAAGTGCAGTGCCTCTCTGGCAGAATTTATTTTCTGCAGAGAAAAAAGAAATTTTCTGAGGGGGACATGAACTGTGCTTGTGCACAATGGAACGAAATACCCCTGGGAGTACATGGTCTGTCTTTAGCAGCAAGCTGCGGTCCACTTAGTTGCACAGACAGCCTTCAAGTGTTTTCCCTAGGTCTTAAATAGCATACCTGAGCCAATTAGGAGATCTGGTATGCACCACCGATTAAGGCCTCTATTGCTGGGGCATCCAGTGATGCCTGAGTCTACAGGGCTCCTGGGCTGATGTTTCCCACTTCACTGAAGTTATCAAATGGCTGCATGGATAGGAGCCAGCAGATTTGAATTCCAGAACCACAGATCCTCACAATATATTGCAAAAGCATTCATAGAGCAGCGCAGTTTACTGAAGTGCCACATAACCACGGGATGTGCCGCCACAAGTTTTAGTGCCACATACAATTGAATGCAGCATCAGTGTGGATGTAGAACATTACAGCAACATCACTCGGCACTTTGCTGGTATTGTGTACTGTGGCCACCCTCCCTCATGATAGGCTAATACAGGATACATCACACAAGTTAATTTTGTAACACAGATGTGCTCTTAGTTTATGAGAAGGTAAAAGGCAGAAAGAGACATCCGATAGTCACTGTGCACTGAAAAGGTCAGTGCAAGTGTTAGGGAAAAACCCAAATCTTATGCTTTGAGTACAAGACTGGGAGTCAGGAAACATGGGTTCTGCTCTTGACTCACCAACAGATTCACTGTAACACTAAGATTCACTGTAACACACAGATGTGTTTAACATCTTTACAGTGAGAAATTAAACTGATAACTTCATCTTCTCCATCTGTAAAGACATTGATTAGTACTGTAAAGGGTGGTACTAATCAATCTCTCATACAGTGCTTGGAGATCCTCAGATGGAACATACTAACTAAGGACAAAGTATTATTATTCCATCAACATCAGAACTGGCTTCTGACCTGATATCTTGAGTCTAATAGTGGCTAATGCTAGATATTTCAGAAGGTGATATAGCCCTCTTCTCCCAAAAGCTGTCAATGGGTAATATTATATACCTCTAACTGGTCAGCTTATGTCCTGAAGCAAGAGGAAACTGTATGTAAAAGCAGCTGTCTCGGATACATGTATTCCTGGAGTTAATGCTCATTTCACACAATCAAAAGATTAGCAAAACAGGATGAGAAAACATGGATTCATTTCCTTTATGTAACTTTTCTCTTAAAGGAAAATATATAGCTGAACACCCAA
Source organism: Dermatemys mawii (assembly GCA_007922305.1). Taxonomy (NCBI): domain Eukaryota; kingdom Metazoa; phylum Chordata; order Testudines; family Dermatemydidae; genus Dermatemys; species Dermatemys mawii. The sequence goes on along the minus strand of ML677350.1, from coordinate 23,970,647 downwards.
AATTTATCATGAGTACTAATATAAGTGGAATTATTAAATGAGGAACTAACACCAGTAGAGGGGCATCCTCTTTAAACCAGATAAGAGGAAACCAACTTCTCCAACACAATACATGGCCCTAGAGAGCAATAACACAGTACAACAACAGGTATTTTATGATCAAGTGGGCAAATGAGCTACAGATGCTAATAAATGCTGATAAATTGAGAGCAAAGGAAATGGAAAGAGATATTAAAATCTTCAAATTGAGGATAATATCTGAAGACATGTGATAGGGTTCTGGCTAGGAAACCCTGAGCCAGACCTCTGTCTTGCCAGGAAAGCGAATTGGAACTGGCTGAGTAAGTGGCAAAAGGGGAACAGCTGCCGGCCTTGTTAGCCAGGGGCTACGTAAAGCTGGCAGGAAGGAAGGCCGGGGGTGAGGAAAGGGAGGAGCCAGGGAGCTAGAGGCTGCTTGCTCCTGCTGGCAGAAGAAAGAGGGGACCGCCTGCACCCTGTTACAAATGTCTAATTGCTTTAAATCTGTTAGATCTAAATATGAGCTGGTCATCGAGCTCCATATGAACCCCACCCCAAATACACAGCAGTGTTCTGTAACTTCCTCTGACTCATGTTCTGAGCATGTTTGAAAATTGACCTATGTGAGTTAAGAGTACACAAAATAAATAAAAGGTCAAGTGCTTTACTCTCCTAAGACTTTTCATGGGTTTGATTCATCACTGCATTACTCCAGTTTTATGCCAGTGAATTTCTACTGCTTAGCTCACGATTTTAGTACACTGCTTGAAAAGAGAAAGTACTGCATATTTTAATTATTTCTAAAGCTGACTGGCGGAGGGAAAAAGGGAATTTTTGTGAAAAATTTCCCACCCACCCCTTTTTTTGGTAAAGAAAAAAAATTACCACCTCTACAGATGACTGACTTTACAAAGAGCTGCAAACAGAAAAAGGATTCTTTAAAGAAAAACTGAACATTTTTAGAAAATGTTCACTATCTCAAATCAAACAGTGGATGGGTCAGATCCTCGCCTCACACACATAGTTGCTACTGACTTCATTGAGAATTGCACCCACCCATGCAACCACCGTAGAATTACACTGGTGTAAAGATGGAATAATGCAGTGATGCAACAGGCCCTACATTTGGAGACTATTTTGCAAATGGGGATACCATTTTCCAGTAGAAGCCAGTGAACTATTTAATGCTTTGCGAATGTATTCTTACTGTAGAAAATCTTGCAGCACAGAGTAACAACATCCAATTTGCCTTGCAACTCACTTGCATTTAGGGTGATCAGACAGCAAACATAAAAAACTGGGACAGGAGGTGGGGGGTAATAGGAGCCTATATAAGAAAAAGACCCAAAAATCAGGCCTGTCCCTATTCAATGAGGACATCTGGTCACCCAGCTAGCATTTGTTTCCTTGTGAGTCAAATCCCAACATGTGTTCTCTGGGCTGCTTATTTATGCTCACACGCATTTAAGAATAACAGCCAGTTAAACCGCATACCTGCACGGCTCTTCACCTCAAACCACAATGCATGAAGCTTTTAATCTCTGCTACACTAGCTGCCAGAAAATGGAGAAATACAGACTGCTTCTCCAATGATGTGGAGAGATGAATAGCACCTGGATGAAAAGCACAAACCATGCAGCTCACAAAAATATGACTATCAAGAGTTACTTGACTTGGGGATCGATACGCTGAGCGCATTAAAACATAGAGCTTAGACTCATGCCATAAGGAACAGTGACAGCTGTCTGATAAGACCTGCAAGAACAAAACCAAAAATGTGCAGGAAATGTTACTGGCAACCTCTCAACATGGGCCATAAACACATTCACTTCTTTTGTAGTGTATTTTAAGTTGCTTTACACTTGATCTGAGTGGGAAACAAATTACTGTTCGGAGCTACTGTGATATAGTTGTTTCTCTTTAACAACTGTTTTTGAGGGTGAGTACAGGTGTACACAGAGAATATTATATTACTCAACTATACAGGTTCATGGGGGAGCCTGTAAAGTTCAGAATTTGCACTCTCCCCCACTCCCTTTCACCCAGGCTATGTCTTCACTGCCCGCCAAATCGGCGGGTAGCGACCGATCTATCATGTCTCATCCAGACATGATAAATCGATTGCCAAAAGTTATTCTCGTCGACTCCGGAACTCCAGCTTGCCGAGAGGCGCAAGCTGGAGTCCACAGAGGAGCCCGCTGCTGACTGCTGCCGCCAGCAGGTAAGTCGGCCGAAGATGCGCCGACTTCAGCTATGTTATTCCGTAGCGGAAGTTGCGTATCTTTGATTGACCTCTCCCCCTAGTGTAGACCACCCTCTAGTGTCCGTATTATTAACACCATTAAGTGCTCTCTAAACCACTAAGTCAATTGTAACCATAGTGCCCTCTAAACCACTAGGTCAACTGTAAACTGAGGAAGCCTTGAATTTCTTGTTTAATGTTCACGTACGAACTTTTTCTTTAAAAAAAAAAACCCAAAAAAACAAGGAAATTCCATGACAAAAACTATGTTAAGAATAGTAAAGTTTCAGAGTACACAGCCGTAATTTAAGGGTAAAAAAACCCAAACATTATGCAGATATTGTAATTATCGTCGGAGCAAACATTAGAAACCCAGGAAATTCAGAGCTAAGGTTATGTTTAACTACGAAATTCAAATGTGATAAAGCATAGAAACGAATAGTTGACACACAACCAACATTTATCTACCCTTGGCGTAATCATGAAGGTGACCAACCACCCTAATATGATTTAAAAAGTAACTTTAATCTAATCTGGAACCACAAACACTCATATGCCTTAATCATAATCACAGTCACTGCATGATATCACTACCTGGCAGAGTTGGAGATTATATCTGTTCTGCTATGAAGATTTTGCACTTGTATAAGCTCATTTCCTGTATGTACGTCAATCTCAGAAATATTTTCTGCAATGCATAGTATGAGAACAATTTCATTGATCGGTTTCCTGGGTTTTCATGTACTACACTCTTTTGAATATAAACTAGAAGTTAGATGTAGAAGACATCAAAAAAACTAACCATGCCTTGTTAATCACTGACCATCCTTTGAAAAGTACAGAAAAAGATTAGTTTGAAAAGTGATATTAAAGCTGGTGAAAGGTGCTGGGCTGACAGCCCTGGAGACTGAAATCCTTTGTACATAAAACTGATATAATACAGGTAGGAGCAGTGTAACCATTGCTCCCATTGATATGCATCATCCCCCACTTAATTAATGGTGCTGTTTCAGTTGTAAATGAGAAACTGAGTCCTCAGGAAGCCTACACGCTGAATACAATAAGGGTTAGCTTTCAGACTGCTGGAGAAATGTGAAAGGTGTTAGTGATCATTCATGTGCTGGAGATGCGGAATCCAGTCTACTGACTTCAGAAAAGTCAATGAGAGTTGAGAGCAATGAAAAGCTAGCAGGGACCCTTAAGAAACACCTCCTGCCAGTCTGCAATGAGATGAGCCTGCAGTCTTTTGTCAGATAAAAGTCCCAATGGTGATCATAGAAGTTTAACCTATCTAAAGACTGCAAGCTAGGGTCTATGAAGAAATGATGTCTCAGGACGAGGAATCTGGCATTCAAGAATGGGCAATACGCAATTTACACAATACATTTTACTTAACATCGTTGAACTATGCCCTCTTTTCTGTACTTCCATTCCTAACATCTTGGATCACCAGGCTATTGGTGCATAAATAGCAACTTTCTCCAGCATAATCAGCCTCCTATTGAGTTTAATTCCCTTAGCAACATCATTATCTGTTGTTTCTGAAGTCTTAGCTTGGCAATTTGTTTCCATTGAAGTGGTTGTGAAGTGCACTGGATTGGTTTGGGATTTTATTTTTCCCCATTGTTTTCCCACCCCTCCCCCATTTATACAGTGTTTTAAATTTGATTGATTGTAAAGTTCAAAGCAAGCATTAATTATTATTTCATACAGTGTGACCAGCAGGATCCCCAGGCAACCCTCTCAAACACAGAGAAAATATAATATTTTCTAAAATCTCATCCCTGTCAGGAGTCTTCACTTAATCTGACCCCAAGTCACAGAGCCTTAAGCAGTAATGGGGTTAAAAATTAGACCCTATCCTGAGCTGGCTGTTCTTTAGGGTTTCTCCATTCAGGACCCTCTGTCCCTCCTGCTAGCATTCTCTTGCCTCAGAGAGACTCTCAGTCATGATTCTCCATTCTGGCTGAGATGTGGGAAGGGACAGGCGAGAAGGAGGAGGAAAGGAAAGTGCAGTATTTTCAACCTGCTGGGGACCAGCCTGCTGGGGACCAGCCTGACCAGCTGTGTAATTTAACGCAGCCACAGGGCTGTTCTAATCTCTGCTCAGTCCACCCATGACTCCAAAACAGTCAGAACACATTGGCCCTCTGGTCCTGTCTTTCCTCCCTTTGGCATATGCCGGCGGTTCCAAGTGGGGGGAGGAGAAAGCACATAAGGCAGTTCTGCCAGCCCTTACAGCAGGATTCTTTTGGGGTTTGTTCATGTTTTGTTTTTTTACACAAGGGAGAGCCACTGGCTTTAAGGCCTCTTTATACCCCTGTCAAGAATAAAGGGAGTAAAGTTGGAACTAATGAAACCTACCTAGTCTGTCTGCCAAGGAGAGTCAACAGAACAGCTCTAGACTTCCATACCTACTGGGCCCCTAAAGTTTGACAACTAGTTACGTAAGATTGTCAGTTTTTAAAAATATTTCTTTCTCCAAAGCAGAACTTCTAGTGGAAGAGTCATCCGAAACCATTAACCACAGGCAGAACTGTGGTGCCCACTCCTAAATGGCGATACTAGGCTCTGGCTTACCGGCATCCCTTTTCATGTGCAATGGGAAGGAAGAACTACAAGAAAAGTGGCAGCCTGTTGTCATGCAGCCAAATCTTGCTACCAGTGAAGTCAGTGGCAAAACCCTCACAATGTCAAATGAAGGCCAGGATCAGAATAGGCCTTATCAAGACTGATTATAACCTTTGATAGCATTTATTTTTCATTTCTGATTTAAGCCTGGGCAGCTAAAAGGGAAATAACTACGTAAGCCTAAAACAGAAGTGTGCCCTGGGCTGGCACAGCAAGCAAAGAATCAGGAAAGGCAGGCTGATTACCAGGGTTATCACTACAGTATCATCCCAAATACCACAGTAGTCAACAGTAATATGCAAGGAAATGCTGAGAAAGCACTTTTTTAAAAAACAACTGGGTTTTTTAAAAAAACAAAGCATATTTTTTTAAACAGTTGCAAAAGTCTAATGGTGCTATTTAAAGGACATGAGTGTAACATAAGGAGAGAGAGAGAGAAATAAACAGATGTGAAAAAAGGAACAAAGGCCAAACTTGTACAGACAAGACAGCTTCTGGCAGCTCGTCAGGTTTAATAAGTATTGTGTGGTTGTTAAGCACTGACAATGTGCCCGAGCTGGGGTGCTAGGCTTTGGAGGAGCTGCTTGGACCCTTGACTCCAGAACTTTGAAGCGGGTTGGAAATGACTTATTTTTGAACACTGCCAAAGCATAATGAATAGGACTAATAAATGTATGTTATACTGTCTTTGTTGAGAGGAATTTTCAATCTCTGAATCAATACTGGATGACATTGTTTTACATATGGGAATGGCAGAATGTTGTAAGTCTTAAGGTATACAGATAAATGCCATTCGTATTTAATTTAAAGGCTAATATCCAGCAACTTTTTAGCAGGCACCTGATGCAGTAAGATTAGGTTAGTTCTCATGTAGTCCTTTTGGCAGTACATAAACCACCAAACGCATTATGTACCTCCACAATGTTCTGCCCTGAGCCTAACTGGGAATGTTACGTAGTGGGATGCCTATGAAGGGTAGGCGTCTGCTGACCCTGTTCAGACATCATGTTTTAGATCTTTGGGGAAGGGAGCAGGGGGCGGGGTCGATTTCTTCCTGCTTTTACTGGGTCAAAGTGTAAGATGATTCTCGCAGGGAAGTTGGTAGGTACTCAGAGAAGTTGACCATATCAGATTAGTGAGAGTTGGGCGACTGTTTAGACAGGTCCCATTCTCTCAGTTAGGAAGCAAATCACTTCATTTGACTTGAATTTGAGGTTTTCAGTTATTCATAGATGTTTCATCTGAATGGTATCCAACTTCTTTTCTCACTTGACAGTAAGGAGCCATGTTTCAGTCCCACAGGTCAGAATACTGACCACCGAAGTATTATATATCCTCATCTTTGTCTCTCTACCTATCATGGTTCTTGGTTTGTGAAAGACATTCTTGATGGGGCATCCTATTACTGACTATACTTTTTTCATTCTGAGCTTCAAGTTCTTTCTTGATGCCACCCGTGTTATAACAGAGCCAAGACAGGTGAAATCACAGATTATCTCAACTGGTTGATCGCCCACTAAGATGCAAGACCCTGCAGCTCATTTTAAATTGCCTAATGGAAAAAAATTTAGTTTTACTGAAATTAATTTTCAGGTTGACTTTTGCCACTGAGCTTCCCAGGGTTTAGATTCAACAACTAACAATATGTCATCAGCAAAATCGAGGTCAATGAGGTTATCATTATGCTGTATACCTAAAATGTATGTATTTAGTGTCCGTTCAAGCACTTAGTCTATGACAGCACAGAAGCGTTCTGGTGCAGCAACACATCCTTGTTAAATGCTCAACCTAATTTGTAAGGAGATAATCCTTTGCCATTTACAAGAAAGCAGCTCTAGGAGTCATCTTATATATGAGACAGAAAGTTCTGCAGAGCTTGTCAGAAATGGCTATATGAATTGCAGCCAAAGCGATTCCCTGTTAACGGAGTCAAATGCAGCCTCGATGTCCATGAATACCATTTGAATTCTCTTGACTTCTTGATAAGCTATGAGCTGTGACAATTTGCTCCATGGCAGTATAGCTGGAATTGAAGCTGGCTTTTTGTGGTCTTCTCTTGCTTCTTAAGATATCAGTGGCTTGGGTCAACAAGGCAGAAGCAAAGAACTTTCCCTGGTATGGACAGAAGAGTAACGCCACAATAATTCCAAGAGTCTTGTTTGATGCCTTTACATTTCCAAAGTAATAAAACAATGCTTTTTGGCCCCTGGGACAGGACTGACTCTGCAGGTGATGCTGAACAGCATCGCATTCACACACACAAAAAATAGCCAGTCCAGCACTTTTAAAAAGTTTTGCAGGAATTCCACAGATTCCAGGTGCTGTATTTCCCATAGCTTTCTTTACATCTCTATGGATGTGGGGTGGGGCCAGGCTGTTTGGGGAGAGACAGCCTTCCCTACCTGGCCCTCCGCACAATTTTGAATCTCAATGAGGCCCACAGGCCAAAAAGTTTACCCACCCCTGATTTACTCCACTTCTGTATCAATTAGCTGACCTGAAACAGAGGAGGTCATTCACTTGGTACGGTCTTCCTTGTCAGTGAGGTCATACAAGTGCTTAGAAAAGGAGGCAAAATCATTCCTGGCGGAAGCTTTCTCAAGTGTGATGACTGTGGCTTCCATAAAGCTTTGCAATCACCATGTATTGCTTTGTTACAAATGCCATCTAGTTTACAATACATGACCATATCACCTATCAAATGAGCCATGTGATGGCTAAAGTTTTAAAGGAGATCCAGTCCATCCAGATGGTTTCAGCGTCTGTATATTCAAACCTATTCAAGATTTCAACTGTGTAGCAGTTTTCAAAACTAACAGTTTTGAAGTTGGGTAATTCAAATTTGGGTGACCCGCTTGTCCCTGTGCCTGCACTTTTTAGTCTAAGACGGAAATGTGCAGAGAATATTTTGTGATTGGTGTTACTAAGTTTGGTAGACCAATATATTCTAAAATTGAGGATGGATGATCTTCAACAACAACAGATTACATTCTAATCAATCATTTTCTTTGTTTGGATTTTGTTACTTAACCAAGTAAACTGGTGAACTCCTTTCCTAAGAAAGCAGGTGTTCATAATGACAATCTCATTAGAAATACACAACTGTAAAAGACATTCACCATTGCTGTTTAAGGTATCTGGAATAACTGGTACAGTAACAATTTCCATGCTCCACTAGAACTCTCAACAATAGCTTTAAAGTCATCAAGGAGAGTGACGATGTCATGATTCAAAATAGGTGAAAGAAGAAAATGGAGTTAATTATAGAACTGTCTTGTCTTCATCAGAAGCTTCACTAGTTGGAGTGTAGCAGAGAATAATTGTCCCTCTCCCATTCTTATGCTGGACCTGAGCTGTAAGTGGGCAACTGAAAATTGGTTCAAATAATCAAATTGATTTCATAGATTCCCAGGCCAGAAAGGACCACTGTGATCAGCTAGTTTGACATTCTGTGTAACACAGGCCATAGAACTTCCCTAAAATAATTCCTAGAGCATATCCTTTAGAAAAGCACCGTCTCGAGTTAAAAAATGTCAGTGAAGACTCTACCATGACCCTCGGTAATGGTTAATTACACTCACTGTTACAAATTTACACCTAATTTCTAGTCTGAATTTGTCTAGCTTCAACTTCCAGCCATTAAAGTGTGTTAAACCATTCTCTGCTAGACAAATGGTTTTCAAACTGCAGATCAGGACCCAGTACTGGGTTGCAGAATGTAAGGCACTGGGTCGCAGTGACTCTGGTGAGCACTGCTGACTGGCCGTTAAAAGTTGCTACCTGTTCAGACACCATGCTGCACCCCAGATGCAGCCAGCAGCAGGTGTGGCTCCTAGGCGGAGGGGCCACAGGGCTCCATGAACTGCTTAGCATCACCGCTGCCAGGGAGCTGCCCAAGGTAAGCCCAGGCCCCAATCTCCTGCCCCAGCCCTGAGCTCTCCCCAAACCTTGGGCCCCTTCCTGCACCGCAAGCCCCTCATCCCTGGCCCCAGCCCAGAGCCTGCACCTCTAGTCCAGAGCCCTGACCTTTTCCCATACCCCAACCCCTTGCCCCAGCCCAGAGCCCCCTCTCATACCCTGAACCCCTCATTCCCAGCCACAACCCTCACCCCTGCACCCCAACTCTATGCCCCTCACACTCCAAACCCTTCACCCCCAGCTCCGTTGGGACGAAGGCATCAACAATTTTCTTCAACTGAATCACCAGAAAAAAAAAGTTTGAAAACCATTGTGCTAGACTGAAGACCCCATTATCAAATATTTATCCCTCATATACACACTGACAGGCTGCAGTCAAGTCACCCCTTATACTCCTCTTTGTTAAGCTAAATAGATTGAGCTCTTTGAGTCTATCACTATAAAGCATATTTTCTAATCTTTGAATCATTCTCATAACTCTTCTGTGAACCCTCTCCAGTTTATCACCATTCTTCTTGAACTGTCAGTATCAGAACTGAACACAATATTCCAGCAGTGGTCGCACCAGTGTCAAATAAAGAGGAAAAATAACCTTTCCACACCTGCTCGAGATTCTCCTGTTTATGCATGCCTGAATCGCATTAGCTCTCTTGGCCACAGTGTCACACTGGCAGTTCATGTTCAGCTGATTATCAACTATGATCTCCAAATACTTTTCAGAGTCACTACTTCCCAGGACAAAGTTCCCCATTCTGTAAGTCTGGCCTAGATTCTTTGTTCCCTGATATATGCATTTATACTTAGGAGTATTAAAATCATACTGTTTGCTTGCATCCAGTTTACTGAGCAATCTAGATCACCCTGAATCAGTGACCCGTCCTCTTTATTATTTAACAACTGCAAACTTTATTAATGATGATTTTTTGTTTTTTTCCAGGTTACTGATAAAGATGTTAAATAGTGTAAGGCCAAGAACTCTGTGGGACCCCACTGGACACAGAGCCACTCAATGAAAATTCCCAGTTACAGTTATATTTTAAGACCTAGTTAGCCAGTTTTTAACCCTATTAATGTATGCCATGTTAATTTTATATTGTTCTAATTTTGTTATCAAAATGCTGTGTGGTACCAAGTCAAAGTATATTATGTCAGCACTGTTACCTTTATCAAATTTATAATTTCATTAAAAAAAATCATCAATTTAGGATCTATTTTTCCATAAACTACGTTGATTTGTATTAATTACATTACCCTCTTTTAGTTCTTTATTAATGGAGTGGTGTATCAGTCGCTCCATTACCTTGCATGAGATCAAAGTCAGGCCTATAGTTACTTGGATCATTCCCGTTTACCCTTTTTGAAAATTGGCATGACATTAGCTTTTTTCTTCCAGTTTTCTGGAACTTCCCCAATGCTCCAAGACTTATGAAAATCAACATGGTCCAGCTAGATCCACTTGGCCAAATCCTCAGATTTGTGAACGTGATATTTAAGAGACATCCAACTTCTTCCTTTTTCATATCTCAAGCAGCTGATCACATATGATAGCAGTTGCTTATTCTTTCCTCACTGCCATAAGAAACAAATGTGGGTTGTTGGGTTTTTTTTGGAATGCTCTTATTTCTGCAGGGCTTAAGGCATTATTTCCAAATGCTATCAGCATAAAACACTTATGTCCAGCATTATGATGATCAAACATGCCCATAAATCCAGAATCATGCACAAAGATCATAAACATCTTCAGATCACTGTCTCTCACTGTGTCTGAAATGTTTCAGGCACCTATCCTTTTGCAAACAACTTACCTTGAAAGATTCAGTCTCTTGCTCTGTGGCTCCTCCTGCACATCCTCCAGCTGGGCACTCTTTCCGACAGCCCTGCAAAAAATAAAAAGCAGGAGATATCAAATTAAATGCATGTTACAAAGAGGCAAATATCCAGTCAATTAATACTTTTTGATTTTGTCATGCAAAGTATCAATCAGGCTTCATCATCACTTGATGAGAATAAGACTTAGGCACTGTATTTTCCACCATCCTCCTGATTTGTTTTGTGTTTTGTTTTTGTTTCAAGTGAGTGATTTAATACAACTGCATTTCTGGGCTTTAGCAAAACTGGTTAAATCCCACATTAGCCTTATATGTCTCAGGGTCACAGCCCGAGAACAAAAGTGCAATTGTTTCACTTAAAGCTGAATAAAGACCCTGGGCTTTTGCACAATTACATCAGGTCACTGAATCCCCTTTAGAGGCAGACACCTAAGCCTTGGGGTTTCCTCTGTGCCTTTATTCAGTGAAAATAACTTGGCGGGGGAGGGGACAGGAGAGAGGGAGGAAACCATTTTTTCCAAACCATACTTCCTGGGATAAGCAGCAATGAATCAATGTCCCTGCAAACAAAATTAGTCATGAGTGTATCACTATTTCTCTTATAGCCATTGTGCATCTCTTAAGGGCTCCACAAACGAGTGGGATTATATTAGCCAGTGATTGAAGGAAAGGGGAGCAATGGCGTAAATCCGAAGAGTAAGCCGACAGATGCATGACCCATGAAAGCAAACAATCAAGCAGAAGCATCCCATGTTCTCAAAGCAGCTTCCATGTTGCTTTCTTAGCATCCTCTCCCTGCCAGTTCTACAGCATTCTGGTCGCAGACATGAAACACACATTACACACAGCGGCATCTGGGGAAAGAGGAGGGGGGAATCTGACATGTCTTTCTGGCTTTGCTCATTTGAGCTAATCAGGACTTTCCAAGACAGAACTGGGAAGATTAAGGGATGCAGGAAAGCTTTGCAGGGAAGGGATCACAAGAGTGGAATATTTGGGGGATGGGCACTCGGAAGGCTATGGTGCTGAATATACAGGAGGATGGATGTGGGAATATCAGTGGAACGCACAGGATGACGGACAGGAGGGAATGGGTATTAAGAGGCTTCAGTGCTAGAATGAATGTGGTATGGGGAGGAGGGGGTTAAATGATAGAACAATTAGGTGAAAAGAGACTTTTCGCTAGGATCATCTGGGGAAGGGGGATATCAGTGCTGGAATGTCTAAGGGCTGGGGAGGAGGGGAAGTTAGCATCTGATCCAAGGGAGAGAAATTTTCTCCCAGTTTCTCTCCTGACCCAAAAAATAAATTAAGAAAGCCATGCAAAGTGGGAAATACCTGGCAAGAGAAGGCATCAGTTGCTCCCTGCTCAGCTGTCAATGAGCTCGCCATGCTGCCAGGGGAGGATGTACAGTGCACCTCTTGCTTATTGAGGCACTCTCTACTACCCAGCTGAGGATCAGAAGAGGCAGTACAGCTACCACCACAGCTGAAAACCAACCCCTAATCACACCAATGCACTGCAAGTAACTACATGATGTAAGATTTAAACTGCAGCACTGTGTTGTCTGAGAGATCAGCTCGGGGGCGGGGTGGGGGGGTTACTAGTATATGCTGGTAAAATGGAAGCTAGCCCCACAATATTTTCTCATTAAAATATCCACATACTCCCATATATCTCTCTGCTCAGAAGACAGCAATGATGTACCTGTAACTATTCATCCCAGTTATTAAACCAAGAGACAGCTATCATTGTGTCAGGAGTTACGGCAATTTGTATAAATAAGACATTAAGGAGGGTGAGGATGACGAAGGAAATTTTAAGCCCCTTGTAGAAACCAGATGCAAGCAAAATCCTTCATCATCAGATTGAAAGAGCCTTAAAATTAATCCCCACTTGTCAGAAAGTCTCCCCTGCCCCAGATCTGTGAGACTTGGCAGAGCTGTTTATAACCTGTAGACCAGGGGTCAGCACCCTTTCAAAAGTGATGTGCCGAGTCTTCATTTATTCAGTCTAATTTAAGGTTCCGCATGCCAGTAATATATCTTAATGTTTTTAGAAGATCTCTTTCTATGAGTCTTTAATATATAACTAAACTAGTGTTGTTGTAAAGTAAATAAGATTTTTAAAATATTTAAGAAGCTTCATTTAAAGATTAAATTAAAATGCAGAGCCCCCCGGACCGGTGGCCTGGACCCGGGCAGCGTGAGTGCCACTGAAAATCAGCTTGCCTGCTGCCTTCGGCACGTGTGCCAGAGGTTGCCTATCTCTGCTGTAGACCATGCTCTGTGACACAGGAGCCTCAGTTGTGATAGGACATTTGTTTTCATCAGAAGTCTGGTTCTCAGTGGTGTGTAACTCAAAACCAGATTTGCTCTGAGCTGCACATGTAGGGGCCCAATCCTGCTCCCTCTTAGCTACGGGAGTTTTGCCACTGCCATCAGTAGCCATAAGGTATGGTCTAGCCATTATAAGTTATACAGACACAGGAGAGGGGACCAGATGAAGGACTAGGTTAATCATTTCAATATGACTTCATATGCCAGGTCCTTCAACCAAAGAGTACTGAACTCAGAGAACAATGCAGTGTATGTTACTGAAGTATGAAAGTTGTAAGAGAGCTTAGTAGCAGAGAGACTAATACAATGTTCTTTCATCTTTTGCAGGACTGTGGTTTATGAGTTAGAATAAATCCCAAATGAACAGCATTGTGGTAGCCTCCAATTAACCCTTAGTGGATGACAGTCTGCAACAAACCATCCCCACAGGATTCAGGAAGCTTGCACTTCCATCTTCCCCTGTAACCACATACAATTCCTTGCCCCTTATGCTCCTCCTCTTGCTTGTCCTCATCCTTAACCTCAACTTTTTCCTCTGCTTCTGCACACCACACCTCTGCCGTGGAATACTGGGTCACACACTCATTTAAGATCAGTTAGAGGAGGATTGCAGATACTTTACAAGGAAGAACCCACAGTGGGAGAAAAATGGTACATCACCAATTCCACTACTAGCTCTTCCTCTGCCTACACCTGTGCTGGCCCTGGCCAGACAGGCAATCTGACCCTGGAGACTTCTACCAAGGTCCAGGTCTTGACTTCCTGGGAACGCAGCTTGCATGTCCCTGAAGAAGAAAGTGAGGCAGGGAGAACCACCTCACATGAGAGGTGTCTGTTGCTGGCGTCCCTCAGGAAGCAGGTAAGAGAACTGCAGGAGGACGTGGCTCATACACATAGCATCTGGGACCACGAGGACTTCATCGACAGGATGTACATGGAGTCATCCTGGACAGAGGATATGGGTCGACTACAGAAGCACCAGAGAACAAAGGAGAATCAACTGCTGTGCAAGAAGGAGATTGGCTGCATGGCCATGTTGTGTAGCAGACAGTGCTTCAGCCCCCACCCCAGGTTCCCTGTTCATTGCAGTCAAGAACCATTATGCTGTACTGGCAACAGGAGGAGAGGAGCAGACCCCAATGACTGAGGAGGAGCCACCTGCCGCCACATCTGGGAGGCTTATTGCTACTGCATCCAAGAAGAGGAGCCATAGGGTGCTGGTGGGTGGGGATACCTTTCTGAGGGGAGATGGAGGCATCCATCTGCTGACCTGAAATCCTGCAGTCTGCATGCAAAACATCACAGAAACATTGCTGAGGCTCATCCATCGCTCTGACCACTGCCTCAGGCTGCTCATCCACATGGGCACTAACGACAGTGCCAAATATGAGGTCTGCTCCTGAGCAGATCAGACCACCAAATCAAGAGACGGTGGACGAAGTATTTCTACAACAAGCAACAAAAATATCCAGAACACAAGACTTGTAACGATGGGGAACTTTAACTACCCAGACACAGCAAAACACAAAACATCCAATAAGTTATTAGGGACAACTTTCTGTCTCAGAAGATGGACGAAGTAACCAGGCAGACAAACATGTGAGACTTGATTTGGACTAATAGGTAGGAATTGGTTGTGAGTCTGAAAGTTGAAGGCAACTTGGGTGAAAGTGATTATGAACTGATACAAAAACAAAACAAAACAAAAATAACAGAGTCCTCACTGTTTTTGCTGATACCACTCTTAAACCTGTATCTTAAACCTTAAAACACAACTCTTAAACCTTAAAAAAACCCGTCTCTTAAACTTGTCAGGAAATGATAGATATCATTATTCTAAGGAAAGAAAGGAGTAAGAGCAGCAAGCTAAGGACAATGGACTTCAAGAAAGCAGATTTTAACAAACTCAGAGAACTGTTGGATAAAGTCTCCTGAGAAGAAAATAAGGGGAAAAAGTAGTTTAGGGGTTCTGGCAACTTCTCAGAAGAACAATATTAGAGGCAAAGAGCAAACTATTCTAACATGAAGAGAAGATAGTAAGAGTATATGCCTCTACCAGGAGCTCTTCATTGATCTGAAAATCAAAAAGGAAATTTACAAAAAAAAATTGAAAACCATGGACAAATTGCTAAGCAGGAGTACAACAGAACAGCACAAGCACATGGGGGCAAAAATCAGAAAAAAGGAAAGTGACGATTTACTTAGTGGGGAAGGAGAGCTAATTGATGAAGTCAATTTAAGAAAGTCCATAACAAAAATATTTTTCTAATCTCTGTTAATTACTGTAATCCTAAATGTTACTTGCAACAAAAATATGTGAAGCATTTCTAAACAGTGTCCCTTTATGACCTCAGTCAGCAGACCTCACACTGTAATCTGACAGGACAGCTTGAAAACACCACTCACTTGCTCATCACTGAGGACCAGGAGTGGAGAATTTGGGGAAGGGGGAAGGAGAGAGAGACAAATGCATTGCAAGCAATTTATGCAGAAGCCAAGCTTTCATTTAAGAAACATTAATGGCCAGCTTTTGAAAATAGCTGCACTTCTAGGGTACGGCTACACTACCCGCAGGCTGGTAGCACTCGATGTATGAGGGATCGATTTATTGCATCTCATCTAGGCATGATAAATCGATCCCCGAATTGACACCTGTACTCCACCTCGGCAGGAGAAGTAAGCAGAGTTGGCGGAGGAGCGGCCACGGTTGACCTGCTGCTGTGGGGACGGCCAGGTAAGTCGACCTAAGGTATTGCGACTTCAGCTATGCTATTCATGTCGCTGAAGTTGCATATCTTAGGTTCACACACACACACACACCCCGCGTCATGTACCCCAGGCCCTAGCATCTCCTGGGAATAGCTGCAGAAACATTTCAGTGGGGAACGTGTATGTATGCACACACTAATTTACATATTCTCCAGCCTCCTTTCTGGGGCCTCCTCTCTACTCTACTGAATAGCTGTAGTGCCTGCCCCTGCCACTCATAGCTTTCCCAAGCAGCATCCTGGGAGTTGCTAGGTGCTGAGCATTTATTAAACCAAGTGGTCAGATTTTAGGTGCCTAAACAAGAGCAGAGCTCTCTTGAAACATCTGTCCCTAAGTGTTGAATCTTTATGGTTGCAAAAATAGCCTTCCAAACATTAACAGAGTGTAGCTGCTGCAGTCAGGTTTTACATGAGTCTGAACACAGACTGTTCCAGTGTCTCTACTGCTGCTCAGAGCACCCATGAAAATAGAGGGAAAACTGACCAGAGTTTTGCTGGTTTTCACTTCAGCTATTTAAAAATATGTGGGCAGTAATGAGCAAGCGAATTACTGCTTTGGAAAGCTAGGATTAGTGGCAGAGGCAGGCGATGCAGAGCTATTCACTGGGAAGGAGGACCCAAAGACGCAGCTAGTAGGGTTGCCAACTTTCTAAGCACACAAAACCAAACACCCTTGCCCCACTCCCTTCCCTCCACCCCTTCTCCATAGCCTCATCCCCCATTCACTCCACCCTTGTTCCTCATCATTTGCTCTTCTCCACCCTCACTCACCTGCTCATTTTCACAGGGCTGGGGCAAGGAGCAGGGGTGCGGGAGGGGTTTGGAGTACAGAAGGGAGCACTGGGATGGGGCCAAGGGGTCGGAGTGTGGGAGGGGCTCTGGGCTGAGGCAGGGGGTCAGGGTGTGGGAGGGGGCACAGAATCTGGGCTCGAGTGCAGGCTCCAGGGTGAGGCCAGGTATGAGGGGTTAAAGGCATGGAAGGGGACTCAAGGCTGGGGCAGGGGGTTGGGGTGCAGAAGGGGGTGAGAGCTCTGGATGATGCTTCCTTCAGGCAGCTCCTAGAAACAGATGGTATGTCCCTCGGTCTCCTAGGTGGAGGTGCAGCCAGGTGGCTCTGCACACTACCCCTCGCCCATAGGCATCTCCCCCGCAGCTCCCACTGGCTGCAGTTCCTGACCAATGGGAGCTGCGGAGCCAGCATTCAGGGCAGGGACAGCGCGCAGAGCGCTCATGGCCGCGTTTATACCTAGGAGACCGAGAGACATGCCAGCCACTCCCCGGGAGCCACACATAGTTGGGTAAGAGGCCTGCCAGCCCCATGTCAACTGGACTTTCAACAGGCTGGTCAGCACTGCTGACCAGAGCCGCCAAGGTTCTTTTTCAACTGGATGTTCCAGTTTTCAACTAGACACCTGGCAACCCTAACCTACAGTGGAGGAGGTGCAGTGGAACCATCTTCTTACAGCACTTCTACTACCTACAGCTGCCACCAGGTTGCAAATGGGGTAGAGTAGCTCAAACTCAACCGCCTCGAAGCAGCCCTCAGGCTCCAGCAGAGAGAATAAACGAATGTGCCTCCTCCCTTCAGGACCAGAGGAGATTCTTCAGATTTATCAGACACCTAACAGCCAGAAGCTATATGAAAAGTGGCGCCTCCAATGAGGCTCCAGGGAAAGCACCCTTCCTGGCAAACTCCTCCTCTTCCATATTTGTCAGACACTTACTAGCCAGAGGCAAATTTTTCAAGCTCTAATCTGCCTTACCAAAATAGGAATTCCAGTTTCTGTTAAATGTGATTCCAGGTAATCTAGTGGCTGAGGCTCAGATCCTTAAATACCTTTGGGGAGCTGGGCCCCAATGACTTTATTATTATTATTAAACATTTATACTGAAGTACTGCCTACCAGCCAACCAGGTCAGGCCCCATTGTGCTAGGTGCAGTACAACCATTAGGTAAAGAGAGTTGCATCCATGGGCCTGAGGTGCTGCAAATGATGTTTGCGCTACTGAGCCACCTATAATTTTGCCTTTATCTATGCACCAGGAGAAAAAGCTTAAGACACAAAATTATCCTCTGATATTGTGTGACTACAGTGTCAAGCCAAAACATCCCTGTGGTTTTTAAAAAAGCTAAAAGTAATTAAAGCCCAAACTATAACAATGCAGAAACATCGCTCTCTTTTGTGGCTTTCCAGGGAACTCTAGTACCACTTGGCAGCCACACAATCTATCTATCTATATATATAATACACACACATACATATTCTCTATATCTATATATCTATCTATATATCTATATCTATATATATATAAATTAGGCTACAGAAAAAGTTGCACTGAAAATTTTAATGGTGCTTGTCATGTTTAAATGAGGCCCACAAATTCTGTCAGATGGAGAGAGAGATTTTGTATGTTGCTGTGGAGCTGAGTCATAGAACACTATTTATAACATCAACTGAAAAAAAAAATTAGCTCAGAGTGACATTTACAAAGGGCCTCTAGACCTTGGAAACTCATTCATGCTATTACAGAGCCAGACACAGATGCTTTCAGTTAACCTACACTATGTTAAGCAAGTGGTTGCACAGTACAAAAAGTAATTAAAAGAAAATATCTGCTGAGAGTAAAATAGGACACCATTTACTGTTTGAGAATGAGTATATCTCACCCACATTTTACACAAATACTTCTCTTCATACCTTATTCCTCAGGTGAGATTGAACCAAGAGGAAATATTGGTTGGCTGCTACTCAAATTGTGGTTCCAACCACTAATCAAGCCACACACAGGTAGCCCTTGAAATGCTTTGGGTTTGTTGGGCTTTGTTAGGTACCAGCTTGACAGATTTTTAAGATAGAGAAGTCCTCCATGTATCCACAGAACTTATGCAGCACAGACAGCAATAGTGCACATCCCCAAAGGGACCCACGGAAGTGCCTCAATCCCAAGCTGCAGAAGCCACCTCAAAGAAGACAATTCAGCCTGAGGCTCTTTCAATGCTTAGCCTCTCTTACGCCAAGGAGAATTATAGTTATGGTTGTTTCTGATCTCTGACATTTCCCTCAGAGAAGGTTTTCAAACTTTGGTTTGGGATACAGAGTAGAAAGTAGGATTGATAGGCTGCAATAAAGAAAAGGAAAATTTAGGCTATCAGGAAAATCTTCACATGGATGTAACTAGTTTTCTCAATCTCTCAAGGAAACAAGATGCTCAAAGCTTGGCACAGGCAATGGCTTGTCTACATAACAAAGTTGCACTGGTATAAGTTATGGTTGAATTTAAAACCAATATAGTTAAAAGTGCAAAAGGCTGCGTAGTCAGTCTTATTTTGGCTTAAGAATGGCTTGTTTTGGTTTACCTTAAGTCCATCAAGTGAAACCGAAATATTCTGCTCTTAAATCATAGTAAGTGTCCATCCAGGGGTCTTCAATGGTTTAACTAAATTGATGTAAAAGCCCATTCAAGTTATACCAGTATAACTTTCTTGGTTATACAAGCCCTAACACTACATTGGGCAAAGAAGTAGAAAACTTACCACAAATGGGACGGATCAATTAATCTGTCCTAATTTTATGTCTATATAAGGGTTAATGTCAAGAAGATTCAGTATTGCTATATGTATGCTGTATCTTTAAAAGCCGACTGAGCTAGTTTCAATGGGCAACTGCAGGCAAGATGAGTAAGTTGCCATCATAGGGTCATCAAAGCTAGCAGTAAAGTTAGACAGTCTTAGAGGAGGGGATACTTACTTGAGGTGGAAAGATAAAAAGGGGGAACAAAAATACAGGAGATTAAACTTTTTAGCTACACCACTTGAATAACATTCAGAATTTGGCTTTCTAGCGTGATAAGAAGCTAGGAACAGCAAAGACACCTGATACATATAGCAGCAATTAGATGAGATTATATATATAAAGAGGTATAGCAAGAGGTAAAGGATAAAGCTCACCTGAAATTCAAAAAGAATGTGTGTCTGACAGGCTGAGTTACTGAGAGAGCTGGAGGGGAGAAAACACTCTTTAGAAATGTAAAGTATTTTTATTCACTGTAGAAAGCCCTAAGGGGAACCTGTCTAAAGAGCTATGCGACTAGGCACTGCTATTACCTTAGACCAGGTGCAGTCACTGGTTTACAGCTATACAGTGTGGGTCTAAAAGAGGGGTGGGAAAACATTTTGGCCTGAGGGCCACATCGGGGTGGGGAAATTGAATGCAGGGGTCATGAATGTAGAGCTGGGGCAAGGAGCTGGAGCAGAGGAAGAGTGTACGAGGGAGCTCAGGGCATGGGGTTGGGGTGCAGGACGGGGCTCAGGGCAGAGAGGAGTGTGGGATGTGGCAGGGGGCTCAGGGCAGGGGGTTGGGGTGCAAGAGTGGTATGGGGTGCGTCAAGGGGTTCAAGACAGGGAACTGAGGTGCAGAAGGGGTTTGAGGTGCGGGCTCTGACCCAGCGCCACTTAACCTGGAGTGACTCCGGGGTGGCAGT
This sequence comes from Dermatemys mawii, assembly GCA_007922305.1. Classification (NCBI taxonomy): domain Eukaryota; kingdom Metazoa; phylum Chordata; order Testudines; family Dermatemydidae; genus Dermatemys; species Dermatemys mawii. The sequence continues at coordinate 23,950,419 of ML677350.1, read as the reverse complement.
GGTGCGCAGCGGGGCTCAGGCAGGCTGCTTGCCTGCCCTGGCCCTGCACTACTTCCAGAGGCAGCTGACAAAATGTCTCTGCAGCCCCTGGGGAAGGGGAGGCGGCAGAGGGCTCCACATGCTGCCCTTGCCTGCGGATAATTCCCTTGAAGCTCCCATTGGCCATGTTTCCCCATTCCCGGCCAATGGAAGCTGTGAGGGAATTATCCGCAGGCAAGGGCAGCACACGGAGACTTCTGCCTCCCCTCCCCAAGGGGCTGCAGGGACGTGGTGCCAGTCATTTCTGGGAGCAGCACTGGGCCTGCGGCGCCACTGGGGTGGCAATCCTGCGGGCCAGATCCAAAGCCCTGATGGGCCGGATCTGGCCCACGGGCCATAGTCTGCCCACCCCGGTCTAAAATTTTATCATTCTGACTGGCTAGTGTTCCAAACCCACCTAGCACCAACGCACATTATGACATCGGGTGCAGGACAGCTTGAATCTCCCTCACTTATTTATTTTTGCTGCTTTTCTCTCACAGGTTACTACCACCTTGAAGAGATGAAAACAGACAAACAATTCTACTTCCTATTTTTTGTCATTAATCCAGTGCTTAGAGATACAATGACCTTATAGACGTTTCCTTCTCAAGTGACCTAATGTTCTGTCCTCTTCCTTTTGTTTTCTAAGCCTATTTCCCCTAATGTTCTTCCTTTTGTTTTCTTCTGTATGAAACTTTTGTTATCTCATTCAACGCTATTTCCTCTCTTCACCCTTTTGCTTAGTTCAAAAGCTTCTTCCTTTGTCACTGCAGGAAACAATCCTGCACTGGTAGACAGAAAGACTAGATTTCCTAATGATTTTCTTCCATCTCTAACTCCTCATGATAACTGCCTCAAAGTGTCTCTTTTGTTGGCTCTCGCATTATTAGTTTAAAAAGGGCATTGTTTGCTGGGATGACTCAAAGAAAAACACATTAAAGCAGCCAGTTGTATTCAGCTGACTTATAAATGCATAAGCATGTTTCTGAGGAAGCAAAATTATCCTTCTCCCCATCCTCTGACAGTCCCTGCAACCTCTTCCCTCCCCGCCAAAAGGCAGTCCAAGAGCCACTGACTGGTCTGACCATCTTGCCCGAAGCAATGAGAGTAAGTGGTAATACTCTCCCTGAGACTAGCCAATGCTCTTTAATTAGAGTAAGTGGTGGTGTTCTCTCCGGGACTAGCCGACGCTCTTTGCTGAAGAGGGGTGTAGGTGTCTAGAACCTTCCTACAATTAACCTTCCTGTGTGAAAGACCTGTGTGATTGATCTAAGTGAAGATGTGAGTCAGTGGATTTAAAATGATTCCTGACCTGCCAAAGGGCACATCTGCATACTTTATGTACACGAATTACAGTCCTGTTACTTGCAAGTTTCTGGAAAAATGGAATTGGTAGACCAGGAATGATCCAAAATTAGTTTCCCTCAGAAGGAAGCTTTGACCTTGACAAGATTGTGCACCTCAGAAGCGCATTTCTGGCCAATAAGGTTGGACAAGGCCAATTTGATGCATATTTTGATTGGTATTGGGAAATGGAAAAACGGTGCCATGAATTTCAGTCGAGGAGTCTTAAAGACTCCCAGGAGAAACTTAAAACTGAATTAAAAGAGGTAAAAGAAAAATTGGCTTTTTCCCAAATTTTTGCTAGCTAGCAGATATCCCTCTATCCCTCAAGGCCTCTTCCGGCTGTCAAGCCTACTCACAGTGACCCATTGGCTCCACCCGATGCTCATGTCCTTTCCAATGTAGATGACTCCCAAGCAGATGCAGCAGGAAGGTTCAGAGTTCAAGGATAAGCAGACTGTAGCACTGCTTATAGACTTATTTCTAGAATGTAGACAATTTGCTGCCCCTGCACCACTCCCACAGGCAGAACTTGAGTTGGGGATCAGCCCCAAACCCCAGGCCAGTCCAGCCTGGACAGAACCGCTCAAACAGCCACCTCCGGCATATAGCCAGATGGCTGCTGACTCCACTACCAAAGTGCCCATATCCAAGGCAGAAACCTTGTCACAAACCCTTGAGTCTTCATTTGTAGGGTCCCAGGAGGATTCAGAGGGGTCTGCCGAAAACATGGAACAGTTAGAGGCCCAACTGAATGCACTGACAGATCTTATACACTCATCCCATATGAAAAAAGAGGATCTGGCCGGTCCAGCTTGGAATACGAGGTTATAAAAATTGCTCAGGCAACAGGAAAGGCTACGGAAACTCCTCATACCCACTGACACGTCCATCCCCAACCGTGAAGCTGCCCCTGCTCCTGAGTTAACTTGTCCCTTACGTGAACTCCCAATGGTTAGTTCACAGGGGATGGGAGCCCTGGTGTCTGTACATGCCCCCAGTCTCCCACAGATTTGTATGATTTGATTGGGAAATTTCCAAACCTAAGAGAGGATCTGGTTAAATTCCAAGAAGAATTGAAAAATGTTATAAGCTTTTACAATCCCACCAGGGTTGACTTAAATCAACTCTTAAGAGGAGTCCTGCTCAAGGAAACTCTGAACCGCATTTGTCAGGAAGCTAATTGGCCCAAAAGGGACCCAGGCCACCAAAATCTGGGGCACTTGGATGAAATTAGAGGTAGGTTGTTAGATGTGGTTCTTGCAGTTTGCCCCAACAAGACAGACTGGACAAAAAATAACGCTGGCAGACAAAATAAAGGGGAAAACCTGGCTGATTATCTGCAGGGCCTTAAAGAGGTCTTTGTGAGACAGTCAGGTATAGAGAATATAGAGCGAGGGGCCACTCAAGCTGTAGTAGCTGCTTTTGTGCAGGGACTTAATCCCCAGGTGGGAGACCAATTAAAACTCGGTATTTTTGGGTGGGAAGGGAAAGATCTAGATGACATTCTAGCAGCTGCCCAGCATTATCATCGCCAGCTAGAAAAGAAAAAGGACAACACCGAAACTAAGTTAATGGCCCTCCAGATTCAAAACATGCAGGGACCCCGCAAGAACTGCCCGTCACGAGGAAGAAGGGGAAAGCCAGATCAGGGGCCTCAGCATTCACTTCCCCAGGACCAAACCAAAAACCAATGGTGTTTGCCACTATTGCAAGCAAATGGGTCACTGGAAAAGTGAATGTCCCTACCGTCCAGGCTAATCCTCTTACCAGACCTTTCCACTCACACTTCAGCCCGCAAGGCCATTCCCTTCCCCAGCTCCCATCCTCACTCAAGACTAGCAGGATAGCCAGGAGACTGGTGACATCATCACTTCACTTGTCCCTTTAGACCAGGAGTTCTCAAACCGGGGTCACCAAGTGCTTCCAGGGGGGTTGTGAGCTCCTGGAGCCGCTTAAAAGCCGCCAAGTGCATTACTTCTGCATTCAGTGGCTTTTCGGCAGACATACCGAGCGCCCACTTTGGCTGCTGTTGGGAGCGCTCGGCATTTCCGCCGAAAAGCTGCCGAATGCAGAAGTTATTCATTCGGCAGCTTTTCGGCGGGCATACAAGGGTTGCCGCGGCAGCCAAAAAAAGTAAAATGGGTCACGGTTCTCAAAAGTTTGAGAATCGCTTCTTTAGACCAATCTGGACCATATGTAACGTGCATGATTAATGGCACTCCTACCTCTTGCTTGCTAGATACCAGTGCTTCGTGGTCCATTCTCCACACCAGTGACTTCCCCTCTCTCTTTGTGACCTCTGAAATAGGTGGGCAATACTCCTATTCCCCACCCTGTCTCTTCGCTTCTGTCTGTCTCTAATGGTCCTCTGTCTCAGTGTTTCTCAAAGTTTTCCCTCTGCGGCCCGTTTCCGCTTTCCCGTAAACTCTTGTGGTCCGGGGGCATGTCTGCCAAAATGCCACTGAATAGAATGCTTCTGGCAGCATTTCGGCGGGACACAAATAGAATGCTTCCAACTTCAGCGGTGTCCTGGGGCCAATCCTGTGGCAGTGCTGGGCTACTGCGGCCCCCGCCCGCGGGGTCTAGCGCACCTCACTTTGAAGACCACTGCTCTATCTGACCAGCATGCCTTCCTCCTCAGTCCCTGTTAACCTCTTGGGAAGAGATTTGCTGTGTAAATTGAAATGTGCGATCTATTGTACTCCAGATGGGGTGTATTTGGACGTCCGGGATCTCAGCCACAACAAGGTCCTAGCTGTCTTACAGACAGATGCTCTGGAGCAGGAGCCCAACCCCAGCCCTTCCTTCTTGCAAGAGGAACTGCTGGCTAAGGTCCCTCCCTCCTTGTGGTCTAAGTTTGCTAATGAGGTTGGGTGCATTGGGACTGCCCAGCCAGTTAAAATCCTCCTAAACCCAGCAAAACCCCTTCCCAAGGTACAGCAATACCCTCTCTCAAGACAGGCTGAGGAAGGACTCAAACCAGCAATTACCTCCTTAATCCAGCAAGGAGTTATCATTCCAACAGTCAGTGAATGTAACACCCCTATTTTACCTGTAAGAAAACCTGGTAAACAGACTTGGTGTTTTCTTCAGGATCTTCCTGCTGTAAATGCTGCTGTTCCCCCTACCTCCCCCGTTGTCCTTAACCCCACCACTATCCCTTCCTACATTCCCTCCTCTGCCACATATTTCATGGAGGTAGACCTCTGTTTGGCTTTCTTCTCTATCCCTATACATAGAGATAGCCAGTATCTGTTTGCATATGCTCGAAACCAATAAAGAAAGCCTCAGGCTGTTTGAACCAAACACAACGTGTGGTTAATTTCCACAAATTTTCTTAAACAGAAACAATGAATGGCTGTGTGTCATGGTTATTGCTAAAAACAAAAAAAAATGTGAAGTGTATATAAGATGACATGAGGCCCTGTTCTATTTGGCTTGATTTGCTTTACACTAAGGTTTCAGAGGGGAAGCCATGTTAGTCTGTATCAGCAAAAACAACGAGGAAGCCTTGGAGAACCTCTGAGACTAACAATTTTATTTGGGCATAAGCTTTATTTGGACTAAAATCCACTTCAATAAAACTGTTAGTCTCCAAGGTGCCACAAGGATTCCTTATAGTTTTTTCTTCATTCTAAGTCCCCTTTACATCACTCCTGCAATATAATATATACCCCCATTTAAAAGCACCTTTATATTCCCAGAGCAGCAAAAAGGGGTTTTAATGTAATGAAGATCAGGCCGCCATTTATATTTAATCTCACCGTTTTTTGGTCTAGCATTTTGCTTTGCCTAGGTATTCTATAAGGTCAGGTATACACGGTAAACTTTTGTCCATATAGTACAGCTGGATTTTATTAAATTCCTATACTGGCAAAAACCCTAGTGAAGATGTAGTTATACTAGCATAAAAGTACTTTTGTTGGAATAGTTTATTTTGCTCACTGCATGGGTATAAGTTATACTGGCAAAAGCACTTTTTTGCTTGTACACACACACACAGCCATAGCAGCTAACTTTATCTACTGTAAACCAGACTTAAAATGCAAAACAATTTAACAGCGTTTTATTTGTGACATTCCTAGTGGGTGGAAATCACACACAGATCTTTAAGTTGTTGACCAAGCTAAGTGGTTTGTTCACACATATTTAGCACAAGATAATGCGAATAATACTCAAATGTATACACACTGGAGACAAATAAAATAATTGTCTGAGGAATTACTGAACTGCTAGAACCAGGAAACAAACAATTTTGCAGGAGAATTAGACTCTTCCTGGCTTGCAAATGAGTCATTAAAATTTAGGGTTGCCAACCTTCCAGGATTGCCCTGGAATCTACAGGAATTAAAGACTATGTCATGTGATGAAACCTCCAGGAATACATCCAACCAAAACTGGCAACCCTACTAAAACTTCTAGAAAAAAATTAAACTAACTGACTCATAGACTTGAAGGCTGGAAATGATCATCATGATGCTCATCTACCCTGATCTCTTGCAGAGATCTTGTTGCAGCCCACAGAACCTCACCCAGCCCTTCCTGTAATAGGCCCAGACAGCAAGTGTGAAAAATTGGGATGAGGGGTGGGGGGGAAATAGGTGCCTATATAACACAAAGCCCCAAATATTGGGGCTGTCCCTATAAAATTGGGACATCTGGTCACCCTACCCATAACCTCGGGCTGAGTGCAGAAGTCCTCAAATCAAGGTTTAAAGACTTTAAGTTACAGAGAATCCACCATTTTGTCTGTTTTAAACCAGCAAGTGACCAGGCCCCACGCTGCAGAGAATGGTGGAAAACCCCTCAGGGTCTCTGCCAGTATGACTCAGGGAAAACTCCTTCCTGACCCCAAATATGGCGATCAGTTAGACCCTGAGCATGTGGACAAGACCCAGCAGCCAGACACCTGGGAAACAATTCTCTGTAGTAACTCAGCACCTCCCCATCTTAGCGTCCCATCACCAGCCTTTGGAGATATTTGCTGTTGGAAGTTGCAAATTGGCTACATGTCATTATAGGCAATCTGATCATACCGCCCTGTAACAGGGTGCTGGCCAAGAAGCTCTGAGCCAGCCCCTGTTAGCTCCATTCCTGCTAGCTCAGCTCCCAGCCAGGAGAGTTAATTGGAGCTGGCAGGGTGTGGCTCTTAGAAGGAAGGGTTTAAGGGAAAGCACCTGTCAACCTTACAGGCCAGAAGGATAAAACTGCCAGGAAGGAAGTGCACAGGGAAATAAAAGGACGCTGGTGTTGGCAACAGCGTGGTCTCAGACTCATTTGTGCAACAAGCAGCGAAGGGCTTGTCTACACACCTCCTCCATAAACTTATCAAGCTCAGTCTTGAAGTCAGCTGGGATTTTTGCCCCCACTGTTCTCCTGGAAGGCTGTTCCAGAACTTCACTCCTCTGATGGTTAAAAACCTTCACCTGATTTCAAGCCTAAAAATTTTTGATGGTCAGTTTATATCTATTTGTTCTTGTGTCCACACTGGTGCTTAAATAACTCCTCTCCTTCCCTAGTATTTATCCCTTTGATGTATTTATAGAGAGCACTCATATCTCTCTTCAGCCTTCTTTTGGTTAGGCTAAACAAGCCAAGCTTCTTAAGTCTTCTCTCATAAGGGAGGTTTTCCATTCCCCAGATCATCCCAGTAGCCCTTCCTTGCACCTTTTTGTTTAAATTCATCTTTCTTAAACATGGGAGACCAGAACTGCACCCAGTATTCCAGATATGGTCTCACCAGTGCCTTGTATAATGGTACTAACAATTCCATCTCTCTACTGGAAATGCCTCACCTAATGCATCGTAGGACTGCAATAGCCTTTTTCACAGATTGTCACATTGGATGACTATGAGCTGCCAATGATCAACCAATACACCCAGGTCTTTCTCCTCCTCTTTCACTTCCAACTGGCATGTCCCCAGCATATAGCAAACACTCTTGTTTTTGGTCCCTAAATGCATGACTTTGCACTGTTTAATTTCATCCCATTTCCATTACTTCAGTTTTCAACGTCGTTCAGAACTTCTTGTATGATATTCCGGTCCCCTTTGGTACTGACAATCCCAACTTTGTGTCATCAGCAAATTTTATTAGCATACTCCCACTTTTTTTTTTTGCCAAAGTCAAATAAGATAGGTCCCAAGCAGTGTACCCTCTAATTTTTCCCACCCATGTGAGGAATGAATTTTGTTATGTGCACCAATATGGAGGTGATATGTCACACATCACCTCCATATTGATGCACAAAACAAAATTCATGTGGTGGGGACGGGGCTAGGAGATTTAGAGTGTGGAAGGGGGCTCAGAGCTGGGGCAGAGGGTTGGGGTGCAGGATGGGGTAAGGACTCAGGCTGCGGTTTTAGCCTCTGGGGTGGGGCTAGGGATGAGAGGTTTGGGATGCAGTTTGGGCTCTCTGGGGCTATGGCGGGGAGAGAGGACTCTCTCCAACTCTTTCTCCCCACAGCGGCACCTGGGATGGGTGGAGGGTGAGAGGAGCCTCTCCCCGCTGTGGCAGGTCCTGATTGGGCTGGGTGGGGGCTGGAGGAGGGGCACCCGTCCTCCAGCCACAGCAGGTCTGGGGCTGGGCTGGGTTCAGGGCACTTGCCCCCTGGCTGCGGCAGGTTGGGGGCCGGACTAGGTTCAAGCTCGGGGAAGGGTGCCTGTTCCCCAGCTGCAACAGGTTCAGTGCTGGGCTGGGTGGGGGCCAGGGCATCTCTTCCCTGGTTGCAGCAGGTTCCATGCTGGCTTGGTCTAGGGGAGGGTCACCATGGCAGGTCTGGGGTTTGGGAAGGGGCATCTCCCCCTGCCACAGCCCTGAGCACCTGCGTGGTGCCTAATAGGCAGCTGCGCGGCCACGCGCCTGTGCGGCTTACAGGGAACTTAAGTCCCAAGACTGATTCCTGAGGAACTCCACTAGTAACCTCCCTCCAGCCTGACAGTTCACCTTTCAGTATGACCCATTGTAGCCTCCCCTTTAACAAGTTCTTTATGCAATTTTCAGTTCTCATATTAACCTCCATCTTCTCCAATTTACCTAATAATTTCCCATATGGGATTGTATCAAACACCTTACTGAAATCCAGGTAGAACACATCTACTGCATTTCCTTTGCCTAAAAAATCAGTTATCTTCCCAAAGAAAGAGATCAGGTTGGTCTGCCACTATCTACCTTCTGTAAAACCAGGTTGTATTTTATTCCAGTTCCCATTAATCTCTCTCTGTTCTCTTTCAAAATTTGTTCCAAGACCTTGCATACAACAGAGGGCAAACTAAAAGGCCTGTAATTTCCTGGAACACTTTTTGTTCCCTTTCTTAAAAATAGGAACTATATTAGCAATTCACCAGAAGGTACAACCCCTGAGTTTACTGACTCATTAAACATCCTTGCAATTAGATTTGCAATTTCATGTGCCAGTTCCTTTAATATTCTTGGATGGAGACAAACCAGGGCCCCTAATTTAGTCCCATTAAGCTGTCTGAGTATGACTTCAGCCTTGAATGTGGTTATTTCGACCTCTATATCTACCATCTCCATAATTCCCATTAGTCACTCTGCCACTACCCTAAGCTCTTCATTAGCCTCATGAAAAACTGAGGCAAAGTATTTATTTAGGTTCTGGGCTACGCCTAGGTTATCTTTCATCTCCACCACATCCTCAGTGCTTAGTGGTCCCACTTCTTTCCTTGTTTTCTTCTTATTTACATGATTCTAGAACTTTTTACTATTTGTTTTAATTCCCTTTGCAAGGCCCAACTGTGCCTGGCTTTTGGCAGTTCTCCCTTTACCTCTACACGTTCTGACCTCCAAAAGAATCAGAGGGGTAGCCATGTTAGTCTGGAATTGCAGAAGTGACAAAGAGTCCTGTGGCACCTTAAAGACTCCAAAAAGGTAGCTTTCCTTGCTGATCCACCCCATCTTCCATTCCTTGTATGCTTTTTCTTAGTCACCTGTTTGAGATGCTTACTCATCCAGCTTAGTCCGCAACCCTTCCCTATGATTTTTTTCCTGCTTGCTTGGGATGGAGACTTCAGATAGTTTCTGAAACTTTGACTGGAAGTAATTCCAAACCTCCTCCACATTCAGATCCCTGAGTTCTTCAGTCCATTCCCCTTCCTAACTAATTCCATTTTTTTTAAGTTAGCCCTTTTGAAGTCAAGGATTCTAGTTGCAGACCTATTTTTGTTTATCCTTCTATTTATTTAAACTGAATTAGCAGATGATCACTTGAACACCTCTACACCAGTTTTTCTGCGAGAACCTTACTACTCACCAGTACCAAATCTAAAATGGCAATTTGGTGAAGAAATGTGTCAGCTATCACATCCAGGAAAATCGATGCCCTACTATTATTATTAGCATTTGTCCTCCAAACTACATCTGAGAAATTACAGTCTCCCATAATCACACAATTCCCAGTAGTATTTATTTAAAAACACATTCCAAAATGAGAACTGCTTAAAGAAGAAAGCAAATATGAGAAAAAGTTACATTTAAGCATTTGATCCTTTATTTCTTGCCGAGTAGATAAAATTGGATTATTTTGTTTTAAATAAAAAATTGGATTTTTTAAATTTTAAAAATGTTTTCTTAATAACCCTATTTAAAATTAAATTGGTAATTGAAACTTATGTTAAGGCCTAAACTTATTAAAATCATTTAAATGAAATACAGAAAATAATATTAAGTACATATTTGCTGCCAAGTTTTAAAGAAAGTCAGACCACTGAACTGGTAGAAGTCACTGGCGAGGCATCTGGAACTAGAGATTGCTGAAGTGCTGAGCCAGCTTTTGACAGCAGTAATTTCTTCTGTCAGTGCAGAGAAAGACAATCTTCTTTATTTCAGTTTATTTAACTAGGTCAGTTCAATGATCAATTCATTCAAAGTTAAGAAACGAGTCGGGAGTTAGAAAAGCAGGAAACTTTGTTTTCCTCTTCCAATATATGAAATAAAAATGAGGTGTGAAAGAATGAGATCTACTACTTCTAAAATATGGAAGGACATGGTGACCAGAGAAAAATCAGTTAAATTCACTCTCTACAGTTAATACTTCCTTTGCTTAATAAATCCATTAGTTTTCAATGCAAATTTCAAATGCAATATTTTAGAAAACTGACTTTTTTTCCCCTTATGCATTCATTAGCACTCTTAAGGTACTTTTATTTAACTAATAAAAGAATTTGAAAAAAAAATTGTGTGCATTTGTAATTGAATTCCAATTTCTATCCAAATGCAATGTAACACAAATCATTAGTAAAAAAAATTAACCATTACCTAGTCATTAAGAAATGTGTCATTTGTTATCTTTTAACATAATAAAGAATGTAAAAATTAAGAATCTGAATAAATGTATGTTAAGCTATATAATTGCACAAATGAATATGTACAGCTATCATGTATACCCTGGGTTACCAAAACCAGCACCAAATTTAGTGTAAAGGCTATATTTAGTTGCCAGTTAACATGTTTTAATGGTTACCAGCCAATGAGAATTAATCTTTTGGGAAAATATCTGAAAAGTACAAATGCAAAACACAATTAAAATGAGTTAAATCAAGGTTTCCTGCTTGCTGATTTAAATCATGATTAAAAATCAGCAATTTAAATTGCTTTGATTTAAAACAATCAACCCTGATTTCTTGAGCATCCAACTCCGATAAATTTCAGTGGGAGTTTTGGCATGGAAGGTTCATACAATCAAACCTAATGACCTGATTTACTGTTGCTTTGTACCTTATATAGCCAATTATAACAATGCAAAGTGAATGCAAAATACTGTACTTCCAAATCAGAATGGTAACTTTTACCCCAGAGCAAAGCAGGCCTAAAGGGCTACAAGGTACAGGGCAATAGTGAATCAGACCCTACATGTGCATTAAAAATAACGGCTGGTAGACAAGGTGGTCTCCTTTTTGTCCCACAAGCCATGCTTACACTCACACCAGAGCTAGTCAAACAATAACTTGCTGGCTCTACCAGAAACCAACAACAATGCTAAGAGAATCCAAATGTTCCGTGACTGTGCATGTGATTGCAGGCTAGTCAGAGGCAGACATATACTAGTCTGAAGCTGGATTCAGCCTTAGCAATTTGTACAGACAACTTAAGTGATTGTTGAGTTGTAAATGCCACTGGTGCATGGGGACACAAGGAGCCTGACTTTCTGGATTGAGTAGAGCTGCCAATGCAGTCGCCTAGATCCAAATTCCAAGAAGTTTATTATACTGTTAAGAAAAGATGGTCATAAAATGAAGTTGATAACTTATAGCAGCAATAATCTGTAGTCAGATCTGAATGGGTTAGTAACAGTAGCTGGTCCCAGCCCAACCATTAGAAGGATATTTACAGGGTCAGGCTGTTAGATTGTGTATGTGTTAGTTAAAGGCAGTGGTTAATGTGTTAAAGGCAGTGGTTATTTTCAAAGGTAGTGGGTTGGAATGGATGTGCTCTTTGTTTGGATGCAGAATCCTTGACAGCTAGATGTGGCTTGTGGATGGACATCTGGTCCCTGTCTGAACAGTGAGTGTGAACAGCACTGCTAAAGCGAAAGATGGATCAAGAGACCCAGAGGTTGACCTGAGCTGCGAAAGGGTGGTTACAAAGCAGGACAAACCAAGACAAACAGGCAGACAGCAGCTTCTGGATAAGTGGTGGCTAGAATTGTGCACTTTATCTTGAATCTGGAGGGCAGAATGGTCTCTGTGATGCTTGTAGTTATTTTGCCACCTTTGTTCAAGATTAAGGGGAACTGTGTCCATATCTTTGTAGGCTTTTCAATGGTGCTTATCACTGTAGTGGCTAAATATCTCCAAAGCGACTGTAGGTTTATCCTCACAACACCTGTGAGATAGGGAAGTATTATTTGGCCCATTCACAGATGGGGAACAGAAGCTCAGAATTATTGGGGGATTTTGCCTAAGAGTCTTCATGCTGGAAGTCCAACAAAGACAGGAACAGACGCCATACCGTAGGAGCTCCAACTGGACATCTTAATCACAAGACCATCTTTCTTCACACTAGAACACATTTAGCCTTCTCCTCTGTGGCTGTGGAGGCTCCCCAGCCAGAAGAACTAGTGTGGTTTCATCACACATGGGAAGTTGAGGGCTGTGCAATGGCCATATCTCATCTGCACAAAGCCATGCTCTATGCATGTTCTCTCCCTGCACAATAGTGCACAGGCACTATCTGCTAGCTAGAATCTTGTCTACACTGCTGCCCCAGCATGTTTTAAAACTGATGTAATTCGTTTGAATTTAGAGGGAGAATTTCCTGTTTTGATGAAGCCTGAGTTATATCTTCTTGGTGCATCTCACAGTGTTTAAAAGGGTAACTTTAAGTGATGTCCAGTTAGCTCCTATCCTGAAGGATAAGAGGA